>AP028428.1:4237191-4500706 GCA_036509395.1 Antheraea yamamai
ATGCAGCCCGGTATAAGGCAGGAAACCATAGCCATACGCGTCTAAACAAAGATAAGAGATTACTGCGTCAGCATAACTGGGTGGTCGTCCGGTCTGCATAAACAGTCGATGAAATAATGTGTTTAGTTTTTAAGTTCAGTCTTGTAACAACTCTCTTTTGTATTGGACAAAATTAAAATATTAAAATAAATTGTGCTTTTTAAAAAGCTCCTTCAAGTATACCGAGTTTTGACTGGCGCAGCCGGTAGGATTCCGTGCGTATAGTACATCGTGAACTTAAAAATCAGTTACGCGAATCGAAAAGTACTGTGCCGCTTCGCACTTGCACGGAAAAACTACGAACAAATAAATTCGTCAATTTCGGGAAAACTCTACCAACAAGACTCAGTGAAAAATCAAGGCCGCCTAGCTACAGTGGAAGGATGGGTTCGAGTGCACTGTGAGTAGACCCTTTCACGTCCATCTTTGTTCCCATCTATTTTTATTGGCTAGAGAAATCGTTATTTGATTTTCCTTGTTTCACTTTTGTGCATCTGACACGTTATAATTATTAAGTAATTACTTTAAGCTATATTTTAAGAACATGGAGCACGTACGTGCAATTCCAAAAGATTTATTATGCCTCATACCTAAATTTGAAGGGGAGGAAGGCTTATTGAATTTATTTATTAGGAAAGCGCAATATATTTTTAGGGCGTTTTCCGATGCAAACAGTGCAACGCAAACATTATATGTATTTCACGCTATTAGTAGCCGGTTAACAGGTAGAGCTGCAATTTTATTGAGCGAAAGGGAGGATATTACGTCCTGGGAGTCCTTAAAAGAACTTTTGATCCAACATTTTGGCGACCCGCGATCCGAAGAATGTATCGCTATAGAACTAGAGCAAATGAAATTAAAATCAGGTGAATCTTACATCGATTTTTGTCACAGAATACAGCACACGCGCTGTACTCTATTTGCTAAGGTCAATTTATTAACAGACGAGGGGGTTAAAGCCGCGAAAATGATTGTGTATAATAATATGGCATTAAATGTGTTTCTCTTTAACTTACCTGAGGATTTAATTCGTATCGTGAGACTTAAACAGTGTACTAGTTTAGAAAAAGCGTTAGCTATTGTAACAGAGGAAGTAAACTTTATGAATCAATATAATGCGAAAAATAAAATAAAACAAAATTCGATTAATCAAAATATCAGAACGCAACCAGCTGTTCCAATCGCTAATCCATCAAATCCTAGCTATAAATTTGGAATTCCGCAACAAAGTCAACCGAATAAATTTTCAATGCCACATCAAAATGCTAACTTTGGAATCCCACATCAACCGCAACATGGTTTTAAGTTTGGTGTCCCAAATCAGCAAAATACATTTAGGCCAAATTTGGGCCCCCAAAATTATAGATATGGTATTCCAAATCCACAACCACAGTTTAAATTCGGTATCCCTCAACAAAATCAGGCTTTCAGACCTCCTATAAATAATCCGGTGAGACCACAAACAGCTTTCGCTCCGCCGCAAAATAACTTTAAATTCGGTATACCTCATCAGAATATACAAAATCAAAAATCAAATTTAGACACCGACGTATCTATGCGCACCGCGCGCCCTTTAAGACAAAATACTTTAGAAGCCACACCTGAAAATAATGATCAAATATTTTATAATAATGAAGTCGAAATATCCCCGGATAGCTATAGTCAACAAAATGTAGAATATTTTGAGAATAATTACACATATAATTGTGAAGTGCCTCAAACTCAACCAGAGTCATATGTAGAGCCTTCTGAAAACTATTATCAGGATACCGCTTCTTATGATGCAGAAAATTTTCACACACAGGCCTCACCTCTTCAACCGAGGTAATACATATTAATTGTGATGGCATTCTAAAACTACCACACATAGAAATACCAGAAATACAAGCTCGATTTATGTTAGATACAGGAAGTACACGATCATTCGTGAGCCCTGCCATTGCAAATAAATATTTTTCAAATTTTAAATGGTACGAGCCTTTCGAGGTAATTAGCACACACGCTCGCAGTCAGCACACAGAAGCCATATACATCCCACTCCTAAAGACATTTAAAAGTTCACAAAGTCATAAATTTTATGTTTATGACGTCGATAGTAGATACGATGGTTTGATAGGTTCGGACCTTTTAAAACAACTCGACGCCTCAATAGACATGAAGAATCAATTACTATATACACGAAATACATGTATACCAATTATATATAATCCACCGCACGAAATAGTACTAGAACCCAGAACAGAAACACGCGTTAAAATCCCAACCGATATGAGGAACGGAGAAGCTATTATAAATTACATAGATTTTGGCCAAGGCGTCCGGATGCCGAGCGCTATCATAAGTTGTGTCGACTCATTTGCCTATAATATCATACAAAATACCTCTGATGATAGAGTTACTATGACGTTTTCGGAGCCCATAAAGGTGACAAAGTATGAAAGTGATGAATGTGCCGTGAATGTAACAATGAACGAGTTAGAAATTGATGAAATATTGAAACAAAATTTGACAAAGTTACGTCTCGAACATATGAACAAAGAAGAGCGTCAGTGTATAAAGCAACTGTGTTATGAATATCGAGATGTATTTCATTGCGACGAATTACCTCTGACATTTACAGACCGCGTTAAACACCAGATTAGAACAAAGAACGAAGACCCGATTTATATAAGACCGTATAGACATCCACCTTCTCAAAATGACGAAATCCAAAGACAAGTTGACAAACTACTAGACAATGACATCATAACCGAATCACACTCTCCTTGGAGCGCACCAGTACATTTGGTACCTAAGAAACTAGACTCTACAGGTGACAGAAAATTTAGAATGGTAATTGACTATAGACGTTTAAATGAAGTTACGATTGACGACAAATATCCTCTGCCAAATATTTCTGATATATTTGACAAATTAGGTAAATCAATGTATTTTAGTACAATAGATCTAGCAAGCGGGTACCATCAACTCGAAGTTGAGGAACAGGATAGACATAAAACAGCGTTTACTACACAATCCGGTCACTTTGAATTTAAGCGTCTACCTTTTGGACTTAAGACAGCCCCAGCTACATTCCAAAGGGCAATGGACAGTGTGTTAAGGGGACTCCAAGGCATACACTGTCTCGTTTATCTTGATGACATAATAGTGTTTTCTACTAGTTTACAACAACATTTAGATAGGTTACGAATGGTTTTTGATCGTCTCAGAAAAACGAACCTCAAAGCGACATTAGATAAATGTGAATTCTTCCGAAAAGAAGTGTTATATCTAGGTCATATGATCACTAAAGAAGGACTAAAACCAAACGATGAAAAAATACAAGCAGTTTTAAACTTTCCTATTCCCAAAACACCAACACAAATTAAAAGCTTTTTAGGTCTGGTGGGATACTATCGTAAATTTATAAAAGACTTTGCTAAAATAACGCAACCCCTAACAAACTGTCTAAAGAAAAGAAATAAAGTTGAAATTACCGATCAGTTCATAAGAGCAGTCGAACAATGTAAAGAACTTCTGGTAAATGCCCCCATATTACAATTTCCAGATTTTTCTAAACCATTTATCTTGACCACAGATGCATCCAACTATGCATTAGGCGCTGTACTGTCTCAAGGGTCAATTGGGGTAGACAAACCTATAGCATATGCCAGTAGAACACTAAATGATGCAGAAACTAGGTATAGCACTATTGAAAAGGAATTATTAGCGATAATATGGGCCGTTAAGTACTTTAGACCTTATCTGTATGGCAGAAAATTCATTATATATACTGACCATAGACCATTAAGATGGTTAAACTCTATTAATGAACCCAATAGTAAACTCACTCGATGGAAATTGCGGTTAGCTGAATTTGATTATGACATCGTTTATAAAAATGGGAAACAAAATTGTGTTGCGGATGCTCTATCACGAATTAAATTAAATGCATTAGGAGATAGCGACAAAGATTCTATGAAGGTTAACGTTGATAGTAATGAGAGATTACAGAAACATATAGATGAACTGATAAGGGAAATTGAACGATTGCAAAGTAATGATGATAGATTAGGAACGAATGAGCGAGCAGAAAGTCCTATTGAAATATCGTCAGACTCAGAGAGAACATTAACTGCATCCCCTTTAAATCAACCCCGATCACCGTTTTCTTTACCCTCTCCAACTAGCAGCACAATCTCAACATCTGAGGTACCACAGTTATCTCACACGTTTACTGAACATTCTGCATTGGAAACAGATACCGTAGGTATACCCATTCTGGACGAAGCTGTAGACACAAAACCACTCCAAATACTTGTACACACTTGGCATAGGGATGAGACAGCGGTGAAAGACATATCGAGACCAAAACAAAAGGTACTGGAGGTCCACCTACCTTTAAATAGACCTGACTTGGTGAGACAATTTTTGAAGGAATACATTAAGCCTAAAATAAAACATTTCATTTATTACGAACACGACACACATCGTAAACAATTTGCAGAAGCAACTGTTTCTTTATTCAAAAAAGGTTCCGTTAACATCTTTGAATGCAAACGAAGGGTAGTTTACGTAGATAACGAAGAGGAGCAACGAGAACTAGTATTAAAATACCATATAGGGAAGACATGCCACCGTGGTATAAAGGAAACGTTAATGCATATTAAACGCACATACTTTTGGAATAATATGGATGTGATTGTAGCAACTGTCATAAACTCCTGCGTAGCTTGCAAAACTATGAAATACGATCGTAAACCCATAAAACCAGAATTACAACTAACACAGACACAAAACCGACCATTTCAGGAAATTTTCATTGATGTTTTCACCATAGAGGGAAATTTATACCTCACCATAATCGATGCATTTAGTAAACTAGGTCAAGCTATGGAAATTAATAGTAAAACCACACCAGAGATAATAAAGGCCCTCATTAAATATTTTTCTATATACGGTGTACCACGAAAAATAAGCGCGGATTCGGGTACAGAGTTTAACAACTTGCTTCTAAAGGAAACCCTTAACTTTTACAAAATTAACTTACATATTGGAACTCCACATAACCATAATTCTATGGGACTCGTGGAACGGTTCCATTCCACTCTTATAGAGATATACCGTTTAGCAAAATATGAACACAAATTTACTGATGCAGCTTCTGTCATGACATACGCAGTTATGTCGTACAACCAGACTATACATTCGACGACAGGCCTTACTCCTTTTGAGGTAGCTTTTGGCCATACCGACTTAACAAGTACCTTCGACGTCGAATTTAACAAAGATTATACGCAACATTTATTACAGGACCACAAAAAGCGAACAAAATACTTATACGAGTATCTGACTGATAAAATCATAGGTAAAAAGGAAAACATTAGAGGAAAACGTGGGGGCGAAAGGGATTTTAATGTTAAGGAAGGAAATACGGTGTTTATGAAAGGTGTGAATGCAAGAAGAAGTAAAGATAAAGCACGATACATAAAGGCGGAAGTTACAGGCGAGGTAGTCAGGAATATAGTGCCCGTTAGGGTCCATGGTCGTAACACTAAGGCTCCTATTAAGGACATAAAACGCCCTTCGCAGGTCCATCGTGTCCCTGATGCTGATAGCCAGCAGCCGGGCCCTTCTACTTCAACCGGTTAATAATAACCCGGGAATGCTCCCTGTCAAGGAAGGGCAAGCTCTTATTAGAAACGATAAGTGGAGTATTATTAAGATTTTAGACTTAAGTTTAATTCGTGAGGACTTAGAAGCTAATGTAAACCGGTATGCTAGCCTAAACTCACACATGGTACATTATTTTGGAACTAAATCATTACCTTCAGATATTAGCGACTTAAAGATACAGACAGACTTTATCAAAAATATTACATTACAAAAATTAAATCAAATAATACCACTACAAAAACACAAACGAGGAATTCTAAATCCCATTGGTTCTCTGGTTAAACTAATTACAGGAAATTTGGATAATGAGGACGCAATAAAATTTGACACGTTAATCAACGATGTAAGGTCGAAACAAGATGGAATGAATAAAAAGATGACAGTAGTCGCCGAAATGATGGAATCAGTTGTAAAAAATCTAAATTTAACCAAAAACAATTTCCTCCAGTTCGATAGAGCGATTTGGGAAATCAAAAAACAAATTAATGATACAAAGATCTATCAAGATGGCCTTAAAGCCTCTAATATGTATAATCTATTTTTGCATAATTTCCAAACTCTATATATAACACTGGATGAGATTGAAACAGCTATATCTCTCAGTAAATTAGGGTCACTACATCAATCAATTATTGACACTGACGAATTATTATCACTGTTAAAAACTATAGAAATAAAGAACAGGCTCGCCTTCCCCGCCAAAGCAGAAAACATTCTGAAATTAGAGAAATGTATAGAATTAAAAGTTTACGCAAAGGGAAATCAAATAACGTTTATCTTGGAGATACCTCTCTTTGAACCCAATATGTACACTTACTATAAGCTTTTCCCCTTACCTATTACTAACCTTTTAAACCAGACTACCCTTATATTACCTAAGTATCCTTACCTCTTGATGAAAGGGTCGAAAACGGTATCACTCCTTAACCCATGCCAAGAGATCGACGAGTTGCTATTCTTATGTGAAGAAAACCACTCACCTCTATTAGTTAAAGATGTCTGCGTGATCAGCTTAATGAACTTCGATACCAATATGAGTTACTGCCAACAAATACTGGTAGAGTTCAATGAAGTAAAAATTGAAAAGATACAAACCAACCGATGGATACTCTATAGTAGATCTACCTTACTACTCACCAAACAGTGTAAGGACGACATCACCCACTACCATATTCAAGGAACTTATATAATTACTGCTGATGATAACTGCGAAGCTAGAATCAAAGAAGTTATATTAAGGAAACACCAAAAACGAATAAGAACATTATCTTCACCGGCTCTACCTATCATAAACTTCCCTGAAGTTCCGCTGAACCCGATGACACCACCGCCCAACATAAGACCCGTGAATCTGGATGAATTGGACTTAAAGAATCTCCAAAGTTTATCCCATATGTTAACGAGAAGTGTTAGTGTCGAAAGTGAAAGTGCTATTACATTTCAGAATATAAGTATCGGTACATTGGTCCTCTATGTACTTTTAGCTATAAGCATTATAATAATTTGTATGAATTACATGTGTAAAAATTATACAATGTGTCGAAACTATTGGTCTAGAAAAAACTCGCCCAATAGTTCCGAAACTACGGGGGGAGGAGTTATGCAGCCCGGTATAAGGCAGGAAACCATAGCCATACGCGTCTAAACAAAGATAAGAGATTACTGCGTCAGCATAACTGGGTGGTCGTCCGGTCTGCATAAACAGTCGATGAAATAATGTGTTTAGTTTTTAAGTTCAGTCTTGTAACAACTCTCTTTTGTATTGGACAAAATTAAAATATTAAAATAAATTGTGCTTTTTAAAAAGCTCCTTCAAGTATACCGAGTTTTGACTAGATATTTTGAAGTGAAACTTCTAATGCGACTTCCAACAAGGTTGCGTAAACTTTTAACGCTACCATGGAGGGGGTATGAAAGCATTGTTGCGTTAAACGTTCAACGCTCCTGGGGAGGGGGAATAGAAAGAGACAGAGCGAGAAAAATAATCAAACATTTCGTATCTTACTTTAGTTATCATAATCCCATTGTAAATGTTATAGATTTGGATATTTCTCCACTCGAAAATGATAATTAAAAGATGCGATTAATTGTAAATTGTAAGGAATGTTAATAAAGTTTGTCTTAAAGAAACAATATGATTTCATTAAAAATCAATTTCTACCCCTTCCTATTTTCATTTCCACATTACGAAGTTTCACTTCTTCCGCGCGGAGGGACTCCATGCACTATTTTTTTCGTTCAAATGTTATAAATTATATGCAATATTTGTAATGCATTTTGTTGACACAATTTCTATGGGATTAATTTTAAAATGTTTAGTCGATACATATAATAACTTTTGATAGAGTGGACCGATTTTAATGAAACAAACACTAAGTTAGTCCCGAGGATATGTTTTACGATTTTCTGAAGGTGCTGAGGGTTTATTGTGAATCCAGTGCTTTAGCAGTGGTGCGTGTTCATACAAACAGACAAACGAACATTTCTGATAATGATTGAAATGTATTCTATTACTTATTCCTAAACACCTGCAACATTTTTTTTCAGGAAAATCGAAAAAGTACAGACACGTTAGATTTACATTCTTAATATGTATAGATTACACTATTAATTTAATATATATGTGTACGTAGTATTTGCTTGTATAAGTTTTGACAAGTGCCTCTGACTTATAATGAATCAATTTCCATACGAATTTTGCTTTTATAGAGTAATAAAGTAAATATTTCTTCCTTTATAGGTATTAAATAATATTTTTAAAGAAAGCTGCAACGTTCTCAACTAAAAATACTTTATAACTTTAAATAGAAGTGTTGGATCGGCAATTCCTGCAAAATCACGAAGCGAAACGTACGCCGAGTTAGATAGACTACGATCTATGTAACTGCACACTTGAAAGAGAGGTGAATTAGATCTTTTCATACGAGTTCGGAAAACTGCATTAGACATTACATATTATGTAGGTTCTCAAAGTTATGATACATAGTAATGTATCAATTTGCTGACGAATTTTGCTTTTTGTAGGATAACAAAAGAAAATGTGTTTCTTTCGGGCTATTAAATAATATCTTCCAAAGAAAGCTGCAACGTTTGCAACTAAAAATACTTTTCAACTTTATATAGAAGTGTTGGATCGGCAATTCCTGCATAATCATTATTTAGGTTCTCAAAGTTATCAATAGTACTATCAGAAATCGTGAAAAAATATATTTCAATGCATTAAATTCTTATTTATTCTCAACTGATTTTAATAAAATGTAATTTAATAATAAAAAATAATTTAACAATAAAAATAAAATTTTACAAGATTTAAGACAGGGAGTCAAATTAGTTCCAAATTCATCACCAATAATTGAGCAATAATGCTTTTGGAAATCATAAAATAAAACTGCAAGGCGAGAATAGTTCTTACGTAACCAAAGTGAAGAAGCGCGGGAATAACTACTTGATAATTAAAGTCGAAAATCCAATCGTAATTAATATTATGAATACGAACATGAGTTCGTTTGTTTTGTTATGATTTCACTTTCCCTTCCACGGGCTACAGAAAAGGACTAAAGCGATTATAGCTCAGTTGATAGCGTGTTCGGACACGGGCGTCGATGGACGTAGGTCCGAATCCTTGCAACTGAGTGGGAGCTTTCGATGAAGGAAAACATCGTGATAATACCATAGCATGGTGGTAGGATATTTTCTACGTCTGCATTTATAGCTATAATTCTCAAATTGAAAATCTCTCGTTAACATCTGTTGGCGCGTTCCAGCAGCTGCACTTGAGAGCCAATGGCCTCTATGTTTAGCGTGTTTACCATCTTAAACTATATCGGCATTTAACATCGGATGAAATTGTGATCAAACGCTATAACTTATAAGGTATATAAAAAAGAATACCTTTCTCTCAGAAAAGTTTACTCTTCCCCATGAATATATGTATTATATCTGTATTAACGCGTACGAAGCCCCAAGTAAAAACTAGTATTATATATCGATTACAAAGGAAGTAAAATACAAAATGTTGTGGAATGGGTTGGCTGGTACGGTGTTCCCCCAGGTCTATGACATAGGGCTGTTCAAAAAGGCATTGAAACACGCTCTTCAAGGTCAGCAACAAAACGGTAATACCCTCGGTGTTGCAGATGCCCATGGGCGACAGTAGCCATTTGGCCTGGCATGACGTGGCTTTGGCATGAAAAATGACTATTCATAAAAACCATTAAATGAATATAAGTATAGTAAATGTACTTATATTTGTTTCTCTTACAGCGTTGACTTTCCTACAATTGTGGATTTATGACTTTAGAGATTGTAAGTTAATAAATGTCATAATGTATTCAAGTGGTGGAATAAATCTCGGGTAGCCGTTTGTCCGGAACACCGGAACTCGTCATCGGGTAACTTTCCTCGTTACTCATAGGCGCTAACTTTATTTGTTTCGACCGTATAACAACTTCGGCTTCTTTTCCATTGCAATTAAAACTTTTAATTCATTTAGAGTTACACTTTACGATGGGAACTTGCAATTTGCCTAATCTTTCTTGAATAAAGGGTCGAGGAATACCTTTTTAAAAAGTCATTTTATTTTTGCATTCATTTTTAAATGATGTTTTATAATCATTAAAGTAAACGCACTTCATCTGATGATATTCGATAGTGATGATCGCCAGTGGTTAATGATTGAACTTAGGTTATTGTTATTATGTTAGCTAAAATATAGCACGACTTAAATAGCTATATATAAACCGAACAATTCAGCAGATCGAAAAGAGTTTTTTTTATTAATTCTCACTATGACCTTTTTGGTCCAATCCTTCTATCTTAAAAAACGCCCTATGACTTTAGAATACTTTCGTGATAGGCATGTTAGAAAATAAACTCACAATTGAAAATCTATTCAAAGTTGGTTCATTGACACAATAGAAGGTACTGTAATTTATCAGGTGTCTAATCGTGAAAATGGTTTTCTGTCTGTCGCCACGTACTCTTGTCTAAATGAAAGCAGCGAGACAGGTGTAGTTAAAATGTCGATTCACAAATAATGTATCTCTCATTAAAAGCATTTCTAGATGTTTCAATCTATTCTAAAATAGAGTCATATCCTTCAAATAAGATCAACCTACTTGGTTTATTTAGGCCAAAACAAATTTACAAATAAGAGGATAAAACACAAAAACAGTTAGAAGCTAATTATGCTAAGCAAACGGTGTCAAGTTCCGAACCCTCTGCAAGTTTGTTTGTGGCGCTGTAATGACTTAACTCTTCAAGTATGAAAGCGAAAGCATATCAGCAGTTAGGTCATGTTTTACCTTAACTTAACCCAATAATTCTTATAGTGTTTCATATATGTATGGTTTCATTTGGTGAACAATTAGGAAATTTCAAAAATCTCTTTCTTGTCCACCTTAGGTACATAGTATTTTCTGAGTATGTATAACTAATAAGCTTATGTTTTTCTTGAGTGAAAATACCTTTTATCAGAAAACAATTGATTTTGTAACAGTGCTAATTAAGGTTTAGGATATAAAAATGTCAAAGCATAAATTTTCTGATGAAAAAACATCCTTCACCGTTTTGTTTAACTTGCGAAATTAGATTAGCTAGATGACATTCGCCATTTCGTGACGGTATATGTGAAGAGCAATAATACTAACCTAGATTCAACTAACAAATTTAATTTAAATACATTAGATGTCCGCACGTTTCATAGTGTAATGAACAAAAGTATAATCCATCAAATTAATACTCTGTAAGCACTGTGACTGTTTATCCGATCAGAGCTTCGACCTATGATAACTTCGACATAGCAATAAATATCAGATTAACGACATCTTGCCTTTTATAGGCCGAACTCTCTATTAAGATGGCGCTAGTATTAATGTTCCGGTTGCGCATCGGATGTGTTATAGCGGTACCGGAAGTAGATGTTTAAATCATTTGAATATCATTTTACTTTATAAAAATATTATAAAGGCCATATTAAACCATTACTATTAATTACAAAAATAGAAACCATTACAATAGCATTTTAGTATAATTTTGAAATGAGTGAAAGATCATTTTATGAAAGAAAGAAAGAAATTTTTTAATGTTAGTTTAATTACGTAATGATAGAACTGATATGTGTAGAATCAAAAGCCGCTAAAATATAGACAAAAACAACGAGAAATATACATATAATCAATAAGGAAGAGATGTTGGTCTTATTTCATTTAGCTAATAATTTGCGATGGCACATTGCCTTCAAGCAGAAATATCTAGTACAGCATAACGTTTTATATAATTTAAATCGTTGATCATCAATTGTTATTAAAGTAATATTGCATTTATTTATCTTGAATCTTCGCATTTCATCACTATCCTTTCTAATTACATGTTAACATCTCGATTTTAAAGTATAGATACAAAAGTAAATGAATTGAATATACAGACTGAAGGTGTAGCATTCATTTTAAAATCATCGTTAAGCAGTATCGACACTCTTCATTTATCCACAACGCGTGTAAGGATTTCACAGTCGTTTCCTATCTCTCCTTAATCTCTATAAATTTGCTGTGGTACATTGTGGCTAGTGTTGCCCAAAATTTATTGCAGTCTTGGTCTTGTTTTCACGTTTTTGCAAGACCAATACTAAGACCAAGACCGCCAAAATTTAGCAAGACCAATATCAAGACTGATATATAAATATCAATATCTGCAAGACTTGTGCAAGACAAAACTAGGCCTGCAAGACTCTTGCAGTCTTGCAGCTAAGTTAAATTTAAACATTATTGAGTATTTGGTTTTTCATACGGATATCGCTACACGTGCTCTAGTGTCAGTATCACAATCATGATCCTTTCCGTCTAGCAATAAACAATTTGTAGTAATAAATTTACATACAAACAAATATACTCAGGTCTCAAAGAGTATAATAGTTTATTTAGCAAAATTTGAAACTAACACAATAAATCCAGTATAGGCACTATTTATTTATGTTATGCGATATTTTGATTTACAAGCGGTCAGTGGGCGATTGTGATTGTTTATTTGATAATATACTGTCAAAGACGCCGCTTTATTGATAGAATGTGCGACAAATGTATCACAGGACTGACTATACTGTCTGGCTACTACTGGCTGTTTGATTATCAGGTGCTCAGAACAAATACGTATACAGATTGTGTTGCGCTCACAAAGAATGTTATAGTCGTAACAATATTATTTAGAATTATAATCATTTATTGTAAACACGCTAGCTAATATTATAAATGTGAGCATGAGTTTCTTTCTTTGTTTGGTACTTAACTGATCATCGTAAACTTTTGTCTACACGTTGTGAGGAGTACAGAAGAGGTTACAGGATATCTTTACTATTGTTGAGGGATAAGTCCAGTCTGTTTTAAGGCGAGCGAAGCGGCGAGCAAAAGCTAGTAATAATACACATAATTACTGTACCTTTCAATTGAACTGTACAAACATTTACTGTGTGTCTAATTCTATCGTACGTACACCATGTACCTAGTAGGTACTTAAATGAAACAACACCATAAGTTTAATTTAACAATAAATATAGGTTAATTTTATCAGAAGTGAAAATCCTAACGAATATTATAAATGCGAATGTGAGTTCGTTTGTTTGTTACGCTTTCACGTCGTAACGACTTAACCGATCATGAAATGTTATCTACATGTTGCACGAAGTATGGAAAGATACATAGAATATCTTTTATCAGGGAAAAAGTTCTAATGTCGAGAGATAGGTTAATTAAGGCTAGCGAAGCTGAGGGCAGAAGCTAGTAATAATACACATTATTGCTATACCTGTATATTGAACTGTACCTGCAAACATTTATCATGTATCGACTCCTGTTGTACATACACTATGTAGCTACTAGGTTCATAAGTACAGCAGTAGCATAGGTAAGTTTAATGTAATAATTTCATCAAAAGAGGAACGTAACGCATACACGCCTACACACGTAGTACATTATATTGTTAGGTAAGAAGGTACAAAACAGCTGGTAACAAAATATACAAATTAAATTTTTGACGCCCATACCAAAATTTCTTCATCCCAAGGATGGGGAATTAATAATATTTGGTAAATTATTCAATAAAACGATGAAGATAAAAATTAATTTCTAAAAAGTGTAAAAAAACCCTATGCTAAATTAATGGGAAAAGTATTGTCATTTAGACACGGTTAAATAACATAGATTATTTTTAAATTTTTAAAATAATTTGAACGATACCCAAACCAAAAAAGCCAACTTGATAAATAACAGACACTCTTATGTCTTTGTAATAAGCTCAAAATGTACTGATCTGATGTCTTTTTCTAAGGTTTGACCTAACGCTTTTAATAAATAGAAATAGGCTTACAGATAATTTTGCAAGACTTGCAAGATTCTTGCAGCAACACCAAGACTTAGAGCGCAATACCAAGACTAAGCCAAGTCTCGTCTTTGTCTTACATTTGGGCAACACTAATTGTGGCACGTGCCAACACTGTTAAAAACAAATTAAAGTCATCATGACGAGTTTGATGATAAAGGTCTTTAAATTCTGTTTGTTTCCTAACGTTGACAAGTAATCAATTGCACTAACAATGTACTTTGATAGTTCAAATACATACTCCTTGACTTTTAATACGTTGTTGTAAATGGATTTACCCCTTGTCAAGACCAGAGTAGTATAATACTAAATTGTACTGATAAGATGTTTATTATAAATGATCGACAAGTGGCATTTGAGTTAATTTGTGACGTTAAGTAGCAATGATGACAGTAAAATATTTAATTATTTATTTTGTTGCGTGCGCGCTGGTTGTTTCTAACGATGCCGCGGTGGAAAATCTTTCTCGCTCAGTTTACCAAACTGTAAGTTGGTTATCCTTTAAATTTAGGTTTTGTTACCGTAAATTACATAATATTTAAACGATAGACGATGAGTTTGCCCATGATATGAACACCACGTACATTTATACTTTAAGAACATCGAATCTTACGGTTACGATTTTGAGACCTGCTGTTGATAAGCCTATTACCGATTTGCCTGACAGTAAGTTTAAGCGCCACATCTAGCGGGGTTTGGTGTCAAAGGCTATTATAGAGTGGATCAATTGGTGAACGATGGTGATATCTGGAATTGATTCCTCTCTGTGCATACACTAAAAACGATAGTAACGTATAATGTATTAGAAATATATATGTTAAAAAGATGTACTCCATCGAGTTTCTCGTTCTCGTTTCGTTAGTTCTCGATGACTGAGTTGTTTCCCAAACCGCCTAAACTAATAAAGTATTTTGATTTGATTTGATTGAATACTGCTCTAGGAAAGGATGTTAGGTGGCGCAAATTTGCTTCCCTTGATAGGCAAAAATTTGTACCATTTAGAGTTGTGGCTTTCGAACTGTGAAATCTAAGTGCATACGGTTATTTCAAGGAATCTTGGACTCGTCTTATGACCAGAGATGTAAGACATGTTTCAGACCGTTTCCATATAATGTGGCAATACAACCAGTTTTCTGGGAACGTTTTCTTCTAGCAGTGAGCTAGTTTCCATCCATTGCCTACCCATAATTTAAATATTTGATCTGATATTCAATTTTTTTATTTCATTTTATTTATATATACTTGTCTTCTTGTACAAGGTGGAAAGCATACAATCACAAGGGTATCATGTTGAAACTCATCACGTAACCACTGATGACGGTTACGTCTTGCAAATGCACAGAATGCCGTATACAAGATATCAGCACTATTCAAATGAAATTCATCGACCCGTAGTATTCCTAATGCATGGACTCATGTCCGCTTCTAATTCATTTATTCTAATGGGATCAGAATACAGCATCGGTAAGGGCAGATTTATTATTTGCTTATTTTCTATTTGTTGTAGCTTTTAAATTACTCTTTTCGATTTAGTTCTAGTATAGCTGATCATAATTAGTGTAAGTTAGCCTAGCCTTTTGCTGGTTATGCCACATGAATTCGGGTGTACAGAAAATTAATTATAGTAACCCTAATTTAATTAGAATACCACATACTTTATTTAGACTTATAAAATGACCATTAACAGAGGGGGTAAATAAATACGTTTGTGTAAATAAAGAAATCTATTATAATTACGTAGAACTGCTTTTTACCCGAAAGCGTAAAAGGAGGCTAATGATTTGCGACTATATGTTATGCCTATTAATTTCGTACTCTTTGTTGTTAAAATCGCTTCATAGATTTTATCATATGAGATGTTGGTTACATTCGTCTGAATTATTGGATTGACATATAATATTAGAGTTATATATTTGAATACGAGTATAAGAGACCTTTGCAGTGAGGCTTTTTTCCTTTATTAATAATTCTTCTTCTACAGAATATTACTCAAAGTATTTTTATACTATATAGGTATTAGCGTTTGACCACAACCTCATCTGATGTTAAATAATGATTTGGTCTAAGATGTTAACACGCTAAATCTAAAGGGGGCTGGCTCTCAAGTGCATTTTCTGGAACACACCAACAGGTACTTGGTGACAGATTTCCAACTTGAGGGTGGTAGCTAGCCAGGAGGACTTGGAAAAGCCCTGCCACGATGTTATGCTTTCATCACGGATGTTTTCCTTCACTGAAAACTTCTACTCAGTTGCTAGGATTCGAACCTACGTCCGTCGATGCGGTTTCCGAACAAGCTATCAATTAAGCCATCATCACTAAGTCTTAGGATTAATATCAATTTAATTTATATTTGTTTCTAGGTTACAATCTAGCCGATGCTGGCTTCGATGTGTGGATGGGCAACGCGCGAGGAAATAGACACTCCCGCAATCATGTCTCTTTAGACCCTGACCACGAACAAGAGAAATACAACTTTTTCGATTTTAGCTTCGAAGAAATCGGCATGTACGACGTAGCCTCAATGATTGACTACATTCTCGATAACACTGGAATGGATAAACTGCATTACATTGGACATTCTCAAGGCGGCACTGTATTTCTTGTGCTGGCTTCAATGAGGCCAGAGTATAACGAGAAATTACAGTCAGTTCACCTTTTAGCTGGCGTTGGGTACATGGAATACTTTCCTGACACTGAACTTGCGTCAGTTGCTGTTTTTTCCGATTTAATTTATGTAAGATAGCAATAAACAATACAATATTTACTATATAGATATGAGACATTCGTCTCAAAAAATTTGTAGTATATACTTAAATTACCCGTAATCTGATAGTAGGGATATTTTGCAATATATTTATAATTTACTAATTAAAAAGTTACAATAGTTTTCCAAAATAATCACTATGAAATCAAATATGGGCACCATCAACATATTTCTGTTAAATTAGTAGTTGGATTCACAATTAATGTCAATGTATATTACTATATAATCTTCTTATGCTTTATAATGCATTCAGTTCCGCCATATCCCACAATTTCTTCTTAAACCAACTGCTATGTGATCTTTAAACAATTCAAGCATAGCAATTATTTTCAATGAAAGTAGAATGATATTAAGATTTTAACCATCTTCACCTACTCAATATATCGTCATCTAAGCACGTACCAGCCGGTTACTATAATTTATTTATTTTTTCTTTCAGGCTATGGGAGTAGGGATGGGTTTAGTCGAATTATTTCCTCCCAGTACTATGTATATGGCAGTACAAAATCAACGTAAAAGTGATTACTGTTTCGGAGACATACATTACAAATACATTTGTGAACTTATTGGCATACAACAGATTACGGTAAGAAAAGCTACAGTATCACTAATTTCTATCATAATCTTCAATAATATTGATATATTATTACATTGTGTATGTGAACTCGTTCCAAATAAACAAAGAACGACTCAGCTACCATACGAAAAGAAAGACAATGTGGTGGTTCTAAACATAGACCGTCTCGAAGGTTGTCGAACCCTTCGAATGGTAACGTTAGAATTCCAGAGGTTTCCACCCAATAAAGGAATTGAAAGTTATATAAAGCGCGACGCGGTGTATACTATAGTTCGGCTGAGTGCCTTAAGCGCTCGCCTTAGTAGTCCGGTGAAGTTGTTAAAGCCTTGCTAGGCCAATAGCGTAGTCAGTTTGAGAAAAAAAAATATCCTACTATAGTTCTATTTTAAGCATCAGAGCAAATAGGAAGAACAAACGTAAGCAAAACCTCTTCAATCGTACTGCGACTACAGCATTACGAGGTGAAAGTGTGAGTGTAGAGTAATTGTGTGATAGTAACAATTTATTATCTACAAATTCATAAAATACCCTTAGTGTACCTAGTCCTTTTAAAAAAGTTAACATAAATGTCATTATAATATTTAAAATAACGTACGTCGTAGAATTTCATATCTTTTATAATGCGCGGTACATTACATCCATGAGTAGTCATGTGTATTAATTAAATTTACTATTATTCTACAATAAAGATGATACGGGATTATATACGTCATATATGTTAATGTTAGGATTATATTTATTGATAAGTAAATAGCGTATAAATTTTATTGGGTATCGCGATAAATCATAATCAAATTTATTGTGAGTCATGCCAAATTTATGTTATTTAGAAGTACATCTACCATAAAATATCATTTTTTGAAGTAAAAACTTCTTTAGGCGCGTTGAGCGGAATTTGGCAGTAGAACTGTTGGTTTCGCATCAGACACATGCTTGTATAGCATGACCGACATGCTCGTGACGTATTGCACTTGTGCCAGACTAGCAACGCGTAGTATTAGTATTTTGTACTGGGCTTGTGCAGTCCAACATGTGTTTGATTTACTATTAAAATGTATATAATTATTACTCAGTGCCAATAGATATGAAAACTCTGGTTTTATGTTAATAATTTCAATGTACAAATTATTTCAATTAATTCGGGCTATAATCATTTTTAAATTTCCAAAGAGAACACAGTTATTACATTGTTTTGAATTTTCACTTCTGTTGACAGACCTTATGACTGTATCGACTATTTTTTTAATTTGACACTTAAGCCTTGTGTTACGTCGGGTTAGTTGTTTTCACATATCTTATCTATACTAATATTATAAAGCTGGAGGGTTTGTTTGTTTGTTTGGTTGAACGCGCTAATCTCAGGAACTACTGGGTCGATCTGAAAAATTCTTTCAGTCTTGTATAGCACATATATCGAGGAAGGCTATCGTTACGCTAAGACCAATAGGAACGGAACACCAATGAAGATTGTTTAAAAATCGTTTTTTTTTCCTTTTTGAGCTTTTGCTGCGTGTTAGCGTTAGCTCAAAATATCGATTCCACGTGGACGAAGTCGCGGGCAGAAGCTAGTTTAAAATAAGTAGCAACTAAATTGTACACAGAAACGGCGTAAGCGCTGTCAAGTTTTCACAATAGAGCATTTCCAAAATCCAGATCCCAAATATTGAGACCCAGATATAACGATAATAGATTGTTAAAAAACTTTAATAATGAATGACTTCATTCAAATCACGTGGGAAATTGCAATAAACTACTCTGATGTCAAATTTGGCACATTAATAAAATAAGGTTCACATTTAAAAGTTAATATATTGTGCTTTTCACTGTGACATGTGAAGATGTGGGAAAAGATGGTTTGACGCTAAGCTTAAGATAAAACTTGGCTGTTGACTAGTGCTATGAGAATATGCAATTAGATTCTTGGAGAGCTGTGGTCGGTAGCTAGTCTGGCAAACATCAGAGCATGCGCTACCACCACCATATTGATTGCAAACATAATGCACATCGCTTAATTTATTTCTTCGTCATTATCGTCCTTCAAATTTATTACGTTCAAATGTAACTTGCAATTTAATTTAGAATTAATTTCAAATATCTATCGGAGCAAATATCATTTTTAATTTTAAACATGTATTTCTACGTACTAATAATGATCCAGTGATCGGCATTCGATCAAAATTCATTGTCTTTTTAATTTTAATATGATTGAAATTTTTTTGACAAGCTGAGTAAAAATATTGTAGTATATGCAACAACCGTAAAGTATGATGAGGAAACTTATAAATAAGAACTTCGACTCTTTGATGGTATAGAAAAACTTTTTTATTCGTTTTATTTGAATATTTTTTTATTCAAAACGAAATTCACAGCCTGTCAATAGTTACTAAACATAATTTAAAAAAAATCGTTTGACGTACAAGGGGAAAAAAACACTGAACTGTTTTGTCTTCGTCTATCTTTATATATAAATTTCTTCTGTACGTGTGTTTCTCACTGAATTCCTCCTAAACGGCTGGACCGATTTTGATGAAATTTTGTGTGTGTGTTCCAGTGGATCCGAGAATGGTTGAGATTTAAAATTGTAAACGGTAGGTGGCGCTGCGGTTGAACTTTAGACTTTTTTTATTATCATGGCAGGACAACGCCCGCTCGGCCCGCTAGTATATCTATATAAAGAATACTTTCAAAGAAACATATCTATAATTTTATTTTGAAGTGGAATTATTCAGTTCGCGTGTACTAGATACACGTCTGCATATATATTAGGATAAAACGAATGATTATTTTCGAGATGCAATTTAATTGTTTATCAAATGTTTCAGTTTTAATTTTCTAGGTAGGCAATTTTATTTAACTCCTATCATTCGAGTAGAACAATTCGAATCATTTGCGAGCAATAGTAAATTAATTTAATGCTTAAAGACATCTATAAACTCAAATTACCATCGTTATCTAGGCAAAGGCTTTAAGGGTCCATTACAATTAACCATTACATACAAAGAGCCATCATTTCAGAATAAAATAAAGATAAAAGACTGAATAAGACAATAAAAATAAATTTTCACGATAATGAAAAAAGTATTTAATAAAAACTTTTGCAGAGAAACAATATTATAGAAGAATTATTCGGAGATAATGACTCAGCTGGCGCATCTCTGAAACAAATTGCGCATTACGGTCAAAATATAAGAGATAAATTATTTAGACGATGGAGCTATGGAATTAGAGAAAACTTAGAAGTGTATGGTACATCGAATCCCCCTGTATACGATCTTGGATTAATAACTGCCAATGTTACAATGCACTATACGGTTAATGATAACCTACTTGATGAAAGAGATGTTCTTGCTATGGCCAATGATATGCCAAATGCAATTGTCCGTAAAGTAGCAAGGGAATCATTTTTGCATGAAGATTTTGTTATTGCAATTGATGCAAAAGAATTAGTAACTGATTATATTATTGAAGATATACGTCGAGCGTCGTCAACAGATGCGGACGCTGTGTAAGTTACTTTAAATTAATTTTATATTGTATTACATTTATTTTACATACCACTAAGTATTAAAGAAATACAACACTACATAATTTCTTTATCATCCAAGCGTTTTAAAGGCAAAATAGTTGCCGTTTTCAAATATTTTAAATAATCTAAATTTGGAGTCGATCGTATGGCTTATTTGGAAATAACTGGTATGAAGGGCACCGACTAATTGTGTTCTTATTATTGGTATATTTCAGAATAATTGAAGATACAATTCAAGAGCCTGGTGTTGCTGCAGGTGAAACAACAAATTCTGCCTCTATTTTAGTGTTTAATAATTTCCTTATTGTGCTCCTGTTCATAAGTTTCATTTCATGTGTTCTAATTTAAATTAAAAATAAAATTAATCGATATTATAAGCGTTTACTTTTCTTTACTACTCAGGAATGAAATGTGATATACATAATGCAATATAATTAAAATTTTAAATAAATATTTAGAATAACTAAAAATTGAAGAAAATATTTCAAGATAACGTAAGTAAAACTTGATATTTCATAATACAATAAAGACCACTGGGAGTTCTCCAAGTGACGTCGTAAAGGAAAGTGCGGGTATAAGAAAAATAACAATAAACAGCAGCGAGTAAACAAGACAGTAAAACTGAAAATGGTATAATAATGCTCTGTATAAAACATTTAATACTGCGATCCTTTAAAAGGCTTTAAAAAACTTTGTCCTTATGACAATCTTCAGTGCACAGTATTTCGACAGTCATTATAGGATAGCTGGGCTAGGATATTTTATTTAAAGTAGCCTGTTTCAATCTTAAACTAAACTATTATAAAGATAATTGACTTACATTACGGCTGAAAATTCAATAATCTTTCATTGATTCAATTTGTAATGATTAGCAATAAAAATACATAGTGCCTTAATAAACATTGTTGTCGCTTGCCCTTAAACTAACGTGATGAGAAAGGACGATGTAACTCAAGATGAAAACAAGTACTGGCTCTTAAATACAACTGTCAGAACACACCAGTATGCGCTAGTTTTGAATTTCAACAAAACTATTTGATTGAAGAAGGTGTTACTTTGCGGAAATCCATCATTAAATATTATACTGGACGCTACTTTGTACTTCCGCCTAGAATTGATTGAACACTACTACGTCTAAACGTGTTTCGCTCCTTCACGGAGCATGTTCAGATCGATGTTGACTCTTCCGATGCGAGCGGGCGAGAGACAACTTATTTCAATAAAGCCTTACAACCATGCTATGGTCTTGTCCTACCTAAACACGCTACAACTAAACTATCATCGTTTCAAAATTATTTAGTAGAAAAATAATTTAATTTAATTTACAAGCATCTCCCAGCTTTAATGGTTCACTTTCAATCACCGAAATTAGAAAGGTGTGTATCAATTTCCGTCCGATATTTTAACCAGGCATACTGTTAACAACGACGATAAACACAAACGATATAACCTTGTCACCGAGGAACTTAACAAATGAAATTGAAAATGTAGGTTGTACGTCATTGGCGGCGGCCCATCATTAATATCGACTGACAGACATTCATTAAACTGCCCTGTTCGGGCAACGTTACCGGGCGCGTCCGAGTCCGGTGATTTATTCGCATTCGTACGGCTGTCCGTTCCTTTGATGTCGGTTACCGGACACGAGATATCTGGGCTCTCCAATTCAATGGTTTCGTCTGTCATTATTCGTTTTAACCCCGTCAAAAAGGGATGAAAGGGTGTACGTTGTTTTGTTGTTGTTAAAATTTTGATTTCGAAAATTTGCTTTTTAAATTACCTAAAGTACCAATATTGGTCAAAATACTAATTTATTTATAACTAGCGGTCCCGGCAGACGTCGTCCCGCTCTGATTATAAAAAAAACCGTGACAAATTATATACTAAAACGTTCCTCATTAATCACTTTATCCACTTGTGAAAACCGCATAAAAACCCGTTCAGTAGTTTTTCAATTTATCGCGAACAGACAGACAGACAGACAGACGCGGTTGGAGACTTTGTTTTATACTATGTAATGATATTAAATTAACTTCTGGTATTTTCCTTGGGTCAATAACTTGAAAGTCTTTAAGCGAAAAGAGAATAGGCTTTATTGGGTAAGCGCAATCCATTATCAGTGTTATCTTTTCTTACCATCTGGTGGTATAAAATCAAATGGACTGTATTATACAGAAGTTTTAGCTTATAGTAAATTATATAATTACTAGATTTATAGTATTATGATTCACAAATGTGTATTTATGATAATATTAATACCAGCCTATACCTCTCCTATAGCCGGGTAAATTAAAGTGTTTTCTTGACTGATTACTTGAGTTTGATCAGCATAATAACCTAGGGCGTACCTATTTGTCATTTCAAACATCGTGTGAGTGATTTTATTTATTCACTAGCCGACCCGTGCCCACTTCGTTGGGCGGTAATAGGCATTATCAAACTACAACTTTTCTCTAGAACTCAATCATATATATCTCATAATTAAGGCAGCGTTCGTAAGAAACGTTTTCGTTCGACCATTTTTCTCCGACTCCCCAGATATTACCCCCTACAACCTCACAAACTTTACCTCTTTATAATATTAGTATAGATTATAGATAATATAATTAGTTAATAGCTTCTGCCCGCGACTTTGCACGCATGGAATAGTTATTTTGGGCTAAGACGCAGCGGAAACTCTAAAAAGGAAAAAATACCCCGATTTTAAAACATTTTTCATTGTTGCTCCTGTGCTATTGGTTTTAGCGTGATGATATATAGCTTATGACACTCACAAATAACGTGGCTTTCTATTGGTAAAGGAATTTTCAAAATCGGTTAAGTAGTTCCTGAGATTACCCCCTACAATGTCACAAACTCACAAACTTTACCTCTTTATAATATTAGTATATAGATTATAGCCGCTGCTCGCGACTTCGTCCGCGTAGTAATAGTTACTACTCTGGGCTAACGCTGACACACAGCAGAAGCTCTCAAAAAGAAAAAAAATAATCTCGATTTTGAAACATTTTTCACATGTGCTCCGCTCCTATTGGCCTTAGCGTGATGATATATAGCCTATAACCATTCTCGATGAATGAGCTATATAACACTGAAAGACTTATTCAAATCGGACCAGTAGTTCCTGAGATTAACTCTTACAACGCCACAACGTCACAACGTCACAAACTCACAAACTCACAAACTTTACCTCTTCATAATATTAGTATAGAAGTATATAGATTATAGCCCCAGCCCGTGACTTCGTCCGCGTAGTAATAGTTACTACTCTGGGCTAACGCTGACACACAGCAGAGGCTCTCAAAAAGAAAAAAACATCTCGATTTTGAAACATTTTTCTTCTGTGCTCCGCTCCTATTGGCCTTAGCGTGATGATATATAGCCTATAACCATTCTCGATGAATGAGCTATATAACACTGAAAGAATTATTCACATCGGACCAGTAGTTCCTGAGATTACCCCTTACAACGTCACAACATCACAAACTCACAAACCCACAAACTCGCAACGTCACAAACTTTACCTCTTTATAATATTAGTATAGATTTAAAGATAGTACGTGTACTTACATGATAGGAAAGTATTCAAGAAAGAGCTTCAAACCTGCGGATTTCGGATCGATATTTTATTTATCTTAACCATGTAACCGACACGAATAATGTGTAAGCGACTTAATTAAATTACATTCTCCCTTACACATGTTTTAGGGGCATGGAATGTAAATACAAAGTATGAATGCGTTTTTAATTAATCAGCCCCTTTTATGACAGTTTTATATGTCTGAAGCCCTCTAATTTCTGTTTGTATTTCAATGGGGAGCCGTACCTAGATGATATTAATCTACCCAATACCAAACTCATCAAAAGTATTAAGATGACCATATGTTAACGCAATAAATGTATAAGTTTTCTGAATAGTGCATTACTTAACTAGCAAGAAATTTGAGGTAACGACTATTAAAATCTCAACAACATGTCCAATTTATTATATTGTCTTTGCAAGAAATAAACAAATTCAAAGCAATATTTTTATATAATAACAAACTGGGCCTAACTGTTTCCCATGGTTTCGGAGACACCGCACCGCGTTACATGGATCGCTCGTACAATTACTTCGTTATCGCTTCATCATTATTATCAGTTCTCGCAAACGCAACGCAACGAACATTGCAAATGATCCACTTAGCAGCCACGAGTTCGTTTCTTAATTACTTTATTAAGTTACCGTTTTGACCTGAATCTATTAAAAATAGCAACTTTACAATACCCTTAGATACTTAGCAATGTATTTGCATACGTTGGTAGTATAAAAATATATCTTAAGTTCAAATTTCCTCACGATCTTTCCTTCATCGACAGCTGATACTGTTACTAATTTAAAACTGTAAGTGCGAGGAACTTAAAACGCTGATACGTGCTAAAGTTCTAAGCTGCAGACATAGAATTGGCACTTAACCAAACAAACCACTCGACCAATATGATTTTGTTTCAAGCAGGCCAGAATAAGAAAATGTTCTACCGCGATGCAGTACTTTCGATGTGATTTTTCTTACACCGAAAGCAAAACTTTATGGTAGTATTAAATTCATGTTAATTGACGCAGTACCTGATCATCTTATTACTAAATTATCTTCGCTGAAAGGAAAAAATTTGGAAATAAGGAAACTATAGTACACATTACTACTATCTGACGAGAAAGAGTAAATAATAGATCACTCTATATCTCACAAACTATAAAGAAGTCATTAAACTAGGAGTTTATGACATCTCAAATCCCAAGTATGAACCAGTTTCGGTTTTACTGCAGACGAGTATTAGCGAAAGCATTCTTCCTTAAATTTACTTCAGTTTAATTTCTCCCGAGGTCATAAACAGGCGTTAAACTTGTGTATATGTACTTTGTTCATAAACATCCCACTTTTGGTTATAATAGGTCTTTACCTATGAAATTGCCGTTCTGCAGTGCTGGCCATTTCAAATCAAAATATTTTTTGTTTGGCTAAGAATTCTAATTTCAAATTAATTTTATTTTAAAAACATGGAATTCTTTTTCCAAAAGTAATCATTTGTTTATTGATTAGTGTTACATTTTCATCGCATTTCAATCTTTTTTGACACCATGGATACGTTAAAAATTCGAGTGATTATGGAATATGAATACCGTCGTGGCAGCAACGCGGCACAAGTGGCACCCAACATCAACGACGTTTACGGAGCTAACACTACAAACCAACGCACCACCTTTTATTGATTTGCTCGCTTAAACACGTTCTGGGAATTTCGACCTGTAAAAATGAACCTCGCGGTCGTCCGAAGACATTTGGTCGACAATGACGAATGGTAAAGGCGATTGTGGAAGCTGATGAAACATAATCTACGGCTGAATTAGCAGCAGCTTTCGACGTTAGCGTCAAAACAATATTGGTCCATTTGCGTCAAATTGGTAAGGTAAAAAAGCTTGACAAATGGGTGCCCCACGAACTCAATGATCGCCAGTGCGAAGTACGCGTCGAGACGTGCCTTGCACTGCTCAACAGACACACAAATGAAGGAATTTTGAACCGCATTGTTACCTGCGATGAAAAATGGATTCTGTTTGATAACCGCAAGCGCTCAGCAAGTTGGTTGGATCCTGGTTCAGCACCTAAACAATGCCCTAAACTAAACCCTAATTTGGAATTGGCAATATAAAGGGAGAGAGGGGTGATCGCAATTTGATACAATTCACTATTAGAGATAATTTACGGTACATATCAACAACACATATTAAATTATTATGCAGTAAAATTGAAAATACAGCGGCTCACAAATTTACATTATTATATATATACTAGCTGACCCGTGCAACTTCGTCTGCACCAAATCGGTTATTACCGGTTTCAATTATATTTTTAAACGCAAATAATCTTAAATAACGTAAAACCCTATTGCAGCGTTATCCAGCACTTCCAATCGTGAATCCAAACTATCCATGGACTCACTCAAACATATACCCAGTTGGTATGTTAGAAATCTTTTAAAATAAGCCTTGAATCTGTTCGCAGTATTACCTAAAGTAGTGTCATCAAAGTGAAGATCAAAACTAACTTACATATATTGCCGATAAATGTCTTCCCAGTACCCCTTGTAACTTCATCACGTAACATACTGTAAAAGTTGAACTTTATCTACATTAAATTTCCATTTTGTTTTAGTTGTTTGTTTTATAAGAATTTGTAAAGTATACGTGAAATCTGCATTCAATTTTAATTTGGTCACATTTATTTTACTTTTGACATACAAACCACCTTTTCTACTGAGATACTGAACTTGGGATAATATACCTTTCTAACAGTGAAAGAATTTTTGAAATCGGACCAGTAGTAGGTACCAAGCATTCCTCGAAAACTTTACCACTCATTATAATATTAGTATAAATACAACATAGTAACTGCAAACAGTAGTCCGGTGAAGCTGTTAAGACCTTGCTAGGACAATAGCGTGATCAGTTCAAGAAAAAAAAAATAACTGCATACACCTCAACTGATTTATTTTTATTTTAGATTCACAAACCTGAACCCAACTACTTCAAGACTCAACAACATTTAGAAAACTAATTTTATCAAATATCGAAACAACACACGTACTGATAGAACTCTAGTTGAGATTCATCTTCTACAATGCAATGTAACTATTATCTAGGTTTATGTTTTAGGAAAAAATCTTGTCACCTTTGTTTAGCAAACATTTTTTATACAATAAAATAAATGTAACAACATATAAGTGACAGTTTCGTTTACACATATTTTTTTCATATGAGGTTGATAATTACGCATAGAAACGTCATATAGCCGTAGCTCAGTTATAACGTACTAAACATTATGTGGTCCGCCGGAGCCGACGGTTCGAATCCCAGCGATTTTTTTTTTTGGTATTTTTTTAAAGTAGCTTAGGGAAATATAGCTTATCTTTTTAGCTAATCTGTCTGCTATATATAGCACAATGAAAATTTACCAAAATCCGTCAAAAATTTCATTAACTACAAATTTTTGACTTTCGTCCGTTATCCTGGAGAATCCCTTGCGTTTTATGAGATAAAAAGTATTCTAGATGTAACCTTGTAATATTAGTTATCACTGTGCCAAATTTCGTCAAAATTGGTTCAGTACTTTCAGAGTGGTACTTGTTCAAAGGGACAGACAAACAGGCAGATCCTGGAGAATCCCTTGCGTTTTATGAGATAAAAAGTTTCCTAGATGTAATCTCGTAATATTAGTTATCACTGTGCCAAGTTTCATCAAAATCGGTTCAGTACTTTCAGAGTGATGCGTGTTCACAGGGACAGACAGACAGACAGACAGACAGACAGACAGACAGACAGACAAAAATTGTAAAAAGATTATTTTTGGCTTCTATATCGATAACAAAGTCTACCCCGATAAAAATTTTCAAAAAATATTTAATGTACAGATTTGACCTTGCTACAGTTTTATTATAGTATAGATATATAAACTAGCGGACCGGGCGGACGTTGTCCTGCCTTGAAAACAAAAAAAATCCTAAAAGTCGATCGCAGCGCCACCTGCCGGGTCCAATTGTGAATCTAAACCATTCTCGAATCTCCACGAACACACACAAAAAATTTCATCAAAATCGGTCCAGTCGTTTAGGAGGAGTTCAGTCACATACACACGCACACAAGAAATATATATATTAAGATATATATTATAATTTACACACAAAAGAACATCGCCAAGTCCCAGACATGTATTTCAATTGAATTGTTTCCTATTATACTATACTGATATTCCCCAACTGAACATCTGTATGCTGCTTTGATTCCCGTTTAAATATCAGCGCTGCAGCATTACATTGTTGTATTTATGTCGTTGGGAATCTTCAACTTTAATATTTTATTATTAGACTAGCTGTGCCTGCGACTCCATCTACGTAGAACCTAATGTAAAACGGTGACTAATAAAATCATCTGTTTGTATTAAGTCCATTTACTTATCTACTTTTAAGCCGCGTCGTCATAAAGCTTACAATAACTTTGGATAAAGTGAACCGATTTTAATCAAACCAAGACTAAATGTTACTTGAGGTTTTATCGTAAATGCAGTATTTTAACAGTGACGCGTGTTCAAACAAACAGACAGACCGATAGAGAGACAGACATTTTTAAAACTTATTGAAGTGTATTTTATTACTTTAGTATGTTATTCCAAAACGCCTGCAACATTTTTTATTACAAAAATCTAAAAAGTACAGACACGTTACATTTACATTTTTATTATATGTGTAAATTAGGTCTTTTGTTGCAATAATAAAATCCTTCTCTTTCTTTTTTGTTGTTTATAAGTATTAACGTGTGACCGAAATCTTATCTCATATCAAATGATGATGTGAAGCTCAAATGCAGCTCCTGGAGCACACCTACAGTATCTACTTAGCGATAGATGTACTAACACTACATGATGGTTTGTTAGCCAGGCGAGTTTTAGAAATAGTAAGATATTTAGCAAAGCATGCTATATTTTCAACAAGAGTTTAATATTTGCCGGTATATCCAGGCTCATTGTAGAAATTCAAATCACTGAACCATAATTGCGTCAAGCTAACTGTACAAGCAATCGTACCTATTTTAATTAGTAAGCAATATTATTATTATGTATAAATGCATTTTGTACGAAAAATAAATAAGTGTACACTAAGCACTTGACGGAATCAGTTGTTTCGCTTATCCGTCTACCATTTTATATATCATTTTTTATAAATATCACTAGCAAATATCAACATCAAGCTATCACAATATTATAATACCCTACACTAACTTTCTCTCTCTTATATTTTGTAACACAGATGGTTTTGACTCGTTCTGGGTTAGAATGCACCTTTATAGAAGAAAGAAGAAGCAATGAAACACGTTGCAATTGTTACCAACGTTTCAAGTACTCATATAAAACATTCAGGAAAGCGCAACGAAGATAATAAGTCGGTTTATTGAGCCACATGAGATGAGTTTAACGCATAGATTTTAAAGAGCGGAACGAATACCTACTCGTAGCTTCCGCAATGAGCCACTAAAGCGTATATAAAAGTTGACAGTTGATAAAAGCCACCTCGTAAATACGACTTTATACGTTCAAGAATTCCACAAAAGCCAACAATTTTACGGTACGTTTGGAAATACGCTTTAAAACGTAGAATATTTATGTGCCGTAACGGCCCTTTACCGAAGGACAATATTGTGTCAATTTTCACATTTTCAAAGCCATATATCTCTTTGAAGAACCCTAAGCTGCTTCGTTGAAATGGAAATTTCTGCTTCAAGTCATTTTAAGTTGTCATATGTCTTATTATCATGCGGTTAAAGTTTATTTTCTCTCACAGCATACAACGTATATACTTTTTGAAAAGAGTAAAAAGCTCGACGAAGTTTTTCAAGAAATATACACATATCAGTAGGAATATAATAATGAAATGAATAGCTACTTCGATGTGTTTGTTTAGATTTCTCATTTATCACATCACTTGTGTTTGAAACGTTGTCAGGGAACGGTTTTATGTGTTATTTTACGTTCCATTTCTACTTTTATATCGGTATCATTTTAATCTATTCCTTTGAATTATTTGAAGTAGAATATTTTATTTGGGAAATACGGAGTAAGAAAATTTAACCATGTCGATTTATTAATGCCAGCCTTGAAATATAAGTTCTTACCACAGATTCTGTACTGTATACTGATTAGACTAAGACGAATGTGGGTTTTATACCTGAAACAAAAGAATTACATTTCAATTATTACGTTTAATGTTTCAATTGGAATATTACAGAATTTTATTAAGACATTTAAGTCTATACACAGGTAAAATTGGAGTATCTGTTGTTGTTCTGGACTCATCTCTGTATCTATTGAATCTTGACGAGAATTTTATAGACAGACAGAGGATTAATCACAGAATTTTCGAGAAGTTTGATATCATTATGATTAAAGGTTACGTTGTTATGATAATATTTGGAAAAAAAATCAGATCAATGTTAATACAGACAAATATAATTCCCATTTAATTTCAATGATGGTTTGGTAGGGTATTAACTATGAAGGAGTAACTGAGCCATACTTTTATGAGAAAGGTATCAAAACATCGGCACAAGTATATCAAAACACCATTCTTGAGAAGGTAGTGAAGCCTCTTAACAACAACATGTTCAATAACCAAGAAGGGTCCTTCCAGCAAGACTCTGCGCCGGGTCATAAAGCTCGGTCTACGGATACTTGGTTGGAAACGAACGTTTCGGACTTCATCAGAGCTGAAGACTGGCCGTCGTCTAGTCCCGATCTTAATCCGCTGGATTATGATTTATGGTCAGTTTTAAAGAGTACGGCTTGCTCTAAACGCCATGATAATTTGAAGTCCCTAAAACAATCCGTACGATTAGCAGTGAAGAATTATCCCATGGAAAGAGTGCGTGCTTCTATTGATAACTGGCCTCAACGTTTAAAGGGCTGTATTGCAGCCAATGGAGACAACTTCGAATCAGCTTTTTATATTTTAAATTGTTTTATAATTATGTATTAAACTAAAACACTGTAAAAGTAATAAATGTTATTTGAAATAAAAAATATTTTTTTCTTTGTTTCAGTATTTATGGCAAGACTAGGTATAGCACATATTATAACCGGACTTACTAGACCGGCTATTTCAAACAAATCTCAGATTATAAATGACGTGTTCGTTAGTGATGGTAGAACAGCATTAAGCTTCTAATAGAAAAGCCAATCAAAAATGAAATCTTATCGTTTTGTCCGCTACATAACCTACATACAAAATGACATAAAAAGAGTACGCGTTGTTTCTTATATTACTACATATTTACTAGCATTAGCTTTAGCTACTAATCTGAATTATACATTTTATTGACCGTAAAGAATCTCCCATTAAAATTGGTTACATGGGACGGTATGTCGGTCCGTCGTCATAAGTGCAATCCACACATGAGGTCTATAGGGATGCCGTTGTCGCTTATGGAAAATGTTGCCTATCACCTCTTAAAATCAACGACATCACATTCTTAGAATTCATAAGGTGTCTCACAAAACTCCATACAAAAGACTATTTTTAACTTTGTAAAGTAGTCGAATACTTGATATGGCGGATCTTAAATTTATAAATTATATTTTTTTACACATGAAGCTTTAAGATACGAGATTGTCATCTTTACGCAGACTAGTCGTATTTATTCACACATATGTCATTGGCACAATAGAAAGATCTTTTGGACTGTAAAGCCGTACTTGGAGTCAAATATAATAAAGTTTATTTTACGTACTACGAGTTTTATCATCACGCTCTCTGAACCAGTCTAGGCTCCTACTCACACGTAGGTCATATTTATTTTGTTGCATTTATAGCAGTGAATAAATATCGACTGATTCAATAAATTTCATGTTTAAAAAGTGTGTTTGAGACAAAAAATTACTAGATCTAGATTTTACAGGCCCCGACCTGTGTTCCAACTATTACTTGATAATTTGACTTCATTTCTTGACAACCTTATCCGCTGAATTTCCGTGCATAGTAGTTAATCCAACTCAACAGTATCTTTGGCCTCGCTGTGAGATTCATTTATTTTCTTTTGGGGAATGTTTACTAATATGATTATTGATTACAATTAGTAATAGAATCAGGTAGCGATGAAGGAAAACGTAACGAAACCGTGAACGCTTTGAAAAATGTAATGTAGATGTAAGTACGTTCGGGAGAGAAATATCGCTATGAGATATGTTCTGTAGTACTTACTACTTTATGAGGAAGAAATATATAGAACTGTGAATTTGTCAGTGATTATTTTACCCAGCAAAGTGAGAATACAGGCCAGATTTATTACATTTTTATTAGCAGTGCCCGCTGCTTCGTACATGTTTATTACGTAGTAATTGTTTGCGTCTCGTAATTTAATTTATACTCATATTTAATTCTTCTTATGAGTATCTTGAATGATTGAAAATGAAAATTGAAAAAAAAATGGTTGAAAATAAATAAAAAATAATTATATTTTCAAATATTTTTTACACGTAATATTGGAATTGTTTTAGTCTATCAGTTGTAGATTAAGTATACTTCCAGTGTACAAAATTTCATATTATTCACTTAAATTATCTTAAAGTTAAAATAGACAAAACATTTAGTAACGTCATATTCGTGATCTTCTCGCTGCTTTTCTAATAGAAAACTGTCACAGACTTTCGAAATATTTGTATGTAAAATCAATACATAATTAATTAATGTAGATTATTATTTTTACAATATTGATACTGTTTTTGTGATGTATACTATATATATACTATATATGTATGTACTATGTATACTATATATGTATATTTGGTACACTTAAATAATAACAATGATGATACCTACGGGATTGTAACAAACATAGCAAAGAATATTGAAGGCATGAGTGGATGAAGATTATATGTAACATTTTTTATCTTTTCATTTTATGCTGTAAATGAAAATAATAGGTCTTTACCTATGAAATTGCCGTTTTGCAGTACTGGCCATTTCAAATCAAAATATTTGTTTGGCTAAGAATTCTAATTTCAAATTAATTTTATTTTAAAAACATGGAATTCTTTTTCCAAAAGTAGTCATTTGTTTATTGATTAGTGTTACATTTTCATCGCATTTCAATCTTTTTTGTCATCATGGATACGTTAAAAATTCGAGTAATTATGGAATATGAGTACCGTCGTGGCAGCTACGCGGCACAAGCGGCACGCAACATCAACGACGTTTACGGAGCTAACACTACAAACCAACGCACGACCTGTTATTGGTTTGCTCGCTTCCGTTCTGGGAATTTCGACCTGAAAAATGACTGTGGTCGACAATGACGAATTAAAGGCGATTGTGGAATATACTACACAATATATATATATATACATATATATATATATATACACAATCTACGGCTGAATTAGCAGCAGCTTTCGACGTTAGCGTCAAAATAATATTGGTCCATTTGCGTCAAATTGGCAAGGTAAAAAAGCTTGACAAATGGGTCCCCCACGACCTCAATGATCACCAGTGTGAAGTACGCGTCGAGACGTGCCTTGCACTGCTCAACAGACACACAAATGAAGGAATTTTGCGCCGCATTGTTACCTGCGATGAAAAATGGATTCTGTTTGATAACCGCAAGCGCTCAGCAAGTTGGTTGGATCCTGGTTCAGCACCTAAACAATGCCCTAAACGAAAACTTACCCCTAGAAAAGTGATGGCCACTGTTTGGTGGTCTAGCGCCGGTGTGATTCATCACAGCTTCTTACCTAACGGGGTGAGCATTACTGCAGATGTGTACTGTGAAGAACTGAACACAATGATGGAGAAGCTGGCACATCTCCAACCAGCATTGGTCAATCGCTCGTCTCCACTGCTCCTGCACGACAACGCGCGACCTCATACTGCACAGCAGACGGTCTCCAAGTTGCAAGAACTGGGGTTGGAAGTTCTCCGTCATCCGCGCTACTCACCAGACCTTGCGCCTACAGACTACTACTTTTTCCAGAATTTGGATAACTCCTTGGCGGGAAAAAAATTCAACACCCGAGAGGCAGTACAAAATGCCTTTGAAGAATTTGTTGCCTCCCGTCCAGCTGATTTCTTTAAGAAAGGCATCAATAAACTGCCACTGCGTTGGCAAAGATGCATTGATTGCATGGGTGATTACTTCGATTAATACAAATAAAGAATACATGAAAAAAAATCGTTTAAAGTTTTTTATACAAAACGGCAATTTCATAGGTAAAGACCTAATATTATACCTGTATTCTGTATGTATTCGATTCTTATAAGGTTAGTACAAATAGGTTAAGAAATGAAAATAAACCAAAGTACCCAAACTATGTATACATAACGTAATCAAAGATATATATTTATTTATTATATATATAGATAACGTAATCAAACTTTGTATGTCTTCAATAACATAATTCCCAAACCTATTTCAACTTACAAACATTGTACTTTATCATTTATGGTTCCATTACAGATTGTGATAATCGGTTAAAAGCAATTCAGGTACGATGGATGGGTTATTTGATGCGTTTAAACGCGGCATTCGGATTTGCGACCGCCGGTAATGGTTGACGTTAAATAGTTGCCCCAGTTATCTATGAAGTTCAGAGTTTCCTAAACTTTTACACCACATGTTAGAGCGACAATAACTGTCACAAAAATGTATATAATTATTGATCCCATAATTTCAATTAATAATTCAGATTTATAAATTATGAAATTTAAATAATTCAAACTATAATTGATTAAAAAAAGGACATACTTCTTATTCTATTGTTTTGTGTTTTCACTATGTCATCAGTCCTTACAAGTGCATCGACTTTTTTTGCGTTTAATTAAGTATAATGTAGGAAGAGACGCTCGTAGGTGAATAAAAGATGGTTGCACTTTATTGTTTTTACCTCGCTGACGTCATAAAGGGTTTTCCTGGGTATGTGTGTATATTATTTAATTTTAGTTATTTCAATTAGGACTGACAGTGTTTATACTCATTAATTTCAATGATTTAAATATTACTCATTACAATATTCATTTATATTAAAAAAACTTGTAGTTATGTATGCGTATAAGTGATGTATATATACGTGATCTTTAGAAATCTTTATAAAATAAGCAAATTCTTTATATTATAAATCTTTATATAGGGCGCTGCTTACGAATACATAAAAAATTAAACAACAAATTTAATAGACTGCTCGCATGTTTTAAATCAAAAACAATTTGACGGGTCTTAATTAATAGACGATATTATTAACACAATTTCTTTTAAAAATCATGACATACGAGTAAAACTAATTTTTTTCACACTTTAATATTGCATATAAATAAGTCTATCACATATGTACACTTTAAAAAAAAAATCAGGTGTCGACGTAAAATTTAGCAAAAAAGTTACACTGAGTATGAATTTTTGGAACAGGAAGGAAGTAGTCACAGGTGTATTCATTCGCTTTCAGCGTAGATTTAAATGAAATTCCTCGTGAAGGTATAAATTTTCATTCGTATTAACATAATTAAATTTCATATAGGTAAAATAATATGTTTATTCGGAATAAATATCTAGCTTTTGCTGGCGATAATATAGATTTAATATATCCCTACGATACAGTATTTTTTTTCTAGATACCCTATGTTCTTTTATATACGTCTGAGAAAGTGTTGAGTCTGATCGTTTAAGTAGTTACGTCGTGAAAGCGTAACAAGTAGACAAACAAGCGAACGAACGATCAAACAAACAAGTTTGGTTTTGCATTTATTATATTAGTTAGAATTCTGATGGAAAGCAAATATATTTGAAAGGAGAGAAAAGTAGTGCTGTATGTTTCTGCTTATCCCAATAGAGTAGATATTGTGATGATGTACATTATACAATTTATATTAGTTTGAAATCAAACATCCGTATCAAAAGTGATTCCAGTTTATAACATGACTAGCTAATAATACCCGTGACTTTGTTTCCGGGACAATAAGGTTGATATTCACGTTCAACGTTTATGTGGTTAAATTGTTACTGATTTTATTTATTTCATTTACCCCTGCTATTTTTTATCGTTACCACTTCTACCCTACGGGAAATCGTAATGTGTAGCTTAAATAACAACTTCAGAAAGTCTGTCTATCTGTGTATATTTCGTCGAGGTTTAACCGTTTTGGAGATTTACTAGAACAAACTACACACACTTCAGTTCTATTTATATGTATAGACTAGGTGCGCGCCTGCTATGTTTCGCATTAAACAAATGGCAAAAGGTCAATCAAATCTATAAAACGTAACCTAGAACCATCTGCTAAAAATTCCGCATTTAATGGTTATAGTCCTATGCCGATAGGTTTAATACTTTTGACGTGATTTAGCTTCAAAAGAACTGCATTTTCATTATATTTATGTAGGGTGGCCAATGTAAAAGCAAGTTTATAATAATAAAAAAAACGTTGACTGCATTATCTACAGTACTGAAAGTTAAGATGGCGTCAGAATGTTTAAGATTGTAAATGTATCACGCTGTGAGTAAAATAAACTAATTGATTTAGGAAGAAGTTATTTTAATTATAGAGCTTCTTCCTACATACATATATCTTTACCTACATAGATTTTATTCCAGTGATATCGCGAAAAATGAGAGAGATATCAATCAATAATACAGAGAATTTCTTATCACAACAATAATAGTTAATCAAAAATTCTATTCAGCTTCAACAATCTAAGTCATGTAAAAGGATTCATTTTACTAATTTTGCTTCTATTCTCGTAAGATTTCTCTCCGGAACGTGTATGAATATGAACGCGTTGTATTCGTATCACGTCTGAAGCCGACGGTGCTGTTAGGGGGTTCAACAATTCCCCTCGGATTCGATTCCCCACTAACGAACTTTGTACTTCTTATCGAAGCACCTGCCGTCTTTCGACTGACTAGTGACGAGCAATCGCGAATTTAAAATCGCCAAAGAACCACCGTCAAATAATTTTATAAAAAAAAGAAATTAACCAAAAAATGCAGCCGTTCTAAAGTAATACGCTTACATACATAATCATTACATAGTATAAAACAAAGTCCCCTACCGCGTCTGTCTGTCTGTCTGTTCGCGATAAACTCAAAAACTACTGAACGGATTTTGAAACGGTTTTCACCAGTGCATAAAGTGATTCATGAGGAACATTTTGGTATATAATTTGACAAGGATTTTTTTATACAATGGGAGAGACAACGTCTGCCGGGCCCGCTAGTTTTTATATATATATAAAGATAAGCAGAAGTGACCAATTACAATCTAGTCAACTGAATGCTTATTTCTTTCCAAATTCATCGAAATAAATTTCAATAGCACACAGGTTGAAAATTCTTAATCCTAGTTATTCTGTAGAATAATCTAGAAATTAGATATGTCGTACATATTTTAATCCATTAAGCTGTTTAAACCACAGACAAGGCTTTACAAAAAATGTCCTTACCTGCATACATACATTCGAAAAACATCAACCTCCTTTCACACATTCAACTAATCTATATATTAATACGTGAAGCGAAAACGTTGTACACCTTTTTAAGCAAATTGCGCGAACGGATGAACGTGAAATTTGGCACAGTTAAAGTTTAAAGGAAAAGTGCACAAAGCTATTCTTTTTATATAAAATGCATTTAAAAAATACATTAAATTAATTAAAATATACATTACACACACTACTGCTTGAATAACACACAACATATACACACATGTAAATGAAAATGACGTTTCGCCATCCTTCATTTTACACTTACGTTCCATACCTTACATGCCCTTTGAAATTAACTGGTCAAATTGTAGGTTCATTTTATAATCTATAGGTACATATAATAAAAATGAAGTGTCTTTATGTAATATCAAAATTTTTTTTTTACTGATTGGATATGAATGTATACACGCGACTGATAACAAAAATGCAATTTTTAAAATTTTTGTTGGTCTGTCTGTTTGTTCCGGGTAATCTCTGAAACGGCTGGACCGATTTTGACGGAAATTTCACTGCGAGACAGTTAAAATTATAGCGGGTTACTTAGGTTACTCTAATTTAGACTAGCTGTTAACCGGGGCTTCGTCTGCAGTGCTATTTCCAAAACGGTTGATCCGATTTCCACGGGACTTTCACTGGTAGATAGCTCACATTATAAAAAGTAATTTAGACAATTTTAATTTATACTAGCTGTTAACCGTGGCTTCGCTTGCAGTGCTATCTCCAAAACGGTTAGACTGATCTTCACGAAAGTTTCACTGGCAGATATCTGACCTCATAAAAGGTAATTCAAGCAATTTCAGTTTACACTAGCTGTTAACCGTGGCTTTGCCCGCAGTGCTATCTCTGAAACGGTTTGACCGATCTTCACGAGATTTTCACTGTCAGATAGCTGTCCTTATAAAAAGTAATTCAAGCAATTTTAGTTTATACTAGCTGTTAACCGTGGCTTTGCCTGCAGTGCTATCTCCAAAACGGTTTCACCCATCTTCACGAGACTTTCACTGTAAGATAGCGGGCATTATGAAAAGTAATTTAGTCTATTTTAATTTACATTAGCTGTTACCCGCGACTTCGTCCACATGAAATTTAGCAAAAATATGTTGTACACTGTAAACATGTGCGTAAGATGTGCGTTGTACTGTACTCCAAGAATAAATATAACTGAAATTTATATGTATGTATGTATTCTGAATTATATTGTCTTTTTGGTCATTTTAGCGGCCATTTTATTTTATTTACCATAGTAACATATAAGAATACTAGCGGACCGGGCGGACGTTGTCCTGCCTTGAAAACAAAAAAATCCTAAAAGTCGACCGCAGCGCCACCTACCGGGTCCAATTGTGAATCTAAACCAATCTCGGATCCAATCGAAAACGGAAAAAAAATTTAAAAAATCGGTCAGTGGTAGGGGGGAGTTAATAAAAAAAAAAAAAAAAAAAAAATTGTATCGAATTCAATGAGCACTATTTAAATTGTCAAATATTAAAAACTGCTTAGACAGATATATAGTGTTATATCGTGATTTATATTTATGACAGATTTCTAAACGTCAGCTCATTCATTGTTTACGATTCAACAGTATAATTATTAATAGTAATTTTAAAGCTAGAAGGGGTCTTACTAATATGATATTAGACCATAAATGTATTACTTATTGACAATATGGACATATTATATCAGTATCTACTTTTAAATCATTTTTTCATTAGTTCCTTATACAGTGTAAGTGATCACTGAGGTAGTTATGTGGTGGGTTAAGGTTCTAAATATGTTGCTGATGATAAACCTCATTTGACACACTATTAGTATTTATATATCTAATGTATACGTTACATGTTACTGTAAATGGCGTACATGTCGTACTTACAATTGTTTTTAAAGAGCATTTCTATAATTGTACATGTTCTCACAGTTTTATACTTCTTTAATAGAAATAAAAAAAAACGCGTGCGGAGCTGCGGGTACAGCTAGTAATATAATATGTACATACATACATACGTAATATACATTACAATTAATTGATAAATAATTTATCTTTAGTAAATTTATGAAACCACTGAAATAATTATTATTATCTTTGGTCTTATTGAATGTAAAAATGAATTATGGTCGAATTTCGACCACTAGGCGACCACTAGTACTGTATTATTACCAATACAAGAGAAGTCAAATATAGTTGAATAGTGTACATAAATAGTGTATGTCAATCGAGAGCTTAATATTTCACTGGGGACAGGATAACGTGATGTGCGTACGTATCGTCGGACAATTTGGGGATGCATTCATGATCGAACGTTCCGGGGCAATTTGGGGTATCGAGTGCGAGCCTATGAGCCGCACGGCCTGTAGAATATAATGAATGTCCTTAAACCGCTATAACAATTTTCACTCTGTATTGTAATGCTTGTGATTTAAAAAATAATCTTCGTGTTTAAGTGTGTCTAAGAAGTTGTGGTGGTCTAGTGGTTAGACCGGTTGAATATTAATCCGATAACAGCAGGATCGGACAACGATATATACCAACCAATTTTTGGAAATTCACGTAGATTTACTAATTTACAGTGGTAACACTATCGGCAGACGATGAAGAATACATCGTGAGGATACCTGAACCTGAGAAATGTTGTAGTACTAACGGTAGTACTACATACGGATGTAGAAAAACAGAGTTGTGGATTTCTTAGAGTTTGAAATTGCCAATACGTCGTGAGCTGGCGTGGTGATTCTGCCTTCTTTCGGTAAGAGGTATATGGCCTTGCGGTGGGTCTTTGGGTTTAGCTTGTGTAGAAATTGGATACCGACTTCTCTGGTGAGAGTAAATACTGAATCCATTGCACTTATTTTGGGTAATTTTGTTCAATCCCATAACAACTCGCACGGTGAACGCTTGAATGTATTAAGGAATTCATAAATGAACACTTTATTGCACTTTTCAGATCATTGTGTTCAATTTATTCCACTACCATTCATGTAGGTGGTAGAGCCACGATGAAGCTATTACTGGTTTCAGCACGAATGGGTCGGCTCGCTCGGGGTAGTACCACCCGACACACAGAAACACCGACGTGTTTCTGCTTGCACTATTGCGTTTCGTTCGGTCAGCGAGAGAGCCAGATACCCAACTTCCCGCCCCCTCATCCCTCCCCCCTTCCCCCAAACACAGGCCGGCAACGCACTTGCGATTCCCTTGGTGTTGCTACTGTCTATGGACGACGGTGATCGCTTACCATCAGGTGACTCGTCTGTTCGTTTGCCTCCCATAATATAAAAAAAACTACGCTTTTGTTTCCTAATTTTCACCTCCACGATGCACGAATTTAGTGATAGTATGATGTGGTTAATAGATGAGCTGAATTACACAAGATATGCATGGTAGGAAGATAACGTCTGATAATTTTTATTAAGATTTACTATCCTTAACATATCTCTCGAGGATTCGGTTATCTGCATGACGAGTAGCTCACATTTGCGTACTTGTTAATTCTCTACCAAAAAGAATATGTAAAGGATTTTAATCGAACGTTATTCGATACAGGTACTCGAATAAATTGAATAGTTATCGGCGCGAACCGAATGAATGTCGCTTTAATTGAGCCCGTCAGTGCTTAATTCGAATGATGAGCTCTAGTAATCGATTCTAAATGAGGTGTTCGATCAATAGGCTCTGATTGGAACGTGTGTAAACATCATTTGCTTCCATTTGTTAAGGCAAAATAGTACTGACTTTTAACATACAAATGGAATATAAATCGATTCATGTTTTAATGAAATCGAATACCTTCAGTGATTCGTAGTCTTTACTTTTGTCTTTTTTCATTCGTAGATATTTGTTTTATGAATAAACCGATTTGTTTCAAAAATATTCGAAACAATAATCGAAACTTCATAATTCTTAACTCTAAACAATTCAGTATTCGTGTTAAGCATGTTTCAAAGCCAAGTCCGTAATTTGCACTTAATAAAAAAAAAATCGTCCAAAATTAGCTAATAACAGTATCAAAAAAGTAAACACAATATATCTGACAAACGTAAGTCCACCACGTCCAGCTGCATCCCCCAAGAAAACAGTTCTAATTGTGATGGATCGGTTTAATATACTGTGAGAATTAGATATTGCGAATTGCGAGAACTTTATGCGGTTACGGTCTCATTTGTCCATATTAAAAGTACGTTATTGTTGTGTTCTGTCTGAAAGTATAAAAACACAAACAAATAAATTTTTCCGCATTTCGGGAGACCTAGGAAATAGGACAAAGTACCAGTCCTAAGAACTCAATGCTTTAATAATGTTCCGTTTTTAATAAGTGTACCAATAGAAAATTAGGTTTATGAATATGCGTCATTCTCATCTCATGTTCATTGATAACAAATGCCACTCTCTACACTCATATCAATCACGTTTAGCTTATTACAATCTACAAACGTTGCAATCCCGTAGAACCATATTGGATTTGTCTTTTCTATTTAAGATTTTAAGTAATCGCATTGACAGTTCATTTCTGTTGGGACAAATAGGTATCTCAGTACCAAGAAACAACAGTCGTTTGCAGAATCGCAAAACATTCTTCCAACCGAAGTATTCGACAAACGTTGGCCAACACTCGCCCCTCTACCGAATGTGCCACAAATACAATAATATACAATCTCAATTTGATATTTTTCATTGTTCTTTAGCCTCAATAAAATCTCAATTGGAAAAAAATTGTACTTAAATTTTTTAGCTTCATTTTTATATATTTTATTTGAATATTTAAACTTAATTTAAATCTTTGAGCTCTCGTATATTGTGCACGTTAGTTTCACATCTAGTAGGTTACATTAGTAACAACTTCATCGTATCAGTGTTAACAGAATCAAACTCTTTTGTTACCAGTTTTGTGAAATAAATAAAAAAAAAAAAAAGAAAAAAAAAGTCTAATATTCATATCAATAATGAATGTTACGTATAATATCTAATAATAATACTAAGGGGTAATTAGATTTCCACTTGATTCCAAATTAACATAACTTGTTTGATTACCATAGTGCAGTTTAATAAATACAGCGCAGTTTCGATTCAAGCGATTGTATTTGAGAACAATAATATTGTAAATGTATCTCTCCTGTTGTAAAGAATAGTATACGAAAAATTAGTAGTACAGTCAATCTGGGAAACTTTGTCAGGCTTGCACGAATATTAGGAATCCAGGAGTCTAGACAAAAAAGTGTGTGTGTACTTATGTACACGCGTTAGAAGTTATACTTCTTTGGCGTAACAAGATAACAATCTGTTCAAAAATTTTATCTTTCGCCTTAATCTACGTTTGTAGAAAAAAACGACACTAAAAATAGAAAAAAAGGTATTTAATACATTGAAAGTTTTAATGCAAAGAAATACGAACAACAAATACAAAGAAACAAAATGTTGACTATAGCTAACTTCAGGGTGCTAGCTTCATACTGTTAATTTTGTGTCACAGATGCGCGCGCATCTTAAAATTTCACTCTCATCATTTTTTCATAACGCGCCTAAAGAAGTATAACTTCAAAAATATTTTGCGCTTTTAATTCTCTCAAGCTACTATTCTACCATTAATGAATGACCAAGTTATTGATAATCGGTATCATAACCGATAGAATAATAGCTAAATAACTGACTATGAGTATGTGATGAGAGGTATGACGTTACAATATAGGATCTACGTCGATGCAAACTTTTTTCCGAATTTTTAATATATAATATTTTTATTGATTTTAAATTTCCTGTGCTAACCCTTATCATTACTGTATTAAGCCCTTATAGAAAATTACTAATATATGCAGCTTAGGTAATACTCTGACTCTATTTTCCATTAAAGTATTGTAGTTAGTAACAACTGACACCTAGATCTTATTTATATATACAAACTTAATATAATGCGGGACACACCACGAAAGCGGTTTGGTTTCTTCATGAATTCTAATATAATAACATATGCTAAAAAAATTATTATTTCTTTCTTCTGAAAGAAATATAAATTTTTCAAATAATGTAAGCAAGATAAAGTACTCCCCAGGTTTACCTGTAATAATAATTATGCTTTAGTATTAAAAGTGAAAAAACAAATAAAGTCACCGAGTAATCCAAAATATCTTCCAAAGTGAGACGATAAGAGAAACCACCATCACTCAGAACATACAGAATATATTGAGTTGAATTACTAGCAATACGGCCAGTCACACTCACTAACACGTCATGACGCGAAATTATAAATTTATCACCTGCCAAAAATATCGCTCAACGCGCCTAAAGAAGATTTCACTTCAGAAAATAGCCAAACAGGTGCAGTCATTCTGAAATTAGGCGCTTACATACATTCAGCAATTGATTTTTATTTATATACATTTCAGACGAGTGAGAATTAAAATTAACGCTTAAACAAGCCTCCCTGATGCATGCATGGTTCGATGAGCTCCGTCGACAGACAGGTGCTGAAGCGTGAGTCTGATCATGATTTTATAATTAAATTAAAGTTACCTGACACGTTAAAATTATTTAACGCTTAAATATGCCCTATTAATTCGTAATAGCCGTGGTTTTTTTTACAACAACAAACTCAGATAATAAGCCCGATGGTCAGTACAGTGTAATCCAAGAACAAAGGCCATCATTCAAAAATCTAAATTCCAATGACTGTAGCTGCAGTAATGCCAACCGGCAAGCTTCTTGGTAACAGAACATACACTGACTGATGCCTGAATGCAGCAAATTAAAAGAGTTACCATGGTAGTTATATATTAAATCGTATAATATACAATCTATAATATATATGCTTTTTAAAAACAAAACTCGGAAATAAAACCAAGTCTCGCAACTCAGTTCTTCTACCGTAAAAAGTTGTGAGATCGATGTAATACCAAGAAGGTTACTTTATTAAGTCCCTACTTAAGGGACCTTCTGTCTTAACTTATTACGTAATTAACTTACTTAACAACATCTTATAGTGACCATATCAATATTTAAAATCTTTTATGTTTTAAATAAAATAGATTAAAAAGTAAATTTGAACCTTCTATGTCTACTAGAAGTGCCTTAGAGTTTTGATGATCGGTCAGTCAGTGAGTGAGTGACAAAATTAAGAGATTTTGACTAGTTATAATTCTTAAACTACTGGTTCAAATTGAATGAAATTTGAAATGTACAGTATTTATACAATGCCTGCTTGGTTACCAATGTAGGCTTCTAGGTTTATCCACAAGGAAGTTATAGAGGGTCGAAAATGGCCTGAATTGCTTCGAGAAATGGATAGTACGGCGGTGACGCTTTTTTGCTCGACTTGGCGGGGGCACTGTCTCACCCCCAGATATATACATTGAATTTATATGTTTACATTTATACATCTATAATAACTGTTGTTACATCGAAAAATTGTTAGTTCTTCGTTGATTTACAGTTTTTAATAATTTTTGAAATATATATTTTTTATGTCATATGAGGCAAACGGACAGGTGGGTCACCTGATGTTAAGTGATCACCACCGCCCATAGACGCTTGCAACACCAGGGGAGTCGCAAGTGCGTTGCCAACCTGTCTTGGGCGAGAGCGGGAGTAAGGGAAGGGGAAGGAGAGGGGTGGTGGGCCTCTGGCACTCTCACTGACCGAACAAAACGCAACAATGCAAGCACTGTTACTTCACGTCGGTTTTCTGTGAGAGGGTGGTAGTACCCCGAGCGAGCAGACCCATTCATGCTGAAACCAGTAATAGCTTCAGCGTGGCTCTACCACCTACAAAAATATATTGTAATAGTTCTTTTCACTTACTATAAATAGTTATCATTCTCATGAAAAGGGGGAAATGTGGTAGTTATATGTACGGATGCAAAATATTAATGGTCGTTTTAAAACATCAATGTGGAAACTCCTAACATCGACGATACATCGCTCTGGTACGCTCTTGAACAATTTCAGTTAACCAAATGAAATCGATGGAACATAAATTTAAAAAAGAACTTCTACTTCCAGATATATCATGGATAATTTGTATAGTACATCAACGAAGGAATCACATACACTTTCCATAAGCAAATTACACCAAAATATGTATAAATTGTTTACATTTTGAATAAAAGAATTCAATGTCAGTCAGTTTAAAGATAAAACCGTATATAACCTGTAAGTAATTGTAACGTAAAATCACAAAAATATAAGTGTGGTACATTTTCTAGTAGTAACCCACATCTCTGTTCGTTATAGAACGTGTCAGAAGAGATGAAATCATAATCCATCAGACGGATTTATTGGGGATCGTGTTATACGCAGGTACCTACAATGTATACAGAAAATCTATGAATATAGTAAAGGTATTTAAAATGTAATCCCTGTACTTTTGTTCTAACGCTTAATCATTAATTGTGTTTTGTTTATTATAGTTATATATTATTATTATGTTTTGTATAATAATACCTTTAATTGTATGATGTTGAAATCCTTAAGAAAACCACCTTGATAACAATTGAACAAACTATAACATGGCACTATATCTTTTCTAATACCTGCCTGATTAACTATCGGCCTCAAGATGAAAACTTATATGAGTTGTGTTCTCGTAGCTGCAGTTAAGAACCGGTTCTCCTGCAGTTTTAGCGCGTTACCATGCGAGTTGGCATCACCATATAATATTAGAAGGGACTGTAATCAAATACCAATAAAATTTGAAATTTAATTTAACTTCTTTTAAATCGGTTGAGAATAAATAATAAAAAAAATTTTTTATACTTCTAGAAATATCATCCAATTTTTATATTTTATTAATTAAGGTTATATATTAAGTTCCATTTGTAAATTACATCAAACAGCCAAATCCAAAACGCCTAACCTACAAAGTATTAAACAATTAATTTGCGGGGGGGGGGGGGGGGATTGGAATTGGAATTGAAAATAACATTCAATAATAAAATAAATACTTTTACAGTTTCATGATGTTACCAAAGTATTTAACAAAATCGTTACCTTAGGTGATATATTTATTTATTATATTTATCACATGCTGCGGTTTGTTATAATTGAGACAGAGTGTAAACTAATAAGCCGCATAGGTCTCACTTACAGTGTATACCTTGGCAAAAATAATTATAAATAAACAAATAAATACTTCTGTCGTTTTATAATACCGTCAGAATATCGAGAGTGACTAAGTAATGAAACGTTCGAAACACGTAAATAGTTTATGAAACCGATATAACACTAAATTGGTATCATTTCGCTAAGAGTTTTTGCAATACCTTGTGATCGGAACGCAACATATTCCAAAAATTTTCTGATTATCGTTTAATTTTTGATTAAAAAAAGATTTTGTAGTCATAGTATAAATGTGGGATTCAGTTGTAAAGTTTACTTCCAACTCATCATTCACAATTAATGCAGAGATGAGGACTCCTAGCGGATGGGCATTTACATTATATTGTGACATTTTGTTTGTTACGCTATGAATTCCTTTTCACATACATATTCTGCAATACAGCGTTGGATAATTGGTTAACAATTTCATTACATAGTATAAAACAAAGTCCCCTACCGCGTCTGTCTGTCTGTCTGTTCGGGATAAACTCAAAAACTACCGAACGGATTTTCATGCGGTTTTCATATGTGGATAGAGTGATTGATGAGGAACGTTTTAGTATATAATTTGTCAATGATATTTTCATAATCAGGGCGGGACAACGTCTGCCGGGCCCGCTACTAGTATATAAAGACAATGAATAAAAGGGGTAAGGACAAAAAATCTTCTACAAAATATTCCATGGCGATTATAGACTAATTTAATAAAGATATGATTTTATTGTTATGGTTTTAGTATGATTAATTTATTACTATAGTTAGTTTTTGTTTTGGATTATTTTAGTCTATTGAAACAATATATACAGGTAAATAACAAGATTATGAAGATTACGTTATGATTTATAGTCAGGATATAAAGTTGTAGGCAAGTACTAAATTTATAGAATATTGATGCCCTGAAGTCTTAATACAAGAATAATTGAAGTCTGTCTAGACGTGAATCATTAAACTTGAAACTTTGTGAAAATTCTATCCAATTTAGAAACGTACGAACTGAGAAAAAAATTCATTAGAGAACTTATTTGACGGAGAAATTCTGAGGTCATTAATTATGACGTCACTAAGGGTGACATAGTTATAGGAAGACACTTGTTACGGTGTTATATTGATTTATTCATAGCCTGGTAGACAATATGCCAGTTCTGCGTAGATTTGAATGCTCTGACGATTCTAGCGAGTATAACTCCTTTTTATTTTATCGAACTAACTAACCACCATTGGCCTGACAGGCTTTCACAAGTCACCAAACTTTTAGTGAGAATAGCAACAACGTCAAGGGTTCCAAGTTGGTCGAACTGCCTTGAAATTTAACAAAGCGAAAAGAGCTAACAACCTACTCCTTTTCCGCTACGTCTTTTGTACAATTTGACTCGGTTTGTTTTAGAAGTTAGGGTTCACATTAGTGTTGCTCAAATGCAAGACCAAGACGAGACTTGGCTTGGTCTCGGTATTGGTCTTGCGTTAATACACCTGGTCTTGGTCTTAGTATTGCACCCTCAGTGTTGGTCTTGGTATTGCAGCAAGACTCTTGCAAGTCTTGCAAATATTACTATTACCTATTTGTCTTTATTAAACACGTTAGGTTAAACCTCAGAACAATCCAACAGATAGGTAGATTTTTAGCTTATAGTAAAGTCCAATCAAATTCATAATTAACAAGTTTTTCAAGGACTATTTGCTGGAATAAAAATATGCAATTCCTTCTCGTACACAGATAGTAGATGCTTCCTTAAACCTGAAGTCTCTGTATTATCTATATTTTTTTATTCTGGCACACTTTAGAAATAACTATCTGAGTCGCAGAAATTATTTCGAAAAACTCATTAAATTTACTTTTTGATTTTAGAGTGTCTAGATCGGAGGCTACAAATCCCACTACTCCGATTAGAACTAACTGAAACTTCGTCACTCATGTTAAATTGTAAACTTATTAATTTGAGAACAATTGTAATTTTTTTGAACTCAAAGCGAAGTATGGATATAAATTAAATCTATATCTATGTATACATCTAATAAGAATGTTATTCTAATGTTTCTGCACTTTTTAAATTTTTGTGAAAAAAATTGTTGCTGGTGTCTTGGAATAAGTAATTAAATACATTTCAATCATTTTTACAAAGGTTTGTCTATCTGTCTGTTTATTTGAATACGCATCATTGCTAAAATACTGCGTTGACGATAAAATCTCACTAAGGAATTCATAAAGCATAGCCTGGAGCAACTTTAAACTTGGTTTCCTTAAAATCGGGTCACTCTATCAAAAGTTATTGTAATTGTAATGACGACGCGACTTAAGTACGAGAGAAAATTAGATAAATAAATAGACTTAATATATTCAGACGATCTTATTAGTCACTGTTTTTTTTACATAAGGTTCCATGCGGACGGCGTCGCGGACATGGCTAGTTAAAATATAACACTCCTAGTTATGTGTACCGCCGAAAGTTGAGTAAACAAAAGGTAATGACTTCGGAAGATTAAAAAAAAGAAACGTCACCAGCTATACTGTATCTTCTTACCTAAAAATAAAATATATCTACGCGTTTTCATTACGTTCCTCTTTTGATGAAGTTAATCTATATTAATTACTAGCAGTTCCCCGCGGCTCCACACGCGTTTTTTTTAAATGTATTAAAGAAATGTAAAATTGTAATTAGGTGTGTACATTACAGAAATGCTTTTTCAATAACATTTGTAACTACGACAAGCACGCCATCTACTGTACTATGTTACGTGTACATTAGATATGTAAATACGAATAGTATATCGAATGGGATAGGATATATCATCAGCAGCATACCTAGAACTTTAACCTACTATGTACCACCCTCAGTGCTCATTAACACTATATAAGAAAGTAATGAAAATTTTAAACTATACATTATCGAACAATTTGTGTTAAATTGTTTATTATATAGATATAACATGCCCATATTGTCAATATAATTGTGTTATTCTTATACGTTGCTATAATCACTGAGTTATGCATAGTAGTTCGGTGAAGCCGTAAATGCCGCAAAGCTAATAGCATAGTCAGTTCGAGAAAAAAAAACTGAGTTATGTACGTGCAAACGCGGTAAATAAAACAAAATGCCGCCAAATTGACCAAAATGATAATATAATTCAAATTACATACATTTATTCTTGGAGTCCAGTACAGCGCACGTCTCACGCGCTTGTTTACAGTAAACAAATTATTTTTGATCAATTTCACACGAACGAATGCATAGGTAACAGTTCATCACTACATAGTGTAAAACAAAGTCCTCTGATCTGTCTGTTTATCTGTTCGCGATAAAGTCAAAAACTACAGAACGGATTTTAATGCTGTTTTCACCAGTAGGTAGAACGGTTCACGGGGAAGGTTTAGGTATAATATGTCAAGGTTTTCTTTTTATTATCAGGGCGGGATAACGTCTGCCGAGCCCACTACCTATAAAATAAAATAGCTCATTAGTTAGTTGTCTGCTAGTGAAAGTCCCGTGAAAATTAATTCAAGCATTTCGGATATTTCACTGCGGCTGAAAAAAACCTAAATTACTTTTTATGAGGTCTGCAATCTACCAGTGAATATCCCGTGAAAATCGGTCCAACCATTTTGGAAGCAGCAATGCGGACGAAGCCACGGACAAATAAAATAGAATATGTCAACCGCTATAATTTCGGCTATCTGGCAGTAAAAAGTAAAATTCCCGTTAAAATAGGTCCAGCCGTTTTGGATATTACCCGGAACAAACAAACAAACAGACAAAATATAATAATCTAAAAATATAGACAAAGTATAAAAAAAATTTTTTTTGATCATTTGTAGCCATATCCATTCATCAAAAAGTTGATATTTTAATTGTACATACACAAACTTTATTTTTATAATACGTAATAGAGAACAAATAATAAATTGGAAATAAAGGTAGTATAAACTTTTTGAATAGGAAAACAAATTAAACTTTGAAAATGTTTGCGATAGAAACTTACCACGTTACCATGGCAACGTATATAATACTAACGCTAACGAAATCTCTCAAAAGGAAAAAAAGTACCCGATTTTGAAACATTTTACATTGGTGCTCTGCTTCTATTAGTCTTAGCGTGATGATATCCTAAAGCCTTCCACGATAAATGAGCTATCTAAAACCGAAGGGTTTTCTCAAATCGGACTGGTAGTTCCTGAGATCATAGCGTTCAACCAAACACACAAACAAACTCTTCAGCTTTATATATTAGTATAGATTGAATTAAACTGAACTATGCTGCTGCTGTATTTATGTATCTACTAGCTACATAGTGTATTTACAATAGGTGTCGATACATAGTAAATGTTTGTATAGTGTAATATAAAGGTAATGTAATAATGTGTATTATTACTAGCTTTTGCTCGCGGCTTCGCTCGCATGAATTTAGGGAGGCAATTAGGTAATCCCTCAATAATACTATTTTTCCTTGATGAAAGGTGTGCTGTGTCCTTTTCTGTACTCGGTACAACGTGTAGGCAAAATTTTATGATGATCGATCAAGTAGTTACAGCGTGAAAGCGTAGCAAACAAATAAACTCGTAATCACATTTATAATATTAGTTCGGATTAAACAATAAATTAAACAATAATAATAGCCAGCCGACCCATTGGTAATCAAAATATCGCGTAACATAAATAGTTCCCATACTGGATCTATTGTGTGTTTATAAGCTTTGTTAAATAAACTATACTCTCTGAGATATAAATACATTTAATTGTTTAAAATTGTTTGTGTGTTAGAAAGAATCGTGATCTTGAAACCGATGCTAGAGAACGTGCATCAATATTGTCAATAAGGTTCAAATTCGATTTAATTGCAAGACCGCAAGAGTCTTGGTCTTGCAGGGGTTGGTCTTGGTATTGGTCTTGCAAAAACGCAAGAACAAGACCAAGACTGCAAGACTGCAAGAGATTTTGGGCAACACTAGGTTCAATAGTTTTGATATCATACATAAATAGCTTTTCAAGTAAGGCGAAGGTTTTACGGCGGGTTATTATTTATTATATGTCAAATTTTAGATTTTATAACCATTCTTTAAGGAATTAATCCCAATATAAAAATTCTGCTTGATTTTCAATTCGAGGGGAGTATCTAGAATTTAAAATGCCCCGTCATTATGCAATGAATAATTACTAACAGAAACAAAATATAATTTAAAGACACATAAATTGTACTTTAACAAAGATAAATACACAAATAGAACATTGAGTATTCTGGAGTATAGCATTATACATTTTTTTTGTATGTACCAATTTACTATTAGTGTAAATATCTAAACCTTTGTAATCATGCTCAGAAAAGTAAGCCGGATAATAGATGAATGAGCGCTTGCGTCACTGAATGATGCACATGAGCATATAGTAGTCTTGCTACGTAGTCGTGGTCTTGCTATTGTGTTCATTTCTTAAAAAGTTAAGTGCTAACATGTAACAAAGTGGTAGCTACGATACGTGCTACGATCCGTTACGTCGTAGCAAAATACCTTTTTGATTATTACCTAATCTTTATTTTATACTAGCGGGCCCGGCAGACGTTGTCCCGCTCTGATAATTAAAAAAACCGTAGACAAATTATATATGCAAACCTTCCTCATGAATCACTCTATCTACTGGTGAAAACTGTATGAAAATCCGTTCGGTAGTTTTTTAGTTTATCGCGAACAGACAGACAGACAGACGCGGTAGAGGACTTTATTTTATACTATGTAATTACACTAGGGCTGCGTCGCGCATCGTTACCATGGCTCTATACCTTGGCTCCAACCTCAATGTAAACGTTTGGAGAATCGTCTATCGCTAATTAAACTAAGCCTCCACAAGTTAGCAACCATGACATTCTAATTTAAGCCGATCCAATGTAAACATGTTCAACATAGAAATTGTTATAGATAAGTTTATAATATTCAATACAAATCTTTATTATTTATTGCTGAACGAAAAGCCTCGCATTCGCAGATGGTGGGTTATTAATGACGGTTCTTTTTTTCTGTTGAGCGAGTTATTTAAAACTTTCCTTGAATGTTTTGTTATACATCGGTTCGTAAATTTATGTTTCTATAATATTTCAGCTTTTAATTCTGAACTGAAACTTAAACTGAACGGGATTCGTAAAGTTCGATAAAGACATTTTATCCAGTGAGCAAAGGAATAGACCGATTGCGTATAATGGCAACAGAGTAAACCGCCAGCTTATGGATACATCGCGAATATTTCTACAGAATTCTTTAGATGAAAGTGACACGTGTCGGCCAACTACCAACGTTGGCGCATGCATTGCGGCCAGCACCTTAATATCGATTCACACGTTGAACAAGTGAAGGTGCGACCAACATTCGAGCCAACGTATGTACACAGACCGGCACTGATTGGTATAACTGAGAACACAAAATAATAGTAGCATTCGTTACATGTATTTTAAATAATTAATTCAAAACCTCACGATTTAAATATGCGACACGTATATATTTCGTTAATTTATACGTATACATACATGTACATAGAGATACCTATTACAAGGAAGATTTTTATAATATCTAAATTGCATGAGACATCCTGTGAAGGTGTTTTTATAAAACAGTTATCAGCTAGGTAAAAAATTAATAACTGAATGAAATATTAACATACATGCAACACCAATGTGAAATCGACTAGGTGTGACCTCCAATCACAGCTAGGCACACAACTCTCGGAACGTGAATTACCCGAAATTATGGCGGATGAAAAAATCACAAAATCACTCCTGGATTTCAAGGATCACGTGACGCAAATTGCAAATATATATACTAGCAGGCCGGGCGGACGTTGTTCTGCCTTGATAATAATAAAAAATCTAAAATTCAACCGCAGCGCCACCTACCGCGTCCAATTGTGAATCTATACCATTCTCGGATCCACTGGATCACGCACACAAAATTTCATCAAAATCGGTCCAACCGTTTAAAAGGCGTTCATTGACATACACACGTACAGAAGAAATTTATATATAAAGATATATATAAAAGACTAGGAAAATTAATTGAGGAAATTTGTAGATAAAAATGTGAAAGAAATGGACATACCAAAAAGTGTAAACTAAGTCTCAAATTATGTCCAGGAGGAAAAGGGGGACTTAAAAAAAAAACAATATGATGAGGCCCTTGAAAATTTGCATGCGAGTCCTTTTACACTATATGTTAGCACTAAGGAAGGACTTTTGGAAATTTAACTCTCAATGTGGTGAAAAGGGAATGAAAATTTACATGAAAATACGTCATTTTCTCTTAGGCAATCATTGTTTTATATATATAGATACAAAACAAAAAGTCGACAATAATTACTACATAGAAAATGCGTGTGAAATTGGTAGTATTATTTATAATTTACCAAACTTTATTTATAATAATGTAATATACTTCTAAAACTGTATATATTTATATTTGTTTACAAATTCTTAAAAAGTGAGTAGGTACGAAGAGTATCAGATAAAATTTCAATGGTTCTCAAATATAGATAAGGGTGCGTGTCACCTGAGACCGTAATGCCTTTACAATCCACCCCTTAACCTAATCTATATGCTTCCTCTGGAGAATTTAGAACATCTCTTTCAACTTTCGTCTCGCATTGGATTTTACGTAGAAAATTGTGGATAATTTTTTTCGATCTATTTACTTTCACGAACGAAACATATTTTTTAAATAAATATAAAAAGTGGTGTTCAGTTTATATATAAGTATAGTTGAAAGCATGTTCGGACACGACATCGCTGGACGGTCCGCCTGAGGCTAGCTACCACCCTCGAGTTGGAAATCTGGCGCCAAGCACCGGTTGGTGTATTCCGGTAGCTGCACTTGAGAACCAGCCTCCTCTAGAGACTCCTCCTCCTGATTGTCCTATATAAAATTCATACTTATGTTATAAATAAGAAAGTAACTCTCATGTTTCATTTTTTTATACCACAATGATAATAATCATGCGTGCAGTACGCCTGATGATAAACGATCACTGCAGTCTATACAAGATAACAACACCAGGAACGCATGTTGACGAAACTTTAAATACCTTTTCACTCCCCTCTTGAAACACCCCGCAATATACTTCCCTAAATCTAAATCAAATTAAGCATAATGTTAGTCTGAAATCTGGAGTAAGCCAGTAAACTCTTTGTAACGATATAGAAAAAAAATATACCCTCGCTGGGTAAAATTTCAAAGATAATTCTGACTTGGTTTAATAAGTGAGACGTAATTCTAAATATAACTCAATCACTGTTACTAATAAACATGTTTATTCTTTCACTTAATCCTACTCGTTATGAGTAAAAGCACGTCTGTAATATTATATAAGAAATAAATTAAATAAAAATTTGAGCATCAGAGAATAACAACGTTAAAAATAATATTTATCCTGCTGCTGGCTTTTTTCATAAATATAATACTAATATCAATGTAACCATATACGCCTGTTTGAAAAAGTTATAGGTTGCATAAGACATATGGCAGCACTGAACCAGATAAACAAGCCTGTACACGAGAAACCGAACAGTAACTAATAGCTGAATTTCCTTAAGATATGCCTTCATAAGAGGCTATATCTCTGAAAAGTACGATCTAATAGGCAGGGTTGACACGCCTTCTTTAATATTTTCACTTATACTATTCAGAAATTATACGCGTCAGAAATGTATTGATATGTATCAAGATTCAACTGTTTACTGATAATATATTAATAAAAATATTACCATCGAATTAATAAAGGGTAATACGTAATATATATAATTTTAAGTTAGTATAACTTTTACTTTATGTCTTACACTAACCACTCGGCTTACGTTAATTATAATACGTTATAGTTATACACGTATTTATTGAATATGTTATCTCAATAGTAACATACGCCGTAATAGTTGTTATTCAAAAACTGTCAAAAAGCAACACATTTTAAAAAATGAAAACTTTGAAATTAATGGCGTGATCAGTCATAAAACCGATCTGATATTTTATTTTAAAACTGGATCGATAACCCTATTTACCTGTTGTGATCTCCTTCGTGCCGTTCGACGGAGCGGAATACAGATAAAAATGGCTCACCGACTCCAAACACCGCAGCGGCACGGTGCTGCGTCTTCTTCGCAAATTTATTTATTCAATGTTTTTTCTCCAAAGTAATAATAACTATCCTTTAACACAAAATATTGTTTGTTTTTATTAAAATATTAGAATATTATATGATTGATTATAAATTTATACGACTTATAATGTTCATAAGTACTTCTCGTGTAAAACTGTTTAAAAATAAATATGTTATAAGAGTATTATTGACAATTATTTTACTCCATCAGTTCGGAAGTATCGAAATGCCTACGTAGAAAATTTCATAAAATCACTTGAGTTTTTTTAATTTTATTTCTGCCAGAATTATGGATAATTCCTTTACTCTATCAATTGAGGAACGATATAAACTTCCTGTGTATTTCATAAATTTCATAATAATCAGTTAAGCCGTTTTTCAATTAAATCTCGACATAAAGACAGACAGGCGATTTTTTAACGGTTTATTCGTGATTACTGACCTTCATAGACACCTATTACAAAATTTATGGAAAAGTTTTAAATGCACATACACATCTACATATTTATTAATATAGATTTTATATTGATATCCCCAATCGTGTCACGAAATGTCCGAAAACTAGAAAATGTTTTTTTCTGTAATTTATAATATAAAAATCGTATAATAAATATAGACTACTTAACTTTTTAAACTGCGGGCTAATATTCTATATATGTATATATGTATAGTACATGTACGGCATGTCACAGAAATCATGGAAAATTTCATTTCGAGTTCAAGAATGAATTGTCTATAGATCTACACGAATAGATAAAATTGAATTGTCTCTATGTAATGTCAAAATAACACAGTTCTTATTAAATAAATGTGATAGATAATATATATGATATTCATAACTATAAATCCATTTTTTTATTTTTGTCTGTCTGTCTGTTTTTTTGTTACGATTAATCTTCGAAACGGTTGAACCGATTTTAACAGAACTTTCATTAGTAAATAATAGCTTGTAAGGAGTAACGTATGCTGCTTTTATTTAAAAAAAACGCTATAACTGAACATACAATAAACTGAACAAACTGAAGCCAGAATCGCACGCGGCCCATGCGCGCCCTTATACTGAACAAAAAGCTTTTCTTAATTCCAGACGAATTTGCGGGTAGCAGCTATTATACATTTATGATTCAAATTTCAACTCATCGCAAATTAATTGTCAGTGCTTATCTAGTCGGCAGCGACCGCAAATTGTGGGCATTAAATTGATTAACCACAATTATTGTTGAATGTGGTTAAACACATGCCGAATTATGTTAACAACCATAGGTATGTAATACAACTAACTTTTTTCCACGACTTTGCCTGTGAGTATTTCGGTATATATAGCATAGAAGTAGCCCATGTCCATATATTGCCGATTGCCGTCAATATTTCTAGATAGATTGTAGATCTGTCTGTAGTTTCTGTATTAAAAAAAAATATCGGGTCCTTCAAACACGGCGTGAAAAGGTTTTCTGCAGGCTTCGACGTACTTTATCATAGATAATCGCTACATTGTACTTTAAATGAGCTAGTATACAAATTATTATCTAGCCTGTATAAAATAGAACGGCAAAATCCGCAACTCTATATTAATCACTTGTTATTTTTCAAATCTATTACGCCACATTAAAGACGCTTAATTGATACTCGTGTGATTGTGACGTCACAACTCGCTCGTATCACCTTCCGTATTAATTCAGGAATAAGCCTTTAAATGAGCCAATAGCTCAATAGAGTGGTCATTGTCGTTCTGTATTTGAATACTCATGTTGTTATTGGAAGTGGTTCTGAAAAATGAACTATTTGCTTATGTTTGTAGGTATATAATTGTAGGCCTAATATATCATTTATCCGAATTTAAAATTTATATGCACACAAATTTTATCCCTATTATTTTATCCATAAGTTGATATTGTTGTGACCTGTAAAACATGACAACAACACTACATCTCGACATTAAAGATACCCTATGTTCTTTCCAGTACCCCTGACAATGCGTATTAAAAATTTAAAAAAATATATTAATCGAGAATAATTAAGTTATGGCAAGCGTAATAAACAAACCCACTTTCGCATTCAAAATATTAGTTATACTTAGAATATTTCAAATAATATTGAAAATTTCATGTAATAATAATGTTTAATTTAATTCCATGGTATTCCTTCGGACTAGAACAAATTTAATTTAATTTTATAGAGAAAAGGAATGTAAAGTCTCTTTGTAAACTGCTAATAAAGCAGCGGAACAGTATCTGATACATTTAGAACAAAGTGAGTTTGGGTGTGTCCCCGTCAAACGCACGCGCCCATTACGTCCCCACCCTTGCATGTCTGGTCTAAGTGAAAAGTTTACTGTATTTTCTTAATAACAAATTGAATTATAAATACTACAACCCGCAAAATGCTCCAATACAACATATACTCTGGAGTGTGTTTGAATATAACTTTAGAATAAATACAAATAATGTCAAGAATTGTCTTCGATCTATACATATAAATAAAAGTTAAATGCCTGCTATTTGTCCGTGCTGAATTCTGAAACAGCTGTACCGATTTTGATAAAACTTTTAGCAGATAAAGGACACTTCAGAATATCATCTAGTTGATATATTATTACCCTTTTCCATAGGGGTAAGTAGTAATACTCGTAAGTATCTTACCTCGGTAACAGGTTTAGTATAACTAATCCATATAAACACAAAGTTGTGATAAAACAACAAGACCATTTTCATGAAAGCGTAATCGTGACACCGACTAGTTTACGGATACGGCGTATGAAATTTTTCAAAGGAAATAAACCACATTTAAAAACACAAACTCAAAAGTGTAAACTAATATTTTATTCACATCACTTGCCATCATTAAAAAAAAATTAAGATCCAATTACAACATTAAAATATTACCTACTTATATTTTTTTTAACTCGGTGGACCTACAAAAAACGTAATCACTACGTAACAATAGCATAAATTATATAGTAATTAAATTGCCACAAATTTCACAAAGGTTTTTATTTTTGAACAGAATTAATTCACATTATGTTATCTTTTATTACAAATATGTGCACAACACACAAAGTTCAAATTATATAATTTAATCAATTTGTGTTTTATTTTCAAAAGAACAAATATTTAACAAATTTAGATCAGAAACTTCTACAAAATTGAATTTCTTTCGAAGAAACTTTAAGAAAGATTCGAACTAGTTTTATGAAAAACGCTATCAACTCGTCGCTTGTCCTGCGCCTTAAGTAATGCTTTTCTAATGATTGTGTGTCGAGATTTTCCCGTCCATAAATATGCATTAATGGGTGTTTTTACAGTTTACGTTCAATTTAAAATTCAGAATTTATGCATAATGTTCAACGTTCATTCTTTAAATGTAACTGTTGGAAGAAAACGTAAATATAATACTTTCATTTCCATACGCGTCAACAAGCGCTGTTAGCATGTAGATTATTTCAATGATTGTTAACTCTTTGCTTATGAAAATAAAGTTTGATTTTAATTGAACTTATTAATTAATTTATTTCACACAATATCTTTACTAGCAGCCGTCCCTAACTTCGTCTGCGTTTGTAATTTTATACATGGTGACAATAAAATTATACTCGTGTAACTATAACGTCTATACAACGTACATAGAGATAACTCGGAGACAAGATTGTTTTCAAATTTTCAACCTTACTTGATACTTAATTATTTTACTATGGTGAATTCAATACACTGTCTTTGTTTGTTGCAGTGTATGTGTTTGACAGTGCGTATGTGATTGATGTATAAGCTGTGTTATTGTATAATTTTTCAAAGTCCATTCGACAGTTTTGGCTTTAGAGTTTAGCAAACATCCATCTGTCCTAAGAGACGCGCACGGACTTTAGAAAATACTTCACTATAGTTTTATCATGCTCTTTCTCTTACTACTGTACCTGAACAATCTGTACCGTACTGTACATATGTCATTGGAATTTATTCAAACAGTCAACAACTAAAGATCACTCCTTCAAAATCAGATCCGAGTCCCATACACACAGTTCATTTGAGGTTCAATCACGTCAAAACTACTGAACGTATCCGCATAAGCACTATGACCATTCGATCCAGAATTTTTCCTAGATGTTTATTTTTGGATTACATTGACCCTTTGTCATCTTTTTTAAATTAGAAGTTTATTTAATATACACAACAAAGCGGGTGGCTATCAGTTAAGTTTTATATAGGAATTCTAGATGACCCGGCCACGCGTTGTTGTGACTCAGTTATTATATGTTTTTTTTATTTTAATTATGCGAAAGTATTTGGTATTAACAGAACACGTGAACAGTAAAATAAACTGGAGTTGAATAAGAAAGTTAAAAATAAAACGTAGCGCCATCTATGAAATAACTATAACAGTCGGTCCTACACTTTTCTGTCAACAAACTAATTTAAAGCGCCGTCTGTCTCGAGACTGGGGAAACTTACAATTAATCAACATTGACAATCATTTAATTTGAAATTGAGAAATATTGAGGCCATTAATCGAAATATAAATTATCTTATCTCTCATGAAGACCGGTTGAGTAGTTTCTAAGTCATCGTGGACAAACATCATGAGACTGGATTTTTATATATTTAGATTATTATTGTTGGAAAACATTAGCATAATAAATGCATTACGTAAAAACAAGTGGCAAACTTCACAGACGGAAACCTTTGTGTACCGTAAATTGTAGAATAAAGCAAACTAAATCTACACATATAGGTACCATAGAGGTAGACTTGTAAGTAATAGGACACGATAGGAAGCCTTAACAAATCAGCAAGAGGCAAGGTTGAGAAACCTGTTACGAGCACGGATTTAAAACAAAACGATCTATTTTTGGTGTAATTAGAAACGTAATGATATTAAATGTCAGTTAATTGTATTATATTTTACTAATGGCCCGACCCGGCTTCACACGGCAGTTGGTACGTATATCATTACATAGTATAAAACAAAATCCCTTGCCGCGTCTGTCTGTCTGTTCGCGATAAACTCAAAAACTACTGAACGGATTTTCATACGGATTTTACCAGTGGGTAGAGTAATTCATGAGGAACGTTTTGGTATATAATTTATCAAAGATTTTTTAATAATCAGGGCGGGACAACTTCTGCCGTGCCCGCTAGTATTGTATATTCGTGTATGTTATAAGCAAGTTATAAGCAGAAATGGTATTTTAAGTTGTCATAACATATTTTATGTTGTTATAAATGAATTTCAAGACTGACCATTGAACTTGGCACCCATTTCTCTCACTTCTTTTGTCGTTGAAGTCAACAACCAAGGCACATATCATAATATTAAACTTGGCTCTCATTTCACATTTATGTTTTTGATGGGATATCATTACTTTTTTTACAAAAATTATTAGTAGTTGCTTATTTATAATAAAATTTATACCAAATTATTTTTGATAATCTCCAATACTAAATCCCAGTTAATAACAAAATAAATACGAAAGTCGACCTATAATATCTATATAGGCTCTTACCTTGAACTATACTCTTAGTTATAAGTACTAAAACTGATATGTTTGGATAAAAAAAATTTAAAGGTGGTATTTCATTCCTTATATATTCACGTGAAGACCTTAAAGTCCACATAAAGACCGACTGTCATCGATTTTGATTGCTATTCTTACATTACAGGCGCTATATTTAAGTATTCCTAATAGAATCGAAAACTTAAATCAATTACTCGAATACTAAAATGTATCCCATTTAACTATACGGAATTATGTAGTACGAGTGTATCCAAAAGGTCGTGAACTATGAAATTATATTGCCGTGTATCATTTAATCTCTTCATTTGATATTGTCCACGGTGTCAGCCTGCGGTGGTTCTATTGTCATTTAAACTAAATTACATAATTAACCGCTAGTAATTCGATTTATTCAAAAATCCCTTTATTAAACTGAAATGCATTATTCACTATTGTATTTTAATTATATTGGAACTAGATTTGCCCTCGGCTACATTGGCGTAAACTACAAAACGATAATAAAGATGTTTTATTTTTTTTTTTAACGTGACTTGATTACATTTAAGTGCACATTTTGAAACGATGACGATTCAATTGATAGCGTATTAGCACACCGCATTGATCGACGCGGGTTCAAATCCTTAAGACACAGTCGGAGCTTTCGCTGAAGGAAAACATAGTGAGGAAGCCATCACATGGTGGTCGGGTTTTTTTCTAAGTGCCTGGCTAGCTAGTGTTCTTGGGTTGAAAATCTGTCGCCAACCACCGTTTCGTGTGTTCCGGCAGCCGCAATTGAGAGCCAGTCCGCTCTAGGTTTAGCGTGTTTACTATATTATACCACATCGACATTTAACATCAGATGAGGTTGTAAACAAAAAAACAAAAATGCTTTATTCATTTTATGCCCTAAGAGGCGCTTATGAACATTAAAACTTCCATCGGTTCGGAAGACAACCCAGTCATGGAAAAGAGCCGTCAAAAAAATCGATCGCATTTATCTTTTTAACATACATACATAATTAAAATACATTACACGTTACAATCGTTTCTAGTGGAAGCACAGAGAGAGGAGTCAAATGCTAAAACCTATAAAAAAATACTAGTTGAACATGAGGTTTCATTTTTTTTTATTAATTTTTAAAGTTTTCCACTACCGTCGACTTAGGTAAGTTTTAAAAAAATCAGCGAAGTATGCAGATCTTGTCCGTAGGGAGCTAACTACACGACTGAGCCACATAGTACCCACGAAACTATGTTCACAATAGCAAAAATCCGAGCTAGTTAAAAATGAAACCGTCCAATATCGGCTGTAAAAACGGCCACAATAAAAATTAATAAGCATTGTTACGACAGTATATAAATAAACCTCGCTGTGGAACCCTTAAAAGGTATTACCTTTATTGACCATATAGTTTGATAGCATCGGGCTTACCGACTGCGCACTACCAAATTAAAATGAACATATAAAAGCCGTATTAATCCTCGTTCGATAGTAAATACAGTCTATAACAATAATTTTAACATACAAGTTTATGTTAACGTATGAATGAGTACAGACTATTTTTATAAATACGACAGTGTGTCTGCCTGATTTAACCTTTAGACAAGTACAGTTTTGATTTGATGGCAATTAAATTACACACAGTTTTAGCCTGGGATCTGTATTACACGGGTTAATTTTTATCCTTAATATGAAGAAGAAGTCACGTGAAGAAGCTATTTTGTAATGAAACTAGCGTTTGACCACAACCTTACCTGATTTTAAATGGCGACATGCCTAAAGTAGTAATACACTAACTCAAAGGGATTGGCTCTCAAGCGCAGCTGTCGGAACGGACTTATAGGTGCTTGGATAAAGCTAGTTAGGTGAATATTAGGAAATATCATGTTTTGATTTTATTGTCAACTAGCGCGCCCGGCAGACGTTGTCCCGCCCTGATTATAAAAAAATCCTTGACAAAAAAAAAACAAAACGTTCCTCATGAATCACTTTATCCACTGGCGAAAACCGCATTAAGATCCGTTCACTAGTTTTTGAGTTTATCGCGAACAGACAGACAGACAGACGCGTTAGGGGACTTTGTTTTATACTATGTAATGATAGTAGCTTCTATCCGTGACTTAGTTCGCGTGGATTAGTTACTTTAATGTTTAAGTTTAAGTAATGCTACATGCAACGGAAACTCTCAAAAGAAAAAAACGACCCCGATTTTGAAACATTCTTCATTGGAGCTGTGCTCCTATTGATCTTAGTGTGATAATACATAGTCTATAGCCTTCTTCGATAAATGAGCTATAAAACACTAAAATAATTTTTCAAATTAGACCTGTAGTTCCTGAGATTAACACGTTCAACCAAACAAACAAGCAAACCCTCCAGCTTTATAATATTAGTATAGATTACTTCTATTATAATTTCTCGAATCATCGAATCGTATATCCACGTATTACTACAACCTACAAGAGAAAGTTTCATGGCTATCCGTCATGAGTCGTAGAAATAAATGCAGGAACAAATGTTTTAATAATATTTACTGTAATAAATATCAGAATTACCAATATTTCTTAGAGCTACTTGTAAATGCAAGCTTTAAATCTTATATAATGTGAAGTTATATTTAGAGAATAAGTTATGCGATTACAAAATAAAGAAAGCTTCTATTGTAACTGTAATGTAGTTACGAATCTACTACGCAATAAATTAATTTATTCGGGTGAAAGCGTCTCTGGATTGAATTCAATCGGATAATACCAGTAAGAACTTTTACGAAACATTTATTTACGAAACAAGTAAATATTCGTTTCGCCAATAATGGTTTCAGTATATAAAAACACTCTTTATTATGTATATGGCTAACCTAAACTTTTATATATAACGTAAATATCAATTATCTAATTAATAAGTAAATTACATAACACGTAATAAAAAAAAATGATTAAAAATTTAAAATAAAAACAACAACTAGTGACATACAATTACATAAAATACAAAGTATGTAATATTTCTGCTACTGTCGCACCAAAAACAAATGATAAATATATTATGGGTAAGTGCGTATATATGACAATAAATATGCGTATGCTTTAGGATCATAGCCTGATTCTCGGAGATATTCGGTTGTCTATACATTGAAAAAAAAATTTTTTTTTAAAGGCTCGTCATATGTACGTGACTTCTTAGTATAGGATTTCGATTTAAATGTTACCATGTTAGAAATATTATTTAAGCTCTTTGATCCTTTCACTTAAGGCCAGAAGAACCAAAATCAAAAATACTTTCTTCAATTTAGGCCCTGAGAAGGCGCTTATGAATGTCATGTCACGTCAAGCTATCACCGGTTAAGAAAACAACCCATTCATCGAGAAGAACCGCCAAGAAACTCGATCGGATTTATCTTTTTAACATACATAAATTTAAAATACATTTTTTTTATCTTCAACAGGTACGCGCTTGGCCACAATCTCACCTGATGGTAAGTGACGATGAGGCCGACGATGTATCGCGCTTACCCACTAGATGCCTGTTCACTCTACTCTTGAAGACTCTCAAGTTATAAGATGACGAGAAGACAGACGCCGGGAGTGAATTCCACTCCTTAGCCGTACGTATAATGAATGTGGAAGCAAATCGCTTTCCACATTCCACATTACCCGTTACTATTATTTTTCGAAGTTAGCATGTACCCTTAATGATGTTTCACACCTAGAAATAATATTCAATGTATTATAATAAGCATCAGCTAGGATTGAGTTATAAATAACAAATTGGTTGCTTGTAAAGTCGGTTTACGGACAATAATTTTACGTAATGACGATTCGGACGCATCGGCCGATGGAGTGAAAGAGAGATATATGCGTCACATGCTGAAGGCTTAGGCCGATCGAGCCTCTCTATCGCTTGTTCCGCGCTCTCGCTTGCACGCTCGGCTCAGGAGGGACGTGACACTGTTTCGTGTCTACAGTCGGCGTTCATCGATTTATAAGACGTTATCACGTCAAAAAATAAAAGACAGTCTACAGTTACTAACAAAGAAACGTAGTTCCCACGACACTGTAAACCATATTCAAAAGAACGAAATCGCGGACACTGTCTATAGGTAAGAAATAATCTCCATAAATCATATTTCCAACTTCGAGTTATATTTTTATTTTATTTTAAAAGGACACCTAAGAGACGGAGAAGTATTCGAGCCATCACAGAACCTCGGCTGGAAACAATAAAGGTGAGGTAACAAAGGCGACCCCTGAGGGCTCCTGAATGCGTAGACGTGTACTTAGTCCTGTCGGAGGGCGCGAACTCCTCTATTGTGCACTCAGTGGCGGAGGGACACCTACCGTTTTGATGTTGGAACAACTTTTAAACGCAACTGGAATACTTTTTTCTCTCTTCCCGTTTACTAGTCAAGGTGTTTGTTATTTTATTTCGCAGTAATGGTTTTAAAGAACTTGTTGAAAGGACAGTATACCTACATTTGAAAATTCAACGCAGGTTAGAAACGTAGAAATACAGCTAGGTTATTTATGAGATTTCAAGAAAAATGTTGAACATTTATAGATCGTAGTAACAAATGTACCAATCCAATGAAATAATAATATTCTTTCTGTAATATTGGATACCGTAATGTACGGTGGCGATGACGAAAATACTTAATTCGTTTAAGACTCATATATTGCATGTGCTGTTTAACATTGTTAATTTGCTTTATTTTTTAAAGCGAACACAATATTTTAAATACAAAAGTAAGATATATGATACTACCGATTTTTTAGTAGTTTCTGTAAAAAAATACTTTAAAAATTAAAAGGCATACAATTGCCTACTTCATTATATCGATTAGTATGTAATAGTTTATGTAAATTAATTAAATAACAAGGTAAAATAAAAAAAAAGTGAATGCGGTATTAAATGTTCATTATTATTATTTCTAAGTCTAAAAAAGTGCGTAGGTAGTAAACTTTTTTGTTATTGATGACATCTGGCTGGTTGTAAAAAAAAATTTGTTGTTTTGTATAAAAATAAATGCTGTGAATTTGTTTGAATTTAAGTGCGTTTTAATTGCTACGTTTAGTCTTGATTTTATAATTTTACCAACCATTTAAATAAAGTTAGCGACAAAATTGAATTGTTAGATATTTTTACGTTATGAAGTGACGTATTTGATGGAGATGAAATGCAAAGAGCTGTAGGGATGTTGCAAGCGGGAAGTAATCAATCTCAGGTATCTCGACATTTTGGCATTCATAGAAGTGTTATTTGTCATCTTTGGCAGCGCTACAATAATACAGGAGAACCCGCTGAACAGCATCCAGGCCGTAAAAGGAGTACAACCACTCGGCAAGACCGGTACATACAACTGACTGCAAGACACAGCCGATGTTAACCGCTCGAGAGATAAGTTTGAGGCTACAAATTTAAGTGGTGTTGATGTAGTCCTCAAACTGTGCGAAATTGACTGCATGAGTACGGCCTACGAGCTCGACGCCCAATAGGTGCCCACCGATACGTCACGGGAACGCGCTCGTCGATATGAATGGTGTAGAGAAGATAACATGGACAGGAAAAGGGATAAAATTATGTTTTGATGAGTCGCGATTCGGGTAAGCCTGATACAAGAAGGGTGGGGTGTATCAGGCTGGAAATACTGAAGGTAGGGCGAGGAAGTTATCATACAGCGGCTAAAGTAGTTATGGGGGGTTTATGAAGAACAGGCGAACGGCGGTAAATGGAAAATGAATGCTGAAAATTATGAGGTATCTAGACTTAGTACCATGCACAAACTTTGGCGATTAGGTTAATGCATGACAATGCGCGTTCACATACAGCTCGGCGAACAGGAATACTTTGCAACGGAGAACATCCGGGTATTGCCTGGCTGCACAATCGCCAGATCTCAACCCCATCGAGCACGCATGGGACAGCTACAGAGACGGTTTTGAAGGACTTGGACGGAGCGACAACAACCCAACAGCTGAAGGATTTGCTACAATTCCATTGGGAGCGAATACCGAAAGATGACATAAACAGTCTATTAATTAATGAATAATGTTGCGACAAGTTTGAATAGAGAGGAGACCATACTGTATTAAATTGTTTATTTTCAAATAAATACATTTAGAAATTATTTGTAAGAAAAAGTGTTTAGTTAGTTTACAGTATTAATATTGTCATTTGTTATTAAAAGAACTTATAAAGACAACAGGTTTTTTACATATAGACTAAAGATATTATTTTAAAAATAAAATACAACGTTATAATATGAAGAACCATCCTAAAATTTGAATTAGTACATGTTGCTTAGACTTTTTTGATGAGTGTAGATAGTCGTTTTGTGTCGACTTAAATTACTGCCTGTATCTCTCTCTCTCTGCTTCACCTAATTTTTTAAATTTTCTATCATTATTTTAATACAAATGACGTAAAATAACGAGACTTTACTTTAATAGTTTATGAAAAATGCTCATTTATTAAGAATTATCTATAAAATGGTGAATTGTATACGAAAGGACGCACACGATTCTCGTCTGTTCGAATTACATTAGTCACATGCAACTACATACTCGTATACAATAGAATGAGACAGAGAGATAAAGAAAAGAGATTACATAACGCTTATTTTTTACGTGATGATTTCTACCAGTCAACAACTCCTACCGCAAGACACGCGAAGGGATCCTATTCCAAAAAGAATTTTGTAAATCGTTTTAGTAGTTTAATATATGGATATTACAATAATCAGTATTATTTAACTTCATACACATATTACAAGAAAAAAGTAACTTGTACATCTATCACCTGTTCGAAACGTAACCATTAGTAGTTTGTGTAATGTTCCACCAGGTCCATTATCAGGAAGGGATAAATGATCCTTCGTGCGTCAGTCGACGGCTAACGGCCTCAACCGGGTATAACTACCTTAATGAGTTGGAAACACAATCGCTCGGAATGCTGCGTGATTGTTTGCAAACTCGCCAACTATAGACGCTTTGTTAAGTGACCGTGGTGACTTAAACTTGCCTAATGAAAGGTAAAGATATGTATCAAGCCGGCTCTCAACTGTTTTAGTAACACAACAGCGTATTTATAACACATTAGTCACACTCTATAGCCTTAGCTGCATATACAAGTTAAAATAAGGTAAGAACATATTTTTGATAACTAAATGCATAAAGATTCAGTGTCATCATGTTTGTCTACGATAAACTCCGAAACTAGTCAACCGATCTTCATGAAAGTTGGCATTTATATATAAATAGCTGTACCCGTAGCTCCGCACGCTATTTTAAAATTATATTAAAGAAATATAAAATTGTGAGACCATCTACAATTATAGAAATGCTCTTTAAAAACAATTGTAAGTACGACACGCACGTTCCTTACAGTAAAATGTAACGTATACATTAGATATATAAATACTAACAGTGTGGTAAATGAGGTTTATCATCAGCAACATATTTGGAACCTTAACCCACCACATTCCCTCAGTGGTCACTTACACTGTACACAAAGTACACAAAAAGTACACAAAGACAAAAAGTATCCTAGATGTAACCTTGTAATATTTACTCACATTAAATAAATAGGTAAATAATAAAATAGGTAAATATAAATAAATATAAAAACACTAACAAAAATTATAAAATAGGCACAAAAACAAAATAAAAATAAAATATTAGACAAGGTAATTATAGAAATTAAGATAATAATAGAAAAACAAACAAATAATAAAAATAGGCATAAGATAAAAATACGAAAAAGTTTCGAAACTACCTAGCGGTAACTGAGAAACACAAAAATAATAGATAAAGAAATTAGTTAATAAATAAAATATAAAAATAGAAAGCCATAAAAATAAATAATTAAGGAAGAAAGAAACTATTTAAAATCATAACAATTTAAAGCAGAAAATTTTTCACATAAAACAGATAAAGTAAAACAGAAATTTATAACAAACGTAGAGTACTATTAAAAATAACAAGAATAATATAAAGAACAAAAAAGTAGAAATGAAGACTAAATTAATAAAGGATGGAAAACATAGATAAAATGACACAAAAAAGTGACCCCAAAAGAAATAAATAATTTAAACAATATCTCAAAATGAAATACATTTTAAAATACACAAACACAACTGATTAATTACCCCCTAAACAAAGTCTTGGACTATCATATCCGAGGGCAACGCGTAGTAGCTTCCACAATGGGAGTTACATAAAAAAAAAAAAAAAAACCTTATAATATTAGTTACCACTATGCCAAATTTCTAGTAATAGCATGTTCTAATAGTACTTTCAGAGTGATACATGTTCACAGCCAGAAATTTTAAATGGATTATTTTGGGTTTCTATATCGATAACAAGTCTACCCCGATTATAATATTCAAAAAATATTTAATGTACAGATTTGGCCTTGTTACAGTTTTATTATAGTTAGATTTGGATCAACTTGACAGAGTAATAATTTATGTTTTTATTAATGGCCTTAATATTTTTTAATAATAAATTAATTAATTGTGAACGTTGATTATTGTTATTTATTTTAAGGTAATTGTAAATTTTATCGTCTAGAACAGATGGTGCTTTAAACTAGTATGTAGACATAAAACTGTAGGATCGAGTGGTATAAATATCTCATAGATGGCGCCACGCAAATGCTCTATCGTAATTTTAATTCAACAGTAATAACTGAGCCACAGTAACGCGTGGCCGGGTCAGCTAGTATTTTATAAGTTTTAATCTTTGACCACAATCTCACCGAATATTAAAATGATGTGGTAGAAGACAGTGAACACATAAACCGGATGCCGGAACACACTTACAACTGCTTAGCGGAAGATTTTCAACTTGAGGGTATTAATTGACGAAATTATAAAAAGCACTACCAACATGCTATAGTTTTATTTATATCATAGGAGGCAAACGAATAGGCAGGTCTCCTGATGTTAAGTGATCACCGCCGTCCATGTTTGGAGGAAAAGGGGTGGTGGAGTGGAGAGAGGAGGAGACAAGAGAAGGAAGGGGAGGTGGGCCTCAGGCGCTCTCACTAACCGAATGAAACGCAACAATGGAAGCACTGTTACTTCACGTCGGTTTTCTGTGAGAGGGTGGTACTACTCATGCTGAAACTAGTAATAGCTTCATCGTGGCTCTACCACCTTCTAAAATGTTCATCACAATGTTTTCCTTCACCGAAATATATGACTCGGTATTAAAAAATCCTCCTTTTCCTGTTTGCACTCACGTCATTCATAATTACTTTATGCTTCCCTTTATCGAATAAAGGTGTCAAAGATTATAACCTATAATCAGTATTTAATTCCTAATCATCTTCAGAATAATTAATGTTGATAAAATAGGTTACGGGAACATTATAAACATTCATTCAGCTTTACATACGCTACATAATTATTATAATTAAGTATATGTTAAGGAAAAACAAAGATAAATTCTTATCGAAATGTAATGAAACGAAAGGTCGGAATATTTATAAAGTGTAAACAATTCCCTTATATTTAATAACTTTAATTAATAGTCGAACCCTGCAATTGTAAGTATCTAATCTAATAGTATGATTATTACTAATCTATTTTAAGATGCTTCTAATATATATTTATGAACTCTTTGTCGAAAAGACCTTTGAATTTCCGCCGCGGTACATAAGTTACCCTTTCTGACTCATGGGTTTTTTGGTATTAATTACCTATTTAGTGTGATTCCCAATAGTAAAAACCTGGTGTAAATATGTTCAGGATTAAAAGTGATCTTTATTTTTCTACCAGTCCGTGACTACTCATATGCGAAATTTAATCCAGATCGATTCAATAGTGTAACCATCAAATGGTAGGTAACAAAAAGAGAGATAAATAGAGTTATTTTCGAATTTAAATTATTAGTGTGAATGCTGATTCAATTAATAGATGATTAGTGTTTTATTATATCATTTACAGAATTGCTTATGATCACACTTGGTTCGAAGTGTCGATGCGGTAGAAAATTGTAACACGTTATCCCATAAACAAAACACTCATAAAGCATATGTTACCTACCAGGAAAATGTACTAACAACATTATTGTCTCTTAACAGCAATCGAACCGTAAAACAATACTACATATACATTCAGTAATGTTTCCTGAATATCCGTCATTAGTAACTATAATAAATCTCTCATAACAGTATTGAAGGATTTGATTACGAATCGTTGAAGTTTCAATTCATGAACTGCTGTAATTAATTAAATTGCTCTGATTAAGTAAATTTGAAAAGAGGTAATTCCCATTAATAAGCATCATTGTCATAAATATAGTTACATTAAGATACGAAAGGTCTTTACAGATAACATAATTTGCAAAACATCGTCTGTTATTACGAATAATTCCAGTAATTACCCAATAATAAACAAGGTTGAATGATTACATGTAAATTACGATGTTGTTTGTTAAAGAAATAATAATGTAAGTTTATTTTTGATAACCGAAATAAGAAACAAAAATAAATTATATTACTTGCTAGAAAATACACTCTTGCTTGATGATGGAAGCATAAACAGTACAGTACACAAACTACCAATGAGTAAAAATATAAGTAGAATATTATCAGCCCGTGTATGGCCAATGTGATCAAAATGTGTATTTAGGCTACTAAAAAAAACACGGTCAAATTTTAATGAAAGAAATGAATACTTGATCGATTGATTGGAAGAAATCTGAACAAAAATTAACGGAAAATTACCACTGACATTTAATTTTTGCTAGTCTAAGCATGTCTAAATCGCATTATAAAGAGTGGAGAGCAATCTTTGTAGACCATAAAGCAACCAACTTAGCGCCATCTACGAATTCATAACACCGCGTCTCTCAAACGTGCTATTGCTGATCTGGGTCTCGTGCCGGCTTATTCACCTACTAGCGTGTCAGCGTAAATACGGGTACGAATTTAACTCATCTGAGAAACATGCTGCATATGGCCTATGATGACTATAAAATGTTATAACTCTAAGAACGAATTATCAAACTCCAATAAATTAGTCACGTTAATAATTGCAAATATTGCAATAAATAATAATAATATAAATGCAATCATTTATTTTAATAGAAAGCGCATAGAAAGAAACAGTAATAGGTATCAAAACAATTTGTATTTTCCAGGTATTTTTCATTAAGAGTGCATTCTACAGAGGCCACTTAGCAACGGTCTTGCAGGGAATCGTAATAAAGCTGTGAGACAGTCACAATACTCCGGGGCGTAATCACTACGTGCCGACAGTTTTAACGAATTACCTGCAGTTCCCTCTACACTAAGTCTTTGTGTATACTATAAATGTTTCTGTTTATTTCGGTCTGAACTGCACTAGGTGTTTTTTTTAACCCGGTGAATTAAATGCATTTTACTGTATAGCTCAATCACGAGTTTGATCTCCCCTAAGGCCAGATAAATCAATAGTTGACTATATTTTGTTAATAACCATAAAACTATTGCTCTAACAATCACATGCATGTATCAGATATATGCAATGGATTCGTAGTGAAAAATAATAATAATTCGCCGTGCTCGTCGTGTCGTTCGTCGCGTAGTGTAATATTACATACTTCAAAAACTGAAGTTCTAACTAAATATTCACTGTATTTGCGAATAAAACAGGGTATAACATTGCTAATAAATATGACACGCTTGAAATATTTAAGTTCGCACTAAATCTCCACTGTATTTGAGCGCTAAATACGATACAAATTACTATACTATTAGCAATATAGCACACTCTAAATATTTAAGTTGTTACTAAATCTTCACTGTATTTTCGAGCTTAATACGATAAAAATGTTAAGCAATATAGTACACTTTAAATATTTAAGTGGTTACTAAATCTTCGCTGTATTTGCGAGCTAAATACGATAAAAATTACTAAGCAATATAGCACACTTTAAATATTTAAGTTGTTACTAAATCTTCACTGTATTTGCGAGCTAAATACGATAAAAATACTAAGCAATATAGCACACTTTAAATATTTAAGTTGTTACTAAATCTTCACTGTATTTTCGAGCTCAATACGATAAAAATATTAAGCAATATAGTACACTTTAAATATTTAAGTGGTTACTAAATCTTCACTGTATTTGCGAGCTAAATACGATAAAAATTACTAAGCAATATAGCACACTTTAAATATTTAAGTTGTTACTAAATCTTCACTGTATTTGCGAGCTAAATACGATAAAAAATACTAAGCAATATAGCACACTTTAAATATTTAAGTTGTTACTAAATCTTCACTGTATTTGCGAGCTAAATACGATAAAAATTACTAAGCATTATAGGACACTTTAAATATTTAAATTGTTACTAAATCTTCACTGTATTTGCGAGCTGAATACGATAGAATTACTAACCAATATTACAACTCTTGAAATACTTAAGTTCTTACTAAATCTTTACTGTATGTCCGAGTTAAAAACAACAAAATTACTAAGCAATATAACATACTTGAAAAACTTAAGTTCTAACTAAATCTTCACTGTGTTTGCGAGCGAAATACGATAAAAATACTATAAATAACGAAAAAGAGAGATACATAAAACCACATACTTATACATATACGAAGGGTGTCATAGATGTTTTGTTTTAAAATATTAATAGATAGATTGATAATTATAGAAGGAAATTTATTCTAAAAGACTTTTCAGTAACATAGTAGATGGAAAATCACTAGGGGCTGTACTGACCATCTGTCGCCATGAATTTGTCGTCCTGTATATCAATGACAGGCTGGCCGCACAGCGCCTGACGACTTTTTAAACGCCAAATAGATGACCTCCCTCCCATTCTTCCCCACTTTAATAACCATAAGTTTAACCAAACTATACCTATACAGTTTTGCATAACTTTTGGTGTTCAAAGACGAGAATAAACAGATATTATTAACCTAGACAATGAAGGAATATGCATTTCAAGAAATAAATAAATGATCTTTCACTATGCACCGTAATTGTAATATTGATAAAGCACTCTTTATTTACTTTAGACACATCAACAAGATAAAAATGTTGAAACCTCATTAACCCGTGGAATTAGCCTCATTAGCTATTTTATGTTTATTTCTTATAAACACATTTACGTGACTTTTGAATATCTTTTACTCGGTCCTTACTATAATGATTTGCATGTTTATTTACCTATAAATTATCAGAGTTGCAATTATTCTGTCAATCAATAATATATTAATTATTCATTGTGCCTATCCAGTTGTTTTTTTCGATTATTCTTTTTTGATTTTTTTTATATGCCATCAAAAAATACCTATAACCTCAAATTTTCACGCACCTAGCCCCACCCTTCCATTTTTTATTCGCGATTTTAGTATTTTTGTATGAACAATATCCCAATGATTCAACGCCCGTTCGTATTTCAAACAAAATGAAATTATTGATGATAGTGATTAACAGATGGCGCTACATCCACCTCATCGAAATTTCTTTCACACATGCGTAAGTCATTCACTAAACCAACTAGGTATGTGTTTGAGTGAGTCACTGAATTCTTTGGTTTCACATTTAGAAACGATGGGAATCACTGTAACTGGGTTCTAGGTTTTTTTAAGATTTTTCGAACTAGGAAATACAATTGGAACCGTTGTCACGCAGACAAAGTTGCGCAGGTCAGTTATTAAATATATATTTTTCCATAACTTCTCACCAATCACCTTCGTTCATGTTTCACAAAATTTTGCAATTTATATAAAATGTCATCAGAAAGGATAATACTCGACCCGAATCCGGAGCAAATATGAAAGAAGGAATAAAATCCGGAACATTATTTACAACGTACGTTTTACATTCCCTATTTTTATTCTCTGAAGGGTTGTTACTGCACCAGGCAGCGGTTGCGGTATGTATTTTAGTGGCAATTTTATGCTCAGCCAAGCGACAGATATAAAATGTTCAAATGAACAGTTGTGACCCAATTCTCATGGTATACGAATGAAGAGGTATATATAAAATAGAATTAAGTAACTTTAAGCCTTTCATCAATACTTAATTCTGATTCTGTTTCAGACCGGTTTATCTCAAGCTTTTTTGATAATTATTGTTTTGTAAACAATTGGTATGTCTTTTGATTTGTCGACTATTCAAAAGATTAAATATCAGAACACAATCTTGTCACTATAAAACTATGATTATTAAAGTTTTTTTGCACGTTATCATGAAAAATAAGTAAATAAGAATATGTTAAACAAACGCTATTCATTACATTAACCTTTAGATAATTAAATCGTCTGAAAATTACAGAAAATGAAGTAACTGTTTTGTGAAATAAGGTCTCCAGTAACCTAGACCGTAATATTTTTTTTTTGCAATAAGTTACACTATCGTTGCGTCTAAATCGAAAGATTTAAAAAATTAACGGAAGCCGTATTTTTACATTAGCCGCTGCCCGCGACTTCTGAAAATAATTTATATAATAATTTTTCATAGGAACAACCTGTATTATCAAGAATAATTGTGGATTTTTATTATAATCTTATACGTACTATTTTATCTGTACAACCCTTTAATTGGCTAAAAATCACCTCTTACATTTTCTCCGAGCTCTTCTGGAATACATAATATATAGATAGTACTGTAAAAATGTATGTATCTGTAAGTAAAGTTCTTGTCAAAATTAATATGGAGGTTAGCTAAGATAACGAGTAACAGTATAAGTTGTTAACTCACTAAGAATATTAATTCTATTAGGCTTTTAATACATATGATAGAAAGTAAGAATTAAAATAAAATTCAATTTCATGTATTCCAATTACATTTTATATTTGAAATTATACATAAGTATGATTAATATGACACTACATTATATGCTCTAACATTTATTTCGCCGCAACTTCTGCTTAATGTCCTAATTAATTATAAGCTCATTAAGCGTGAGCATAGTTTATTATCATTTTGTTTACTAATATTGTTAAATATTTTTATTAATGTAACAATGCAAAATGACTGCGGTATCCACTACGATATTTACAATCCATCGGCAATCTTTGATGTGACCCTAGACGAGCTATCTGCAGCTGGATATACACACTGTGCTATCTCTGGCCGATACACTGTTCCATATAAATTGAACCTCGCAGCAACAAATAGAGTATTCAATCAATCGACGATAGTCAATGGATACTCTATTCAGCCATACGATTAAATAAAACTATGATGAGTTTTTACCAACATGGATATGGTTTATCATCGAGTCATATAGAGATTCGAAAACCTAGTTTGATTTCTTGATGAATGTCGCTCGATCCTGGGTGTTACAGCTAGTGTTTTGTGGTCGCGATCGATTTGGACACATTTGCAATGTATTGCCTACCTATCAAATGAAGCATTGCTGAACGATAGGATAATCTCTGTGCCTCAGGTTTATTGCTGCTCTGAATTTGTGTGCTCTTTGTGTCACTCGTACTTTAACCGTCAATGATTCTAATGTAAATTTTAAATAAGCCTAGCTTAAGATTGAAACAATCTTGTGTAAGCGCAAGTCCTGCGTAAGTGTTTCTAGGCACTTCGATGGAAAGCCACGGTATTTTCGCGTTAAGCGATTAAAATAAAATTGTTTTGGGAAAAACTTATGGGATGGGTTCACGTCACCGATGACATCAACATGGTCGTGACGCTTCACCTATAATCTCGACACGCTCGTGATGTACTGCACTTGCACCAGACCAACCAGATACGTTTGATTAATTAATTAACTGTATAAAAATCTAAATAATCATTCCTCTGATTGGCAATAGATGTGACAAACTAGACTAATGGTAATATTTTCAATTTACAAATTATGAAATTTAAATAATTCAGACTACTAGTGGGCGCCCAGTGGTCGACATTCGACCATAGTTGATTTTTTAAAGATTGAACTTTATTAGGGTTCTTTTGTCAAAGGGTATATCTTCTATAATCAAAGGTTTTTATAGTGGCTAATCAGTTATTTGCCACTTTTTTTTTTAAATTATATAAATCTATGTCTAAATGAAAATTGAAATTAATTATTAAATTTGAAATAAAAAGCAGGCGGTTACATAAGGTGGTAAAGCTCTCTCTAAGTAAACATAACTTTAAGAAAATAAAGAAATTTATCGCAACTTATGACACAATTTTCAATTAATTTCACACGACACCATGGGTGAGTGGTATTTCTGGGTGATATTGTATTAAATGTAGTCTGTACATTATGAGGAATAGTGATACACCCAGTATCATCGTTTGGAAAAGTAATGGATACACAATAGAATCAAATGATGAATCCAAAACAAAGATGTTTTTAATACTACCATTAACTTTTGAAAATGAATTCATTTGGTTCATTTATGGTGGTAACCATACCATTACTTCATCACGATGTGTTCCTTTATCAAAAGTTCCGGCTTATCTGCAAGGATTCGAATCTACATCTGTTCAAGCGATGTTCCATTACGTTAATCAATATGCTATCATTCCTTTAAACGAGAACAGTACCTAATCTTATCTTACCTCTAAAAATTTCGAGGCGTCTTTCAAACAATTTTGGAGTATCACGTATGTATATATAAAATACTAGCGGTTCCGACGGACGTTGTCCCGCCATTATAATAATAAAAAGATATACCTAAACCTTCTTCATGAATCAATTTATCTTACTGGTGAAAACCGCATGAAAATCCGTTTAGTGGTTTTTGAGTTTGTCACCAACAGACAGACAGACAGCCGTGGCAGAGGACTTTGTTTTATAATATGTAATGATAGTGATATTTCACTATAACTATATATACACTCAAATATGTCCTTGTATTACGGTTGTATAAAAAAACGACTACATTACACAGGATAGTCGAGTCTTGTGATATTTTATTTACAAAACAAAGATTTACCCTTCAACAGTGGATGCTTTGTTGTTTAACTTACAAAGACTCTACTAGAGAGGAATGTCGTAAATCAGTCCATCTGTCGCGTACGAAATTGCATTTTTTACGTACAGTGTTCGGAGCTGTGACTCTTGAGAGCTATTCTCTTGATGCTTTTGAATTATTACACGGAGTGACGTTATTGGATTTTATTTAAATTTGGATTGCAGTGAAAGACAAAAGTCGAATCAATACAATTGTCTGATAGTACTCGCCATTTCAATTTGAAAGTAATTGTATTTACAGTTTCCTAGATTCATCTTTTAACATTTTTGCCACAGCAATGAAGCCTCTGCTCGCGACTTCGTCCGCCTGGAATAGTTACTTTGGGCTAACTCTGACACGTAGCGGAAGCTTTCAAGAGGAAAATACCCCGATTTTGAAACTTTCTTCATTGGTGCTCCGCTCCTATTGGTCTTAGCGTGATGATACACAGCCTATAACCTTGCTCGATAAATGAGCTATATAAGACAGAAATAATTTTTCAAATCGGACCCTTACTTCCTGAGAATACCCCCTACAATGTCACAAACTCGCAAATTCACAAACTTTACCTCTTTATAATTTTATAGTATAAATAAAAGAGATTAAATTATGATTTCATATATTGAAATATAATTAGGTTACGATTACAACGCTTTTGTACACGATGGTTATTCGTTTTGTATTGCATTAATTTAAAACAAATTATATTTGTTAACATTTTTATTTATTACATTTTTATTTGCCGTATTGGAATGGAAGACTTTCTATAATACAAAAGTGTATGCAAACGATTAACTCTTTGGCTAATTAATTCTCTTTGGAATCCTATGACCATACAGTGAGTAATGGATAGCTTTGAATTTACGAGAGATATATTTGTAAATTTCATCAAATGTAAAATATGTCCTGAAACAATTATAGTTTAGATATTTTTAATTTCTACAATAAAATAATTCAAGTGATGTAAATATAATAATAGGTGTCAGCATCCTTACTAATATTATAAATCAACTTCTATACCATTCAATCATTATCGTCATTTATATGTTCTATTTAGTGGGACAAAGATCAGGTGTAGATACTATAGGCCACGCGAACAGAGCCGTGGGTAAAGCCAGTATGAAATAATTAAAAAAAACTGTGCGCATATTAGTGTGTACCTGCGGAGGAAGTGTAAATTCTTTGGCTTATATGTATTTATTTTGTAGGTGGTAGAGCCACGCTCAGGCTATTACAGGTTTCAGCATGAGTGGGACGGCTCGCCCGGGGTACTACCACCCGAAACACAGAAACACCGACGTGAAGTAGGTAACAGTGCTTTCATTGTGGCGTTGCGTTTCGTTCGGTCAGTGAGAACGCCGGATACCCAACTCCCCTCCCCATCCCCTCTTCCCCGTCCCCTCTTCCACACTCCCTCGTCTCCCAAACACAGGCTGGCAACGCACTTGCGACTCCTCTGGTATTGCAAGTGTCTATGGACGGTGGTGATCACGTAACATCAGATGACCCACCTATTCAACGACTTCTATGATATAAAATATATATATGAGAATGCTCATAAGCTATATACTATACTAAATCCAGTAATTTAAATACTTAACTATACATTTACTCATTTTTGATTTTTGATTCAATAATATCTTAATTATATAAATTGAAGTATAGTTTTTGTCAACATTTATGTCCGTTCTGAATATAGCTGCAAGTTCGGGTTTGTGCAAAATATATTCAAGAGTTAAATACCAAACAAAATTAAAATACCTATTATTACGGGAGCCTAAAATTGGCATTTACTTATCCTTATCTCGATGATAAATTATATAAAACGTAATATACATAAATTTGTGTCCTGCGCAACTATGTTTACAGTTTGGCGAAGAACGTACAATCTATATACATATATAGTCGTCAGAAGCTACTCGGTCCTTAAAATTTCCCGTGCCACGTGTACCACCGGTGGTATACGTTAAACTTGTCCTTTAGGCCACGTGTACCACAGGTGGTACACGATTTCATAAATATTGAAAACGAAAGAATTACTTATGTCATGTTATGTATTACGTTGTTACATAATATTGTTCGAAAAAAAAAAATAATATTGTATGATAATACGTGATTTAGTCTGGTGAAGCTGTGAAGAACCGTCAGGCCAAATAGCGTAGTAAGATCGAAAAAAAAAACATATATTGTTTGTCAAAATATCAAATGGCCTGAAGAACGTATCAGGTTAAAATGGCTTGGCACACATGTTAAATAGTAGAGTTAAGAAATGACAAACGATAACCGCTCAAGGGATATTTATTGGTATTGAAAATGGATAATGTAACACTCTATTGAATTATGACGGAAATATTGAGAAACATAATTTCATTAAAAAAATATTAACAGTTAAACATAAGCAGATTCAAGCTTAACAAATGTTTGCCAAATGAATTGATCGAATTATTTAAGGCCGTGCTAGAAAGCTACATATGGCACATATAACACTGCAGTAGAAATAATCGAGGGCATAATTCGATCAGACCCTGAATATTACCATGGGATATAATCGTTTGGATATAACAATACCGATGGGGCAGAGATATCGATAACCGATTATGAGGTTACCGCTTATGAATGTCAATGGGAGGTCGGGAAATGGGCAACGATACGTTGTTTTGTCGCAGATATTATATACGGAAACGGGGAATTGCAAGTATTGAGTTTATTTTTTTGTATAAAGGTAAAATTGCAAAATCACCGCTGTGATCACTTGGACTGGTGGCAACACATGCTCAATTATGCGCCATTGTAGCATTACCATAGCATGATTTTAATATCTTGTAACGTATCGTTTCTTGTATTTATTTTAATGTTATACATATCTTTGTAATTCTATCTTTGGAATGAAAACTTCTTTAGGCGTTTAGCAGTATTCTTGGCAGTTATCAACTTATAATTTCACGTCATGACATACTAATAAGCGTGACCGCCCGTACTGGGCGTGCGCGGCTTGCGCTGGCTAGGGAAGCGTAGTATAGCAGCCCATGTACATCTAATACTGAGATTGTTCAGCTCATTATATGTTTGATTGATTAATGAACTTTATTAAAATGTATGTAATTATTATTCCGACTGTCAATAGAAGTGAAAACCAGACTAATGTTAATAACTTCAATATACAAATTATAAAATTTAAATATTGTAATTCACGTCATAATTAATTAAAAAATTTGAGTTTTCATTTCTGTCGAGAATCCTAATGACTGCCTCAACTTTTTTTTACTATTGTATTATCCGTGTATTTATTACAATAAATATGTTTTCTTTATTTATTTCCTTAATCTATATATTAATACGTGAAGTGAAAACTTTGTACGCCTTTTTAAGTGAACGTGAAATTTGGCATAGTTAAAGTTTATATGATGGATAATTGCACAAAGCTATTTTTTTTAATATAAAATACATTAAAAACACACTAAATTAATTAAAATATACATACATCAACTACTGCTTGAATGACACACAACATATACACACATGTAAATGACAATGACGTTTCGCCATCCTTCATTTTACTCTTTCGTTCCAATTACCCTTTTTTATCCTACATTCAATACTTTGAACATGACTTACGTTGCATACCTTACATGCCCTTTTAATAAACTGGTCAAATTATAGGTTAATTTTATAATAATATACATTAATAATTAATTTATCTTTAGTAAATTTATGAAACCACTGAAATTATTATTATTCTCTTTGGTCTTATTGAATGTCAAAATGAATTATGGTCGAATTTCGACTACTACTTTTTATAAATACACATAATTAGTTTTGTACATGACCACAAGTTTTCCGAATCAAGTTTATAGTAGGATTGATTCCCATAAGTGCTTTTTCGGAGTCTAATTTTGGGTGAAGTATTTAATTAAAAATGGTACTTAACTGTCCTTAGGTAAGTTGTAAAGCAGAACTGTTGACTGCGTGTTGATATGTCTACACATAAAAGCGAACTGCCAGCCAGAGTATCTTTAAATGTAGTTTGATTATTATTACCTGAAACAAAATAATGTTTTTAATTAATGATCTATTAGATAAAGATAGATCGTATGCAAGGTTTTACTATGGAAGCAGCACTGCCTAATCGATTTCGCTGCAAAATATCAGAGCTCACACTACGCTTGGCCATACGAATAGCCAGACGAATCGTTCGAATACAGTCCTAAGAAGTACTAACCTATTTATTCAGGTTGACCTTAAAACTGTGTTCCTTTTGAAATAGCTTAAACAACCTTGCAGGTCGCATTAATTATTTAAAATAAGATGAAATATATTCATGCTTATAGTTGGGCAAATATTAACATACAAATCTATAGTAATATTATGAAGCTAGAGAGTTTGTTTGTTTGATTGATTGAAAGCGCTAATCTCAGGAACCACTGGTCCGATTTGAATAATCAGTGTTATATAGCTCATTTATCGAGGAAGGCTATAGGCTATATATCATCATACTAAGACAAATAAGGGCGGAGCACCAATGAAGAATGTTTTAAAATCGTTTTTTTCTTCTTTTGATAGCTTTTGCTGCATGTCAACGCCAGCTCAAAGTAACTATTGCACGTGGACGAAGTCGCGGGAACAGTTAGTCTATAAATAAAAATCAATTGTCGTTTGTATTTAAGCGCTTCAATTCAAAACAGCTACACCTATTTGACTAATTCTTTTTCGTTATGTGTATAGTTGTCAAGACAAGGTTTGCTTGAAAGGAAATGTTTAAAAAATAAAAAAATGGTTGTAAAATCTCCATACAAAAAGTTGGTGAGTAAGTGAGACAGAAGACAGCAAGAAGATCTTAAAAATATTAACAGATTGCCATTCAGTTGTCGTTTTAATTTATTATATGCTCGTAGTATACAAGGAAGGTTCGTTAGGCAAACGAACAGGTGAGTCGCAAGTGCGTTGCCAGCCTGTGTTTGGCGAGAAGGGGAGTGAGAGGGAGAGGATAGGGGAGGGGAGGTGGGTCTCCAGCGCTATCACTGACCGAACGAAACGCAACAATGCAAGCACTTATTACTTCACTTCGGTGTTTCTGTGGGAGGGGTGGTAGTACCGCGGCCGAGCCGACCCATTCATGCTGAAACCAGTAATAGCTTCAGCGTGGCTCTACCACCTAAAAAACTTTATTAGTACACCTGTTCGAAGTAGGGGCAGAGGAGTATCAAATAAAAACCGTATAAAAGACAACGACCGTCCCAGTTACTTTTATCAAGAAAATCAATTTGGCCATCAATATTCGAATATATTTCACTCTAAACAAATTAAGCATTTACGATAAGACGATTCTTAGACCTATTACGTTACATTTTTTTTTCTGTCCAAATATTCAATTTATCTAAGGCATCGACTAATAATCAGTGCTAAGTTTCTCAAGTTACTCCAATAAATACTTGTATTTATTTGTGTATTTGCTTTTTATGCATACGTTTGCATCTATTGAATCCAGTGACATCAATGAAACCCTATACTTCTATTTACATGCCCTTAATATATTTTAAACTATCCCGGCATGAACGAAGACGTTCGAAAGCTCTTATTTTTGTCGTACTAAGAAGAAGTGGAATCACCTCCCAGCCAGTGTATACCCTTCCTTTTGTGACATGGGGTCCTTCAAAAGAGGCGTGAAGAAGCACTTTTACAGGTCGGCATGATAGTCGGCATGTCGTTGCTATTAAACACTGACAGTCGCCGTTATTTATAGACTGTACTGTACTTTCCATCAGGTCCCGTTCAGCCATTATTCCGAACCAGTTCAAATAAAGAAATCTTAGTTTTAAACACATTCAACGTCTTTAATTTCTTGTTCACTGTATATGTTTGACGTTTTGCTTTTGTTATTGTTTATTATGATTAGTATATTTAATCTGTTTTTATTTAATGTTTTGTTTATTTTTTATCATTTCGTATTTGTTCTTCAGTATTTCTTTCGTATATTTGTTAAATAACTTCTTCTTCTTATGAACCGTATCAGCTGTCGGTCAGCAAAACTGTAAATGACCTACAACAGCTTTCGAGTACGATTCTATTCGATCCCGATTTGATACCGACGAGCTTTACCTATTTTATGAGAAGCAGTTCTGTGAGCCGGAGAATATCGACAGATTTTATGGCAAAGGGTTGAAACATAAATCTGCCGTTTGGCGTGTGACATGTGCGCGTCTGAGATATCCGAATAACTATATATTCTTTGATAATAAAAAATAGATTTTGTTGTTAAGATTTTTTTTTTCTATATTAAAACAAGTTACGTCGGCGGTTTCACTCTTGTTTAATTCCGACTAATATCATAAATGTGGAAGTGACTTTGTTTATTTATTTCTTTGTTACGCTTTCACGCTTCAAACACTCAAGCGATTTTCATGAAAATTTGCATTACACTGTCGAGATAGACAAAACGATATAGGGTTACATTTGTCCAGAAAAAAATACAGTTCCCGAGGTATCAATCAAATCTACAATAAGTTTCGAGCAAAAGATTTCAGTACTTTTGAATTACTATCCACGCCATCGGGTAAGTTTATAGAAATGTCGCAAAAAAATACGACTGTTGCGTACAAAGCCGACCATGCGACTGAGTCGGTACGGTATCACGGTACCTCGCCTACATATGCGTTCAAAGTTCGCCACTTCTTGGTAATGCTCGGATCTCACCGGATAGTCAATACGCTCTCGACTCCCGATACCCCGTGCCGCTATACACCGCTCACCCGCACTATTACTTAGTTACAAATTAGCGTATATTTTGACCGTTATTAACATCACAGTGTTAATCTATAACGATCTATAATATATAGAGTATAAGATACAAAAGAAGCTTTAGAATCTGAGTAATAGTTACAGTTTTGAACTCATAGTTTATGTTTTTGCAAAATATAATATTATTTCGTTTTTATTTGAGTTTAATTATATAATAATATTTAAAGATGACATTTATTGATATCCTCATTATAATCTGATTTTTAGATATTACGCGTGTCTACAAACAACAAACTGTATAGTGTAAACCGTAACCTATTTCACGGTGTCTGTGTATCGTATTTACTTTATAGGACGGTTCAAGTTTGTATTGCGAGGTTGAATCGGACATGTTTTATGGGTGCGGAAGGTTACATAAATCAATAAGTCAAAGTGTGACGTGCGTGTTACAGAGCTGTGTCGTGTGAGAGATTTCTATATTTTTTACACGTTCGCTTCGAAAAATTGGAGAATATTTTGTAAATCAATCAATTCACTGCGGACACATTCACGTTATTTTATTGTGTATTATCGTATCGTATCGCGTGTTTATGAACAAATTGATTAATAGATAGACGAACGAAATTATGTTTAATTTTATATTTTTGTTAAAGTTAGAATATTAACTTTATATTTTACTCATACCTATTTACTAGCTGTACCCTCGACTTTGTCCGCGTGGAACTTTATGTAACAAAACAGTGATTAATAAAATTATCTGAAGATGCCATGTTCATTTACTTATCTACTTTTATCTCGTACTTAAGTTGCGTCGTCTTTAAAATTACAATAAATTTTTATAAAGCCTACAGATTTTGATAAAACAAAGAATAAATCTTACTCGAGGATATTCTTTATGATCTTGGTGAGATTTTATCGTGAACGCAGTACTTTTGCAGTGATACGTATCCAATCAAACCGACAGACAGCCATACAAACATTTCTTAAACTGATTGAAATGTATTTTATTAATTATTCCCAGACACCTGCAAGATTTTTTTTCACTAAAATCTAAGAAGTACAAACACGTTAGATATATGTTCTTATTATATGTATAGACAAATATAGATTTACGCTGTAATATTCTCAAGAAGTATAAAATTCATCACGCGTTTGTTTCGTTGGCTTCGTTGTTGTACGCTAAATTACATGAAAAAATATAATGATTTTACGAATTTATTTATCTTCGTAAGACAAATTTACTTACATAAGTTAAAAGACTGTAAACTACCGTAATTCATCCGCTAAAAATTTTAGAATCATTCCAAAGTTCCCTAATTCCCATAAGCAAAATGGATTGAGAACAAGTTAACTAATAACTTTGACCTAAAATTAATTCTCAACTTGAGAGTTTGTTGACAGATCATCGTTGTATTCCAGTAGATTATTTAAGATCTATTCATGTCTAGGGTCAGTATTTAGGCAGTCAAATTATTCTTCTTAGAATACCAGCAATCTAACTGCGCTGATAAGATGAAAGACTGAGAAGAAAATCCTTTGCATTTATATGCTTGTTCACTTCATGCAAACATAAGATTGTTGTTCAATCGATTAATCCATAATATAGGGAACAATTCAATCCTGTTGAATAAACAGAAATGAATAAACAAACAGGGAATGTTTCAATGACCGGAATACATTTCTCGGGGTGCAGTTGCCATAGTATATTTTATGCAATAAGCGAAGATACGATGCAAACGTAGCTTTTGAATACTATTTGTATTTCGTTAGACTAACAGCGAAATAGTTTTATATTTCTATTTTACTTGAGTTTGCTCTTAACTTGTTACCGAATTGTTACGATTTTCGCTGTATATGATAATGATACGTTTTTATTATAAGTTTTTATAATACGTTCTTAAAAATGCGAATATCAGTTTGTTTGTATTTTTCTTACGCTTTCAAGTCTTAAGTGTCCAGCCGATCATTATGAAAATTTGCATGTACATTGTCAGGGATATAAAAAAGGATATAGGGATATATTAAATCTAGATTAACATGAGCGAAGCCGCGTGCTAAACCTAGTTGTATATAATATGCAACGGAAATATACTGTAATATGATATATTGTCAATACGAAAAAATAAAATTGATATTCGCGACTGCTTTTGTGCGCTCTTTAGTTCCAAACTATGCAAAGAATTGTGACACGATGTTCACTAAAATTTAGAGAATTACTTATACATACATACATACATGTATATTAATCGAATTTCAAGAAAAATTAATGCACTTCAATCAAGTCATAAATATATTTCTCCCGCACTTATGTTGCTAAATATAATGAGATACATAAAAATAATATACTATGGAAATTTATCTATCGAATAGATTTACATAGAAGGCTGCGATGGTGTTATGTCTGTCTCGTACAGATAACCCACTGTACCAATTATTATCTTTTACATATCATTAAGAAATAATGAGTTATCCGCGAAGCTGTTTTGAACAACAAAGTATTAATTCTTATCCATCGAAATATGTCAGTTACATAGGGCATTCAGTGCAGATAAAATATAACCTTTATAACATATAATATCAACGAGTATCTTAAAGACGTCACAAATTTAAAATTACGCACAACAAGAAAAGTAATTTGGGTGACGTGGTTTAAGAAGCTTTTTTGATTTTGATGAATTGTAGAAGTTAAAGCGCCCAAAAATGAACGGATAGTACATTTGCTGGAATTGCTAGTACTCTTATAACTTCACATTAGTAAATACATTGCCCCCGTGTGAAATCGGGCTGGATTGTTAATTGTTTTTATTTCAAAGCAACTTTTGAGTAAAACCTCTTTCGCGTCCCACTATCTTCTTTCTTTCTTCTTTCACATGTTACCAGTTGCTTAGAAATCAGTTAAAGTTGCCTTATCACTTATTTCATATTTCTTGTCCTTCGCCTATTGTATTGTTAATTCGATGGAGACTAGTAAGTGGTGATTTTTTAATGTAAATTTTAATTCTGGCAACTATCTTGAATAAATAATTGTACAATTCCTTATGGACAATGAATAGAATATAACTCAAGGTATGAGCATAGAATGAGGTGGCAGAAAGTCACTATTGTCATCATTCAGATACGAAATTATTACATAGACAGTCGATATTTGTCTATCATATAGAATGAATTAATTGAAAAAAAATTGTTTTTTTAAAGGTTTAAAAAAAAAACACCCGTACGCACACGATCACATTGAAAAACGTATGCATGTGACCCCGTTATGCTAAACATTAATACTTGGAATTAATCTGTTTTGATTTACATCTTTATATTTGTAATTTACTGATTTTTTTAATAGAAATCTCTATAACTCCGTGCTCGTTGTCAATTATAACTAAAGCTGGAAAATGTATATCTAAGTTACTTTAGCTTTAACAGAACAATTCGCTATCATGCACAAGTAAAATACGGGCTTAACTATGCACAAGTATTCCGTTTGATATGTCCGTGTTTGTCTTATACGGTTGTTCTGTTAGACGCTACTTCAATAAATTAATATGGGTTAATGTTGGCCCAGTTTTGTCAATGTAGTTAAGTATATAAGACCATTATAAGATCTGTCGTGATATATGTATCAATGTGACGATCTACGAAAAAGAGGAATGAAAGAAGAATGCTTGTGGCAAAGATACGAATATTCAGATAGATGTGTTGTGTTACTATAATGAACAAGATAGACATATAGAGTAGGGTGACCCAAAAAAACAATATTTATTTTCGAGTCTCTTACCAAAATATGTTAGTTTATCATATTTTAAGAGCCCATGCAAGCGGAGGTAAAAAGATGTCGCTCAATTTTTTTTTATTTGTTTTCTCACCTTAGGATGATTAGAATCTTGAAATTTTCAAGTCGACATTTTAATATTTAAAGGTCGCTCAAGATTTTTTTGTTTCCAAGTAGAGTACATTAGACATTTTCGAGCAACTTCTGAGCATGAATATTCACGACTTTTTTTTTCTTGCAGTTGACATACTAAAGCGTAGAAATAAGGCTACAGAGATGTAAAAAAAATGGAGACGAGGTTCACTATTACAATATAATTAAAAAAAAATTGTAATCTTTAATTTTGTTGGCGATTTTGGAAATTTTTAAAAATTTTGAGCAACCACTTAAAATTGTTTTGAACTGCGCTCTTGAGGGGGCTCTTAAAACACGATAGGCTAACATATTTTCGTAGGAGATTCCAAAAAAAGAAACGTTCGATTTTTTTTTTCGAGCCACCTTAATTTAGAGTAACTATAAAGTAGCATCAATGAAGAAAGATAACAAAAGTTGAAAGTCATATAATTAAAAAAGCGTTGTATGAAAGTGGACAAATATAGGACTAGACGAAAACCGAATAGAGTATGGATGTTATACGTGGAATAAAACCAGGAGGAAAAAACAATATTTAGTTCAATATAAAACTAACTTGATAATTTATATCAATGTAGGAGGTTTGACAAGCTTAGCTTTTATACTGAGTACTTTTAGAATTAAAATAATAATGACATGAGACTACAAAACTGCTTATCACAAAATAAGTAAATAATTAATTTGGTCGATTAATTATTAATATACTCTTTTCAAAGAGATCGTTCTATGTGAACCAAAAACTTAAATGAGAATTAATTAATGTTAGACGTCAGCACCATCTGTATATATTCTCACGGCATCTGAACAGAAATTGAAAGCGGGCTGTTGTAAAAGTAGATCGGGGATTTCGCTTCATGATCTTAAAAGCGATCGCTTGAATTTCGGAAATTACTATTTGAACACATGTAACTAGGGTTGACACTTTTTGTTTCGGTATATTGTAGAATACTTTGCATTGTTTTTTTTTAAACTGTATAAGTTTTAGCGTTTGATCACAACCTCATCTGACATTAAGGACGATGTGCTGAAGGAAAACATAGTATTTTTTTTTATATCATAGGAGGCAAACGGATAGTTGGGTCACGTTATGTTAAGTGATCACCACCGTCCATAGACACTTACAACACCAGGGGAGTCGCAAGTGCGTTGCCAACCTGTCTTGGGGAAGAGGGGGAGTAAGGGAAGGGGTAAGGGGAGGGGAGGTGGGCCTCCGGCGCTCTCACTGACCGAACGAAACGCAACAATGCAAGCACTGTTACTTCACGTCGGTTTTCTGTGAGAGGGTGGTACTACCCCGGACGAGCCGGCCCATTCATGCTGAAACCATTAATAGTTTCAGCGTAGCTGTACCGCCTACATAGTAAGATGATAGGGTTTTTTCTAAATCCGCCTGGCTAGCTTTCACCACTCTCAAGTTGACAATCTTTCGCCAAACACCCGTTGGTGTGTTCCGGCAGCTGAACTTGAGAGTCACTCCCACCCTAGGTTTACCATCTTAGATCATCATTTAATATCGTCGTCATATAATACCATCGTCATTTAATATCATCGTCATATAATACCATCGTCATTTAATATCAGATGAGATTATATTCAAAAGCGAATGCCTATAAAGTATAAAAAAGCTTATGGTTCTCTTCTGTACTCCTGACAACATTTGCGAAAAATTTTATGATCATTGATTCAAGAGTCAAATTCGCATTTATTAGCAAGGATTAGAATCAACTACTTTAATGGAAATAATTTTTAAAGTAGCAGGCCCAGCAGACATTGTCCCGCCCTGATTATATAAAAAAACCTTGACACATTATATACCAAAACCTTCCTCATGAATCACTTTATCTACTGGTGAAACCGCATGAAAATACGTTCAGTAGTTTTTGAGTTTAACGCGAACAGACAGACAGACGCGTTAGGGGACTTTGTTTTATACTATGTAATAATGATGTAAACATTTCATTTATAATTTGTAATTTAATAATGTATAATAATTTTCATTACGATTAACTTTTATAGTCCTTTACAGGTGTATGTAAAGCTTGACCTATAAAAATTAAACTACCTACATGTAATAAAGTATTTTTACGTACTTATTTGTACTAGTAAAAAGATTACACAAAATATTCCTATAATATTTTATTATGAAATACGGGTGACAACCCTTCGTAAAACTCAATTGTAGATGCAAAGCTTCCGTTGATTTATGATTAAAAGTTGATGACGTAACAACTATGGTATTCTTTGCGATATGTTTTTATTATATTTACACATGATACCTTTAGACAAGTGAAGGAAGACTAATAATAAAGGATACCTACAATGTTTTAGTCTTTGTTTGTTTGTTTTTCGTCGCGCTTTATTTTTATTTTGTATATTTAGCACAACAAACATAAAGATTACATATGGGTAAAATTACATAATATTAAACACAACATAAAAATACAGTTACATGACATTGATACATAAAAACTATCCAATTGTAATTACGTACTAGACAGATAATCGCCAAAAGCAACGTACCGTGTACAAGAACACACAGTTACTGTTATGTAACTTATATTACTGTTAATTATGTATACATTGACTTGGAACATTAAAATATTATTATTATTATTATTATAGTTATAGTTTTTAAGTAAGGTGTTCTTGTATAATGCGAATGCATCAAAAATATATGTTGATGTTGTTATTTGCGCATGATATTTCATTATATAATCTAGCCATGTTTATTAAAGGGCTATTATATACAGTGTTAAGTGTCATAATTGAAATAACAAAGAAGGTAAATGGTAAAAATAAGTGGATTAGCGATGTGTCAAAAATTCAGAATCAAAACACAGAAATATATCATCCTAACGTATACTAAAGCTATGGTATCAGGAAGTATAACAGAATAACACATTGTGACGTATTTTGGTCATTATCCAGAGAGAGCACAAATCACTTGCAGATGTAGCTATCGACACCCCGACGAATAAATATCGCAATATTGTGAACTCTAGACGAGCAATAGAAATCATTGTAAACGACAAAGCCTTTTGTGAGTTCACTGGAAAGTAATTATAATTTACTTTGCTTGTTTTCTAGTCGTACTGAGGGTATTAATACCCTTTGTCTCCGCCCACGGGAGGCGAGAAGAATGCAATAAAGAAGGTATGTAGGTAACAATAGCTACTAACCGATCACCTGGCGCGGTATTAAAAGTAGAGAAAGAATTTTGTGTATCAAGTAATCTGTTTTAATACTGCTACTAATTGATCAATGAGTAAGGAAAAATAAGTGGTAATTAGAGTCAGCACGAACCCTTTATTTAATTAAGCTGACATATTATTTGTTGAATGGAAGCTTTTTTGGACCCCATAGCAATCAACGGAGGTCCAAATTCTACAAAGAGCCCGACTTTCGATGTAGGATTACTTCATGATAAAACTGTAGCAGCACGTATTTCCTACCCTGTCAGGGTTTCGCCACTGGTTTGTTACCATCGTAGACCTCATCATTCCTTCTCAATTATTGGTGAATCAAATGTTTCAAAACAATAATGGCTCACTGGTAAACTTTTTCAATATTGCACTTATATACTTAGGTGTAACTCCTACAATAAATTAAACCTTTCGATGAAGGAAATTATTGTGATGATAGGACATTTTCTAATACCTACTTAGCTAACCATACAACCAGCCTTAACTCGAAAATTTGTCGCCAAGCAAATGTATGTGTGTTCCGTTAGTTGTACTTGAGTGCCAATTCCCTTCCAAGCCTAAAGCGTTAACATCTTAGGTTAGATTTATATAGTGTAAAATGTGAAATTTCGATGAAGCGAAAGATTCAGAGCTGTGGTGGAAAATGATGCACCATTTTTCCTGCTTCACCGTATAACAACAAGCAGCTAAGACAAACCTATCTTTACCAAAAATTCCTTCAATTTATTTTATAAGAACAAACAAATCTGATTTTCTCTAATTGAAGTAATCGCCTTGTTAGTTGGCAATAAAATAAAATAAAAACTAAAGAACAATACATAAAACCTGTATAAGAGCTCCAAGTCTCGTAAACGACCTGTGAAAAATACATTTCACTGGCATCTTTCTTTATTCATAGTGCTATGAAATTCATAAAGAAAACGTAGGCACAGACTTAAATAAACAAGGTACTATAGAGGATTTCGAGGCGTAAACTTCTTTACGACGTACAAAGGACTCGCATTTAAAAATATGCCTAGTGCGAACTAAATTCGAATGTTTTGACAATCGGATTTTGCGGTACCTGTTCTTTTATGATTAGCTGGTGGAGCTTTTAGACATTAATTGTTCGACTTACATCAGAAAGAATTATATTTAACTATGTGTCAAATACTAATTAATCATTATTATTTCGCATTTTCTAATTTAAGTGTTTGAAAAGTTATGCTTGTGAGTTTTACTTAATGCTTTATTGGCTCCCAACACAATCTTAAAATTGAATAATTTTGAGAACAAACTATCTACCAAATACAACCATTACCAATTACATTGATATTCAACAAACTTTGAAACCGAAGGGTCTAAAGACAATAAATTTTGTAGACTTATGTTGTGTATGTAAACACTAAAATATAATATTTCAGAACTCACTCCTCCTATACGGAAACTTAAAAAAACTTATTTTCAGCATAGATTACATAACATATTCATATTACGCAACAAAACTCTTCATTTATTCCCTAAAAACTTGATGGTTTCAAACTATACATGCAGAATATATTATCATTTGAAATAAAACATTCGGAACGTCGAAGAGGACATATAATTTTTTTCGCAAAAAAAGTAATAAAACCGATAAAGTTAACAATTAAGATGAAATTTTAACCGCCTAGAAATAAGAACGAACTTCTGTTGATATATGCTCGGAATAGAGGGAGCGAGATAATGAACAGGTGCTGTGGGACGGAATGATGCCGTGATGTATGCATACAACGTGCAAGTTTTTAACGCGACGGATCTTACAGTACGCCCGATTAAATAAAGTAAAGTATCAACAAATTAAGGAATACCTAATTTTTGTTTTAATTTACATTTTGCATCCTATTTATGATATATTAAAAGTGATAACAGTCTCTAGCTACCGTTTGCTAGACATAAGAGATCTGAAAGAATGTTCCAGAAAAGCAAATAAAATAAGTCGAATCTTAGTTCGTAACATGAAAAAAACAACGAGATATTGCCGTTCTTACTCTGGTTAAACGAAAACAAGAAGTAGTTTTCTTTAGTTTTGTTATTAAGATATTTTAAGGTATTTATAATTATTTATATATATATATCAACTAGCGGACCCGGCAGACGTTGTCCCGCCCTGATTATGAAAAAATCCGTGACAAATTATATACTAAAACGTTCCTCATCGATCACTCTATCCACCGGTGAAAACCGCATAAAAATCCGTTCGGCAGTTTTTGAGTTTATCGCGAACAGGCAGACGCGGTAGGGGACTTTGTTTTATACTATGTAATGATATTTATGGTGTCAAATATAATATTCTATATCATATAGTCAGTCATACGGCAGCTATAATAATTTAACTTTGTATGTACCTTAGGAATTCTAATAAATCAGTCACAGAATATCCAGTATTGCTTCATTAGGTTTAACATTTCAAAAATTTTTATTTTTTTATATCATAGGAGGCAAACGGTGAGTCACCTGATGTTAAGTGATCATCACCGTCCATAGACGCTTGCAACACTAGCGGAGTCGCAAGTGCGTTGCCAACCTGTCTTGGAAGAGAGCTGGAGTAAGGGAAGGGGGAAGGAGAGCGGAGGTGGGCCTCTGGCGCTCGCACTGACCGAACGAAACGCAACAATGCAAGCACTGTTACTTCACGTCGGTTTTCTGTGAGAGGGTGGTACTTCCCTGGTCGAGCCGACCCATTCATGGTGAAACCATTAATAGCTTCAGCGTAGCTCTACCACCTGCAGGTGGTAATATACTAATAAAATAATACTTTTAACTATCAAAACAATATTCGATTTTACCATAATCTAATCGCTAAACTATCTATATGAGTATCACAATGGTATCTTATTATTACTGAAGCAAACAAAAACAAATTATTCAAAAATATTTTGCATTAGTTGCCCATCCTGGTTCTGCACTGGTGTACCGAAGAAGAGTAAGACCAAATATTTCCTGTGTAGTACCAGTTTGTTTATATATAATTATACGAGCGGGTCCGGCAGACGTTGTCCCGCCCTGATTAAAAAAAATCCTTGACAAATTATATGCCAAAACCTTCCTCATGAATCACTTTATCTACTGGTGAAGACCGCATGAAAATCCGTTCAGTAGTTTTTGAGTTTATCGCGAACAGACAGACAGACGCGGTAGAGGACTTTGTTTTATACTATGTAATGATAAATAATAATATAAATAATTAAATAAAATGACAAGGATGATAAATGAGCGTCAACCTGTCTGTATAGAAACTCTAAATATCATGTCATGAAGTTCAATCAATCGACATTTACAAATAGACCTGTTACTACCTATTTATTATATTGCACGACTTAAAAAACATGTGTGCTGTTTGAAAGAATACGTCTAGTATTTGCACGTCTGTAGGAAAAAGCTAGTCTCGGGTGTCAAATTATTACAATATCTACCTACTTCTAACGAAAGTCTTAGCGAACATGGTATGGAATATAAATGAGAATAGCTGAACTCAAATAATCATAAAAGAGATATTATATAAAGCACTCACTTTAGTAGTCCGGTAAGCTGTAAAAGCACGCAAGGCTAATAGCGGATAGTCTGGCCGAAAAAAAAGTCGAGACCGTCATAAGGACTGCCGACAGAAGTGAAAACTCAAAACAATGATATCTCTTTTGAATTTTTAAAAATCGAAAAAATTGTCTCGCCTAATCTCACTATCAAGTATATTAGAATATACTGATAGGAGCTGACTGAGATATTTACAATTTTACGATGGTAGTCACTCATGTGAAAACGAAATAATTCATTATCATTCTATTACGTTTTCTTTACTATAAATCTAAGGCTCATTGTAGGATTTGTATCCACGTTAATTGATTTAGTATTCGCACATTGAACCAATAAGGTGTCACTGCTTCAGATACAACTAAGTAAATTTTAAATTTATGATTTCATTTCTGCGTCTAATTTTTCTTCTAAAAGAGGCATGGAAAGATTTGTTGTAACAAAAAGACTATGTATTTTATGTCAACAGTATACAGTATATTTTAGCATACACATTTACACGTTCATGCAAATTGATGAAAATGAAAGCAGCAGATATGAAGAAAGTCCACGTAAGTATTTGGCAAAGAAATCGAGCCGCATATGATATTGACTGTTCACAATAAAACTTGCTCTGCCGAAGAAAATATAGGTGAATCTGGAAATGGGGTAACACATATACGTCTTCAAAGACTTCATATCCTATTTCCTTATACAAATATCCTGGAAAAATGTGTATTTCCTTCAAAGTTCCCTCAGTTGTATAAATAAAGTAGAATTATTGCAGTAACTGACTCCACATATTTTGCAGAAGTATACAGTGAAGTAGAGAATTCGGTTAAAATATAACCAATATAGTAAAGCCAAGAGAAATCCAATCCATTGCACCAAAGAAGCTATTGTTTCTTAGACTCCAGCTGTTAAAAAAACTTGGCATCGAATACCTAACGTAAAAAAATCGCATTAGTTAATAATTCTCGGCTTGTCAGTCGTTAATAGAAATTAAAACGATTTTTAACGCACGCTCCGTAATCTTTTCTTATGTATGGATCTTTAAGACCACTGTAATGACTACGTTGCTGGATTGCCAATTAAAAAATAATCACAATTAAGTACTTATCTAAAGTCTCGTTTAATCTTGCTAAGTCTAAAACAAATGTGCAATATACAAAACGTATCCGTTGGTAATATATATAATACGCGAAATAAAGCCTAAAATCGTAAAAGTAATTTTCAAAATAAATCGTTTTTCACACATGTAATGGTGAAAAGATTTTCTTTACCGAATTAGCGTAGTTCGTTTAAAGGTTCCTTATTTATTTTTCTCTTTTTGTTTTCGTTTTTTTTTCTGCAATTACTCACTACTTGATGCCCTTATAGTTATAAGTTACAAGCGGTAAGCTATTTGTGATTATTTTATCATTATTACATAGTGTAAAACAAAGTCCCCTACCGCGTCTGTCTGTCTGTTCGCGATAAACTCAAAAACTACTGAACGGATTTTCAAGCGGTTTTCACCAGTGGATAAAGTGATTCATGAGGAACGTTTTGGTATATAATTTGTCAAGGTTTTTTTTTTATAATCAGGGCGGGACAACGTCTGCCGGGCCCGCTAGTTTATAGTAAATCGAATATATTTATGAGTAATCTTTACTAATATTATACAAATGGGTAATCTGCATGTTTAAACGGATTAATTACAAGAACTGTCATTCTATATTGAAAATCTTTTTGAGATATATAGGCCGCTTATTGAAAAACAATTAGGCTGTATAACCTAATGCTATGATTCTGAGAAGCATGCGCCAAATGTACCATTGTGTAATCACGAAAAATATCAAGTAACTTTATAAAATTAATAATATTGTAAAAATGTTTGGAAAGATGAAAATAGAAAAAGACTTAAGCTAGAACAGAACAAAGAGTAAAAGTATATCGTATACACCTTTAACAGAGGGATATGATATAGTAATTGCTTGTTAATAAAAATAATTAAGTATTTGAATATATTGAAGAATAAAATAATCTAACAATAAGCCTGGTGATAATAATATCATCGATCCATCCGTGTATTTATAGGCATAGGAAAAAGCTGACATATCAACAACAGCTGTGCGTTAAGTTATGTATCAAGCAAGTAAATTTAAAACAATTAATGTTGTAACAATAATAAGAGTACTTAATAGCAGTTTCAATGTCCAAAAACATTTTTTTCTCTTACTTTTGACACGGTGATTACTAAACCGTTTCTTAAGTTCAGTTTCCTCACGACGTCTTCCGTCACCGTCACTTGATATTATCACTATTTAATTTATGTGAATAAAAGCACTTAAATTAGATAAAATCAAATACTGTAATTTAATAACACAAAAATAGTCGATTTTATATCGCTCAATGCAAATCGCTAACTCTTATAACTTGTACCTCGCGATAAAACGAGCAGATGCTGCTGAGCGAAGGAGCGACCTAGGACGACACGCTAAGTGTTATGACCGTTCATTTCTCCTCGACTACCTCACATAATGCGTATTGAGGGCCGTTTTTCAAGCGTACCTCGTTATTTTAAGCACTTACGAACAAGTTTATTGGAGTTCTTCTGATATGAGATGAAATTTCGCGTTCCTCCAACATTGGACAATGTAATCGTGACTTCAATAGATATGTTATATATTACCTTTATATCAAATCTGCAAACTTTAGCATTTGATATGTTATCTTCTTTATATATAAAAATCAATGTTTGTATGTTTGTCCTCTATGCATGCCGAAACTACAGAACAGATTTTGATAATAATTTAGTAACGTGTTCTGTGAACGCCGGAGATGGTTCCTGGTCCAAAAAATGTACATATAAATGTTTTTTTAATCAATAAAACTGTTTTCCTTGAAGAGAAAAAAATCTTTTTCTTCTTATTGAAACTTTTTACACTACATTTGATATTGTTTTGACATGTTTGACATAATTCAATGAAACACCAGTTATCACAATTAATCAATTCCATTTGTATGAATGTTATTGTATAGGAATTTATTTAGTTCTGGCATGGATACGAGGACATAGTGTGATCCTGGGTAATGAAGTTGTTGATCTTATCGCTAAAAGCTATCCAGACTGGATATTTTCATCACTATAAAACCTATGTTCAGGATTTATCCTCCCTAAACGTACCCGGAATGTACCCAACCAAATTAAAGGCATATCTTATGCTTCCATTCAAGATAAAATTCTTGGTAAGCAATTGTTTTATAAATTTCGTTACTGTTGCAAGTTTGCTGCGTCTACTATCTGTAGGCTGTTGTTCTATCTGTAGACGTGTGCTCTCCAGTCCATTTTGCAAAGCTCAAAATCAGGGACAACTCAATATATGAATGTGGGTTGGATGAAGGCACTCTAGAACACATTTTTTCAATTTCCTAATTTAGTATTTTATTGTATGATGTTTTACCTAACAATATACTACGTCCGTCTAATATTAATAAAGGCTCAAAGGTGTTTATTTTATATGTTTTAACAAAATTAAACTTTAACATAACACAATAACAAACGGTAATTATTATGTAAATATATATTTATTTAAGGCAGGATGTCTGTAAGTGTTGTGTTTGTCTTTGTGTAACTCAGAAGCCTAACCTGGAAGAACTAAATTATATAAAACAAAAATAATACTACCTATAGAGTGAGTCTCCCATGACTGACTTAACACTGGTAGAATTCGTATCTATGAAACTCCAATATGAAAAAGTTGAAGTTGTACCTCGTGAGTTTGGATATTCGGGGTAATCTCTGCTACTACTGATCCGATTTTGAAAATTTCTTACAGTGTTAGAAAGGTATATTAGACTACTTTTTTATGGTATATATATATTTTCAATAATTGATCACAATAAATGTAATTAAAATTTGCAAAATTCTATAATAAGGCGTGCGTTGCTGGAATGATTTCAAATAAAGTAATAAAATCCATAGCAAAATTCATTAATGTTAGCTTTACAAAAAATACAACACATGTATATCTAAGGTTAATATCTCAGTCAAAAGATTGTTTATGTGAATAAGAAAATAAATGTTACAATTACTAAGTTAATAGATTCAGGTTTTATGTATACATATTGATATCATTATCATTACATAGTATAAAACACAGTCCAGTATCGCGTCGGTCTGTCTGTTCGCGATAAACTCAAAAACTGCTGACCGGATTTTCATGCGGTTTTCACCAGTGGATAGAGGGATTCCTGAGGAAGGTTTTGGTATATCATTTGTAGGGTTTTTTTAATCAGGGCGGGACAACGTCTGCCGGACCAGCTAGTACTGTATATAATTATCGATCTGCGTGCCAATAAATGTAAAAACTAGACTAATGTTAATAATTTCAATTTACAAAATTATGAAATTTAAATAATTCTGAATATAATAATTTCTATAAAAGTAGATAAAGAACACAGGTCTTCCATTGTTTTAAGTTTTCACTTCTATCGGCAGTCTTTATGTCTGCCTCGACTTTTTTCTCGAAAGGGTTTGGTCACAAAACGCCCACTCCACTCTCATTAGATGACATCCACTTCACACATAACCAATTCTTACCTCCTACTTATACAGCATCTTTCAAAATACACAAGTCCTTATTTACCGTTAGACCGTACTCTCGCCTTTCTTCTATTTCTTCATAGGCGGTAGAGCCACGCTGAAGCTATTACTGGTTTCAGCATAAATAGGTCGGCTCGCCCGAGTACTATCACCCTCTCATAGAAAACCGACGTGAAGTAACAGTCAAAATCAAAAATACTTTATTCAGTTTAGGCCCTAATAAGGCGCTTATGAACGTCAAAACTACCACCGGTTCGGAAAACAACCCAGTCATCGAGAAGAAACGACAAGAAACTCGATCGGGTACTTCTTTTTAACATATATATATATATATATATTTCGAATACATTATAAGTTACAATACCGTTTTTAGTGGATACACAGAGAGGAGTAAATTCCAGACGTCACCATCGTTCACGTATTGATCCACTCTATAATAGCCTTTCGACACTAAAACCCGCTTGACATGGTGCTTAAATTTACAGTCCGGCAAATCGGTAATATGTTTTGGGACTTTATTGTAAAACCTAACACTATTACGTAATAGTGCCTAATAGTACCGGTGCTTCGATTGTTGCGTTTCGTTCGATCAGTGAGAGCGCCGGAGCCCACCTCACCCCCTTGATGGTACCCACCTGCTTGGCGACAGATTGTCGAGTTGAGGGTGGTAGCTAGTCAGGTGGACCCAGAAAAAGTCCTACCACTATGCTATGCTTTCATCGTAATGTTTTCCTTCATCGGAAGCCCCGACTCAATTACAAGGATTGGAACCTACGTCCATCGACGTTGTATACAAATACGTTATCAACCAAGCCATCATGGCTCCAAATCTGTTACACTCTGTGCACAGAGTTGATTGTATTATACATTTTAAATTTCTGTATGACTAATTATATAAATTCTTATAATGACTTTATAATTATGTTTATTAAATACGGCGACAGTATTATCGGTGTGTCAAGTTGACTTTGACGTGATGGCAGATAGCAACAATTAGGCCAGATACACAGAGCCGAAGGTTATCTTACACTAGCCACCGGCATGCCACGGCCACTGTGGCTCTCAAGTAGTCCACGAACATATTAATTGAAATTTTGTCAACCTTATTCTTCTATCATATAATAAAAATCCTTAACGCGTCTGTACAATTTAGATTTTTGTTAAAAATATCGTTGCAAGTTATCTAGGAATAAATAATAGAATACATTTTAATCATTTCTAGAAATGTCTGTCTCTGTGTCTGTTTGTTTGTTTGAACAGTACTCAGTCACACAGTCTAGTAACAGTTACTCTTAGTTTTTTTTTTTATACCACGACGGTAGCAAACAAGTATACGGGCCGCCTGATGTAAAGCGGTCACCGCAGCCTATGGACGCTTGTAACTTCAAAAGTGTTACATGCGCGTTGCTTACCCTTAAATAACCATTAGTTAGTAACCTTAGTTTCATTGAAATCGGTTCACTCAATGAACAGTTATTGTGATTTTAATGACGACGCGACCTAAGGACGAGAGAAAAGTAGATGGACTTAATATATTCAGATGATTTTATTAGTCGCTGTTTTTTTTTACATTAGGATTCACGTGGACGGAGTCGCGATCACAACTAGTATATCTTAATACTAACAAGTATTATTAAACAAGGATATAAAGTATAAGACATATGAATATTGTAAGGAGTGTTGTTCATACAAACGGTGTTTATCGCTGTATTTTTCTACATAGGGCTCTAGCTAACTTATTTAAAGCTAATAACATAAAATGTACAAAAACACACGATAAGAATTATGGTGTGCTTAAACCTGCCAAAACACATCGGTCTAGCAATTGGCGCTGACTTTACGCCACCAACGAAGCCTAACTGTGAACTGGAAATATGCCAATTTTCATAAAACTGTACTGGGCGATATTATTTGGACAGAAAGACTTTCAGACGAAAATCTCATTACCAAATAATGAACAAACTATTCAACTATGTGGTTATTTAAATTCCGAATAGTAGTTTAGTTTGTGCCAGTTTATGTAGCAAGTTATATAGTTGTCTCTTATATAATTTCATGTAAATTGCAATTTAAAAATATAATAGAATAATTTGTCCTCTACGGAACATGTAATCACGAAATCATATCTGCTACCACTTCATTACAAAGTCTTTCCAACAATAATATTTTTTACGCACTATATATGACTTCTAGTATATATAATCTTATTTTCATATAACATCTCTTAGTTTGTGTGTAGTCCACTTGTTTTTGTTTCGTTCTGTTTTAATTGTTACGTATTTTCTTTTTACCTACCTGCTTTTGCTTTTACGTTATTCTACATTCCATAACAAAAACATGCGATCGAGGTTTAACACGACGTTTTGTCACACATGACATTGGCAAAATTGTCCATATGAAGCAAAGTTATAAGATTAAATAATTGCTACGTAATTATTAAAGTATTAGCTTATGTGTAAAAGAATGTTGGCGCCGCCAAGAATGGACGCGGCAAAAAACAATATGGATCGTGCAACATAGAATATAGATAGGATGTAGCCTGCCTGACCTCTACTATACCGCCGGCTCGAAGGGATTATCTGCAACGCGGAAAAATGTAGACACCTCAAAAGGTCTCGGTCCGGCCGATGGGGCTATAAATATTAGCGGATCGCAGCAATGAGACGCATTGATTATGAGCGCGGACGGACGCATAAAGACAGGGACAACTGACTTAGACAGAAAGTTCGAGAGGGCAATCCGAGAAACGAAATTGGCAACAATATTATAAGTAATTTACAACAAGTTACAAGGAACGAGCTACAAACAAAGAATCGTCGAGTGGTCATCGAGTCTCAGACATTCAATTGTATTATACAAAAAAACTGTATTGTAAAATAAAACGAATTATAATAATGTGAATAGAGCTCTTTACAACCAGCAAATCTAATGGAAATATGAAGTACCTAGAGTATTCAGTACGTGAAAGGGTAAGGAACTTAATCAAAACTAAAAGCAATTCCTCAGATTTAGACTTAGCAAATATTAATTTCAAGTTACGTTATTGTAATAATATGTTTTATTTCAATTTGTAATTGTACAAAAGCCCCACCCGGCTCTTTAGTGTAATCATAACATAACCCAAGTTTACTTTGGTCTGCTTGTTTAATAAACATTATATTATACTAGTGAGCAAATACCAAAGAAAACATGTAAATATTCAAAACTGTTGGCTCTATTTAATACAACAATATTACTCGAGACATTCTAAGAAAGGCTTTAATGGAAAATTATGATTCAACGTCTCGGGAATTAGAACAATGTAAATTGTTATAAAAAAATTTAGACGTAATTTTATCTTTACATATAATTTAAGTTGAACGACTGCCAAATGAAATGTTGGCTGATTTTAAATTATTCAAAAGCAGTCCGTGTTAAAGCGATCTGAACTATATATTGGTTATTTCGGTTCACAAATTCCACGTTTCATTAATCTGAGCAATAACTATGCCAAATTTGAAAAAAAAGTTATCCGTTGTCTTATTTTTCTTCAATCTACAGGATTTCCATTTGTTATAGGAATTCAAAAGAAATGACTGGACAGAATTATTTATAGGATATTATTTTGTTTTATGTTATACTACTAGGTCTACTACCTTTGCACCTGCAGTACCATTAATGGCAAGTGATCAATGTAGCCTACAGTTATATGTATAGAAAACTTCAAAAGGCCCGCAGGCCAGTTGGGCCAGTTATAAGGACTGAGTTGGAACGTATCGTTCTCGTCATCCAGTGTTTATTCCTAACCATATTCTTTAGTGAGACCCAGAATATACCAACGCAAACACTGCTTTCTCACATTGATACGATATTTTTCATATAAAATTGAAGGAATGACCATAAATGATTCTAGGTGAAGTAGCTGGAATACTAGTCAACTGGACACTAGAAATTGCTTTAAAACATGAAAAGAATTCCTCCCAAATCATAAGATAGATACCCACCTTAGTAGCATTATTATTGTTCATTTAAAGAAATGTAATGACAAATTTTAAACGTAATTTTTCTTAGTAAAGAAATGTAGTATCGATTATGTTATTAGAATTGGGTAAATTATACACAACACACTAAATACCCTCAATGTCTTTCAGTAAATGTAAGTGAATTAGAATAAACACTTTCGACCAGACGTTGACCCGAAACGATAAATCTAAGCTTCAGAGTGCCCTCGAGCTCGGTGAAAACACTTCTAAGAAAATAAGAATGAATGTTCCACTGAATTTCATTTAGGTACAAAGTGTTGATAATTTACCAAGAAAACATAATTACGAAAACGATATTCATGAAGGGAAAATAATAAACAATTTTAAATAAAGAAAAAATTAAATAACATATTGAAATACAAGACAACACACTAAGAATAGCTGTTTCAGGTACCTTATAAAGCGAACGGGCTTATTATGCTTCAGCTTTGAATATCATATGCGAAATATTCTATTTTGTAGAAACCAAATATGAAATATAATTTTTCTCGCCTTTCAACTTGTAATTCAAGAAGCACCAAGATAAAAATATATATAATCCGCTCCTACAGGGTTCGATATTCCTATTACCTTTTTTCTCATGAGGAGACCCCTAACTATATAACCCAGCCGGGCAGCAGAGGATGGATATGCCCGAGTGTCTCGGACTAAAGTCCCATGGTACCTTCTTACACCTTTTGACCGGGAGAGTAGGGACTGCCTAATTGGCAATGCGTCTGCTCCTTCGACAGGTGTTTTCCCCTCCTAAGGGGCCCCAACTGCGGTCTGAGGGCTCAAGATGGTAGACCCCTCAAGGGGGAGTGGGTGTTAGACCCCCCTGACGAACTTTTGGGAGTCGCATCGACACAATGCGCCTCCACCAGATGGGCCCATGCAATTTAACTGCCCGGACGACGGCCATGCCCGTGTCCATCGCCCCCAAGCTCCATCTACGGCGAACGGAGGTCAACGCCTACTCGTCGCCGCCGCGTAATATTCCTATTACCTACTGTATACTTAGTCTGGCCATAAATACTGTTATAATTAAAAATAAACAAAATATTACATTTGAATTTGGAATCTGTCATTTTTACATTTTGCATTTTGCATTACACAAAGTAGGTATGGAGCCAAATGCAATATTTAAAACTCTCCATAACGCTTGGTATTAGTAAATTGATTGTGTACCGGGCTATTAATAGGTACCTCCTCTAATAGAGACCTCCTCTGTTTGTGACAGAAAAAGATCTGGCCGTCCACGTAGTGTTCGTACGAAAAAGGTGGTCAAAGCAATAAGGGAAAGAATTCGAAGAAATCCTGTCCGAAAGCTAAAGATTTTATTTCGTGTGATGAAGATAGAACCTAGAACCATGTCGCGTATTTTAAAAAATGACTTAGGACTTGCAGCCTATAAGAGATGTATAGATCATTTCTTAACTGATAATTTAAAAAAGAATAGGGTGGCAAAATCGAAACAAGTACTGAAGCGGTACGCAAAGGGAGGTCACAGAAAAATTTTGTTTAAGGATTAGAAATTTTTTACAATTGAGCAACATTTTAACAAACAATATGACCGTATTTATGCTCAAAGCTCTAAGGAAGCTTCCTAATAGTCGACAGAGTGCAACGTGTGCACTATCCGACTTCAGTAATAGTTTGGTGGGGTATTAGCTATGAAGGAGTGATTGAGCCATACTTTTGTGAGAAAGATATCAAAATATCGGCACAATTGTATTAAGATTCCATTTTTGAGAAGGTTGTGAAGCCCCTTAACAACACCATGTTCAATAACCAAGAATGGTCCTTCCAGCAAAACTCGGCGCCGGGTCATAAAGCTCGGTCTACGTAGTCTTGGTTGGAAACGAACATTTCGGACTTCATCAGAGCTGAAGACTGGCCGTCGTCTAGTCCCGATCTTAATCCGCTGGATTATGATTTATGGTCAATTTTAGAGAATACGGCTTGCTCTAAACGCCATGATAATTTGGAGTCCCTAAAACAATCCGTATGATTGGCAGTGAAGAATTTTCCCATGGAAAGAGTGCGTGCTTCTATTGATAACTGGCCTAATTGTTTAGAGGATTGTATTGCAGTCAATGGAAACCACTTCGAATGAGCTTTTTATATTTTATATTTATGTACTAAACTAACACACTGTAAAAGTAATAAATGTTATTTGCAATAGAAAAGTATTTTTTCGTTTTTTTTTTCAGTATTTATGACAAGACTAGGTATACATATAGTGTATACCGTATTATTAATGACTATTAAGTTATTAATTGGTGGATACTATATAAAAATTCTCATATTACATGTGCATGTGTATATGAATGGGATAAGTATGGGACTGCATATTTACAAAACAGTTTAAAAAAAATTAACAAATCCATTGTTTCGTCAATAATATTTACCGTAGCCGTGATAAAAATAACACCACTTCTAGTTGAAGCAAATAATAATCAAACATGTATGAGGTCTACACAAATAAATCGCATTATACGAAGCGTGAAGCGACCCCCCTTCTTATGAATAAATGACGAGGGCCCTTAAATTCAAGTTACGACCCGTTGTGACGACAACTGCCTCGCAATTACCAGTACAAATAACATTTTTAGAGATATAAGGTGTCAGCAACATTTTATCACGGGGCATTCTCTCTAACATCTAGGCGTTCTGTTGTTGAGACAATGATGTCACTATCCTTATTCGAAAATGTTAACACAGTTAAAAGATATTCAGAAGAAGAGTTATTTTTAGAACAGATATAGTAAATTGAAACATAATTACACCGTGGCCACTGTTTTCTCTACATATAACGATGTTAAACAGAAATGTAGATCTTTCTAAGGTCAGACATAGCATTAGGACTACTTTGAACCTGGAAAGTATCAGCTCGTATAGCTTGGTTTCTATTACGGACACAAGACAATGTAAAGATGTTATATTGTATAATTAAGACACTTTTATGTCAAACAAACCAATATACCTATAAAGTACCCTTCATCCCAATGATCCCTACTATATAGTGACAAAATAAGTATTGTTAGCTTTCAGCGATCGATATTGCAGGAAGATTTACTACTTTTATGAAAAATCACTTATCATAACTCTGAAGAAAATCAAATCTAAGAGACTTATTCCACTAGTTTTTGGTAATAGTGTGCTGCTGGTAGTTTTAGTGTTCTTTATTCTGTTACTTTCTCACGACTTGATGAAACACTAAAAATCTATTTTTGAAATATTTGCGAAAGTTAAGACATTAAACGGTTCATTAAAGTACCATTATTCAATAGAGTTATTAAATATAGCATTTAACATTAAAAATTTCAGGACATATATGTTATTTTAATTGTATTAATATATACTTTTTTTTTTAACATGTTGAAGATAAAAATTCAGCAAAGCGTAAACGATATAGTTTACTAGAATAAAAATAGAAACTGACAGCATCACTAGTTCAATAGGCAATATGGTAAATAACAAACAGTGATAAAGAATGCAATAAAAATACATTCACGAAAATAAAACATCGTCTAATGTGAAGCTTAAAAAAATCAACAGCCTGTTATAAAATAAACCAAAACGATTATAAAAGTAAGTCTCATGCACATTAAATAGCGTACAAACTATTCATCATCATTATTTATTATTACATATTATAAAACAAATTTCCCTACCGCGTCTGTCTGTCTTTCTGTTCGCGATAAACACAAAAACTACTGTACGGATTTTCATACGGTTTTCACCAGTCGATAAAGTGATTAATGAGGAAGGTTTTGGTATATAATTTGTCAAGGATTTTTTTATAATCAAGGTGGGCAACGTCTGCCGGGCCAGCCAGTTGATTAATAAAAATAACGTTATCATATCTCGGTTGATTCGATTGAAGCGATGATTTTTATATTTGTAATTGATTCTGATTTATAAATTAATTGTTTCCAAACTTAATAGTTTTAAAACGTTGAACGATGTCTATTCTATCGTTATCATGATATAAACTTTCATATTCGTGATGGAAGTGATAAGAAGCAACAATTTTCATGATAGAACTAATTCTGTATAATCGAAGCTTCGTAATGCAATTTTTAAAATTCTATGTTGATTAACTCTGGGCCTAATATGTCTCGGTAGGATAATAACCATTCATATAGACTATAAACATTGGTGACCCGTAAATCCCTTAGGTACTACTAGCGGATAACAGACATAACCATTTGCAATATAAGAAAATTAATTTTTACAACATAACAGCAGCATTTACGCTAATCTATGGTAATTTCATGTTTCAGGCTTACTAAGACCAGTAACAGTTTTTTTTATGTATTAGTGTTAGATTTTATACCTAAATACCAAAGTACCAGAACCTAGATAGTAAGTTCAAGCAACATGTCAAGCCGGTTTTAATGTCTAAAGACTATAATTATAGGGTGGATCTATATGTGAACGATGGTGACCTCTCATCCGCCAAAAAACGAATGTCTATATGTACATAAGTATGCATGTTCGTAGAAATAAGTTGTGTTATGTTATGTATAATGAAAAGATAAACCAGATCGAGTATCTTTCAGATTCCGGTTCTTCTCGATGTTTGGGTTGTTTTCCGACGCGGTGGTAATTTTGAAATTCATGAGTGCCTTCTCAGGGCTTAAATTGAATTGCAACCAAATATTTTTACTCGTAATTAATTTAAAAAATGAGTGGGCTGGCTCAAGATGTTGAGTAAATTTTTTTTTTTTTTTTCAAAAATTTTTGTTTTTTATAAGCTATAAATTTGACCCCCAGGCTAAGAAAAAAAAAAAATTGTTTTTTTCACTCCACCCTATTAAGTAACCAATTGAAGAAAAACGAAGTCGGATAAAATTAAAACCATTGAATCGACAATACATATTTAGTACGGCTTCAAGCAATGCGCTCAAGCTTGCGTGCATGTAAGCATGCATGTCGACACGACAGCGAATAATATTTAAACTTTGCGATTATTGGTTGCAAATAAGCACGATCAAAATTATTTCACGCGATCATGAGTCTGAAGCGAAAGGAGTATGCAATTAAAATCTGCATTAATTAATATGAAAGTAAAAACTGAATTTTGTAATAACATTGTTACGTTGATTTTCGTTAAAAACTTGATTGAAAGGAATTTTTATTGTTTATTCATACGTCTACGTTTTTTGCTCTGTAATATGTAAAGTGAATAGAATTTTATTGTACGCAAGTGATGTACACAAGTTTAGATGGGAGGGCCAAAAACCACATACAAAAAAAAAAAATCCGTCAGCGTTCGTTCCGTTGTACGGTAAGACGAAAATTGACCGTTGTACAAAGGTTCAGAGACCAGAATCGCGATTTTTCCATATATTATAATATGAAAATACCCGGACAGTTAGAATCCCATGTTTATAAAATAATTAAATTATAATGAGTTATGTAATAGTAGAGTCAGCCAGTAGGTGGTAGAGCTACGCTGAATCTATTACTGGTTTCAGCATGAATGGGTCACAGAAACACCCACGTGAAGTAACAGTGCTTGCATTGTTGCGTTTCGTTAGGTCAGTGAGAGGACGGGACCACCTCCCATACCCTTTCCTCTTCCCTTCCTCCCCCTCCCCCAAACACAGGATGGCAACGCAAATGCGACTCCTCTGGTGTTCTAAATGTCTATGGACGGTGATGATCACTTATCATCAGTTGACCCACCTGTTCGTTTGCATCCTATGATAGAAAAATAATAATAATAATACCTTAGACTTTTAAAGTGATAAGAGTTACAAAGTCCATTTAACTTAATTTATTACTTACTGTTAAAACCTCCTTGTACTTTATTAAATTTGTATTTAATAGACGATATTTTAAAAAGGACATATTCTATGATAGTGGTTATGTAAAGGGATATGAAAGTAAACGTATATAAATTTACAAGTTTTGTATTTTAGAACCTCAAACCTACACTTATATTAAAACCAAACAATAACATTGGCAAATGCTTTAACAACAACAACTGTCCACTAAAATGAATAATATAATCAAATATATTTAATAAATTAGTTTTATTTAAATAGACTAAAATCAAACAGTACCGTTTTCTACTTTTCTTGTCAATCAATTTTCTTTATTTTTTTTTTTTTTTATTTAGCAGCCATTAACGAGTTCTAATGTTGTTATCAATAAAAATATTCTAGATATAGTTTGATTTTTTCCCAAACCATAATGAGTTCAAGCCGTTATTTATAAATCTCTATTCGTCAAAATTCATAATCCTTGCGTCTACTAATCCATAATATTTATACAATCTTTTCAGTTCCTAGTACGGGAATCTACAGTTGTTTTTATGCCATGTAACATCGTTTTGTTAAAAAATACTTTTTTTATTTATTAAAATAAATAAAAAAAATGAGTTTTATTGAAACTTAAAAAAATTAAAAATGGTAGTCGGATATCGAACAAATAAGTACCACTAGTAAATGGATATAGCAACTTCTATGCATTTATATGAATAGTTTAACTTTTACATAAAATCTATTTAAATTGTGTACGACATGAAATAGTGAATAAGAATTAATTTGCGTCTACAATTTCCACACTAAGCTCTAAATAAATTGAAGCTTGACAATTCAGTGAATCACCACTAAACGCTATTATGTGGTATAATAAATTCGTATAACAACTATACGGTGACAGCCTTATTCTAACTTTAGGGTTATCAAATTCTTGAATATTTGCTTTATCTCGGTTAAATGTTCTTCTTTCTACTATCACTCACATGCATCTATGTTATGCAGAGAAGCATATGATACGTTATCTGATCTTTCAACGTTATCAAATCAAATCAAATCAAAATGTTTTATTGCAGACAAAAAAGTCCATTTGGTTAGTATACACACAACTTAGAAGATATTGTTAGTACTTACATCTACAATGCATATGATTTTTTTCCTAGGCTTAATTTACCTCGCATATGGTTGAGAATTAATCGCTAAAACCTTTAATAAAACCCTATGATTGAAGAGCTAGTATTGTAAAATGATAATAATTGCGGATACTTTGATGCCTTGATCTATGCCTATGTTGCAAAATGTCTTCCTCATTTTTATCTGCATCATTTTTATCATTTTAACTTCTTTGTATTATCGTCATTACACGTTTTCTTGCAACATATTTTAATTGTTTATTTATTTTATATTTTATACTTACATGCAAACTGTGTCAACTATCGACAGGTTCAACCACCTGCCAACGTCGGGCCCAATCGTCAATCAAAGACGCATTTTTAATTACATTTTGTTTCAGTTACTAACATTTCGCTCTTTCTATTACTAGTTTCAGATTTAACTTTTTCAGGTATACGTCGCGCAAACTTTTTCGTATTGCATGAGACAGGGCAGCAGACAATCAATTCCAGGCGGAAGTGCAAAGTAACTTTCACTGTATACTATTTTCCATTTTACCAAAAGAAGTAATAAATTTCTAATATCAGCACGAACTCAGAACTCAATATTGCAAAGAAAAAGCAAAGATATTGATTAGTTATAAAATTGTGTTACGCAGTGTCCTAGGTGAGGGATTTTCTTGGGAGCGCGAAGCGATGCGGCGCGGCGCGAGAAGAACAAACAAGCGACATGTATGGAAGTGTCCTAGTTGACCAACACAGACGTGGAATAGGAACGACGCAGCGCGAAACGAAGCGAACGCGATCAGTTGGTTTGATATTTTCACGCGAATGTGATGCGGCGGCGGTTGTCCGAATCGATTGCGTTCTTATATGGATGATACTCAGAGATTCCCGCATACGCAGGACAAAACCGCCGCGTCGCATCGCATTGCTTTGAATTCGCGTGTCACCGCATCGAATCGCTTCGCAATTGTGTTCGCTTTGAATCGCCTACGTAGGACGTAGCCTTAGCTTTTTAGAGGTACATTCAACGCAGTTGCAGTGAATAAGATGCGGTTTACGTTAATTTTCATGTTTTAGTAATTTACTTTATTTTAAGATAAAAGGTGGTTTTACAGCTAACACGAGAACAAATCAAGAAGAAATAACACAATAAGGCCTTTTCAAAGGGTCACAGAGATATAAAATTATATATGAAATTACTTGGTAGGATTACTTAAAAAAATTACTGGTTATAACTTTCTTGAGTTTAAGAGACCCCGTGTGAATGAGTTCTAGATCGAAGATTTTCAAAACGCTGTTGATTTGGTTGCTAGCTCTGATCAATGAGTTTTTTCGATTAATAGTGTTTATTGAGTAATCGATCTTATTTATCTCAGAGACAACAAGAACCAAGTACTATTGTTTATTTAACGTAAATTATAAGGCAAAATTATTTACATACACATAAATTTCTCTTAGGAAGCACAGTTCCTAGTTTTCACTAATAAATATCACTTTATTTCCACCAAATCGCCAATAAAAGCCATTATGTGGCTCAATATGTTTGTAGAGAGATTCTAACGCGACAACCTTATATTCGGTAGGCGGCGGTAGGGCGGTAGGGTTATCGACATACCAGTTTTACGCGATTTTAAAAAGCGACTCCGGTTTTTCTAGGTCTTATTACAGCTTTCCTTATTATTATTCTATAATGAATAACTATTAATTATAATCAGTAGCAGTAATTGCAAAATATAAGTAAAATTTGTTATTTGATAAAACCATACATAAAAGCACAAATTTATGTAATACCACAGAGAAGTTTTTGCGGATTTTTTTGCGTACTGACTACGCTTTTGGCCTGACGGGTTTTCACAGCTTCACCAGACTAACAAGTTATATTTGTTTCTAGGTATATTTTGTAATATTGGCGGCATATAACCTCACCTTTTACACTTAACAACATAACTCTGCATCACCTAATGGTTGACTGGCAGAGAATGCCTTAGGCATTAAGTCCGCCATTGCGTATTTAACGCATAATGTGTAAATAAATAAATAAATAAATTTTACGTAATATAGTTCGTTATTGTGTACAAGTGAAGTGGATGGAAAATAATACCACTCAGCGTGGATTCTGAGACGCCACAAAAACTCCCTGGAAAATTCGAAGAAGACGGTCACCATCTTGTTAAAACATTGAAATAATCACGAGATACTTTCTAGTATTGTTACTTACTCGACAATAGCAGTAATAAACTAAATAAAAAATTGAATCATTGACATTTTTCTTATATCCCATTGATTTCCTTTTTTCGTAGAACAGTATTTCTCAATGTGTTCTCTATGGATAATCTCCTAATGATAGGTAAATTAAATACAGATTTTTTTTAAATTGATATATGCGCTTTTCATTACGCAACCCCAGTAAAGGCCCAATACCGCGTAGTACGTATCAAGTGTACATACCGTAAATATATTACGGCGCAATATACTTTGCATGATGCATACATTTACCTAGTGAGATAATTTTTTCTCATTTATAAGCCTTCTGAAACTTGATATTGTATTGGGTATTTGGTGATACTCATAGATTGCATAGCGGGTATTAAGTTTTGTAAATATATCTTAATATTTTTCTCGTGTAGGTTCTGTAACGATAAAAGAGGTTGAAAATCTTTAGGCTATAAACATACCAACCTTGTGTTAGCACAGTAAATAGGGAATAAATAGCTTTATAATAAATAAAAACTATATTTAATATCTGTTAACCTTTAAATTCATTGTTGGAAAAAGTTACAAATGTTATCGAATTTTTAAACATCTTTTCTTCAGCTTGAGTTTTGTAAATAGTATTAATAAAATCGAACAACAATATTATTACATACTTGTAGGCAATCATAGTAACGATAACAACGCAATATTGTTGAATGAATTTATCTTCAAAGGTCAAACACGGTACAAGTCTCAAGGGCCTCTCGATTAGGATGAATGTAAATGTTTATTGCTAGAGGTACTACGCACAACACATATTCAATGATTTAGAAAGGAAATGAATATCCGTTTGGTATGATTTATAAACGGCTTTAATTTTAACCATCGTACCAAAATCATCGAGGTGGTGAATTCAATTTCCGTTAAGGTCAGTTAAATTTAAAACTCGAACTTCTGCAAGCTTTCAATACATAAATTAAAGGATAAATAGATTTTACAAAAATATTTATTTTGCCCAGAGACCTACAGCTGGATATATTAGGAGATTGGTTGATCCTGAAATACGACAAATTCATAAAATTATCACGGTGACTAGGATTTCATATGATACAGATGGTCCAGCACTATTGATCACGACGTAAATAAGCCCAAATCCCTACCATACATAGCGTTTGCATTTTTTATACTTAACAGATTTTTAAAGCCTAACCACAATCTTATCTATCTTATATATATATATATATATATATATAACAGATTCCCACCTATATATTGACTCATCACGATATCTCTGGAACCATAAGGCGTAGCGACTTGAAATATGGTAGGAATATTCCTTTCGCCGAGTAGAGGTCAGCTAAGAACGGATTTTACGAAATTCCACCCACAAGGGGGGTTGCGGGGGGGTAATCAGGGCGGGACAACGTCAGCCGGGCCCGCTAGTATCATACATATTAATACGTGAAGCCAAATCTTTGTATCCCTTTTTAAGTGAATTGCGTGAACGGATGAACGTGAAATTTGGCATAGTTAAAGTTTATATGGAGGAGAAGTGCAGAAAGATATTTATTTTATATAAAAAGCATTAGGAGTACATTAAATTAATTAAAATATGCATTACTCACACTACTGCTTCAATTTTACACAACATATACACAGATGTAAATGAGAAAGACGTTTCGAACATCCTTCAACCTTTTTACGTTCCAATTACCTTTTAAATATTTTAACATGACTGACGTTGCATGCCTTACAATATGCCCTTTGAAATCAACTGGTCAAATTGTAGGTTAATTTTGATAATATGGGGGGCGGAGAGGTTGTCCGCCATTATAAAACCGTGACAAATTGTACAAGCGCGTGAATCTTTAGGGAAGTGAACCGTAGGGAGTTAGCGGCGCCCGGCAGACGCGGTAGGGGCTTTGTTTTTTAGTGTTGTGTGGAAAGAAAATATAAGCGCTTGTGGGGGGGGAGGTTGTGTGAGAGAAAAGGAGCGGCTCGGTAGGGTCCCGTGCTGGGGAGGACGGGGAGGGGGGGCGGAAATTAAAAAACTAGATAAGATAGCAGGAATAACCCGCCCTTGATTATAAAAAAATAATCCGTGACAAATTATACCAAAACGTTCCTCATGAATCACTTTATCCACTGGCGAAAAAATAGGGGTTGGTGTTAGAAGGGTGAAAATTTAGGGTTGTATGTATTTTTTAATGCCTCATTATACCAAATTAAAATATAAAAAATTGATCACTTAGGGGTATGAAAAATAGATAGTAGCTGATTCTCAGACCTACTAAATATGCATATAAAATTTCATAAAAATCGGTCAAACCGTTTCAGAGGAGTATGGTAACTAACATAGTGACACGAGAATTTTATATATAAGAGATAATATGTAAATTCATAATATACATTAATATTAATTGATAAATAATTTATCTTTTGTAAATTTATGGAACTACTGAAATAATTATTATTCTCTTTGGTTTTATTGAATGTCAAAATTTTTAGGTGACAGGACTGCTTTCACTTGGAACCGACCCCCCCGGGGGGGGAGGGGATCAAACCCGGAAAGGGGGGGAAGAAATACAATGACCCCCCCGGGAGGGAGGGCCCGGGGGCCCCCCCCCCGCAGAAGAAGCCCCCCGGGGGGGGGCCCCGCGGGACCCCTCCCCAAGCGGACGCAGGGGTCGGGGCAGACGGACACCCCAGGCCCGCCGGGGACGGGGGGGGGGGGGGGAAGCCGGACGCGCATCTCACTTTGCTTCATGTTGCCATAAGAGTAAAGCAATATTTCCAAAGTCGATGTCAATATTTTAATGTTTAGTATTTCTTTATGGTGTACTCACTTCAAATGATGATTCAATAAAAAATGAGCGAAAAAATACTTTGTAAAATCAAAATACGAAAATTTGTTTGGCGGTTACAATGATGCAGTTCAACTTGATATAGCAATTATATTTAGTACAGTTGATGATGAATTATGAACAAAAATGAATTCATTTTCAAAAGTTAATGGTAGTATTATAAACAACTTTGTTTTGGATTCATAATTTAATTCTATTGTGTATCCATTACTTTTCCCAATTGATGATACTGGGCATATCACTATTCCTCATAATGTACAGACTATATTTAATTCAATATCACCCAGAAATACCACGCACCCATGGTGTCGTGTAAAATTAATTGAAAATTGTGTCATGAGGGGCTCCGATAAATTTCTATATTTTCGTAAAGTTATGTTTACTTAGTATTTAAGAGCATTACCACCTTATGTAACCACCTGTTTTTTGTTTCAAATCTATAATTAATTTCAATTTTCATTTAGACATCGATTTTTTTTATGTTTATATAATTGAAAAAAAGTGGCAAATAAGTGAGTAGGAATGAATGTAGGCATGAAAGCCTTTGATTATAGAGGTTATAGTATAATACCCTTTGATAAAAGAACCCTAATAAAGTTTAAACTTTAATAATTCAATTAACTATGGTCGAATGTCGACCACTGGGCGCCCATTAGTAATGTTAAATCTATACTTTTATACTAATATTATAAAGAGGTATAGTTTGTGAGTTGTGAGTTTGTGGGTTTGTGAGTTTGTGAGGTGGTGGGTTGTAAGGGGTAATCTAGGTACTACTGGTCGATTTGAATAATTCTTTAGGGTTAAATAGTTATTAATGGGGAATGGTAAAAGGTAAAAATCATCACGAAAGGAAATAAGAGCGGAGCACAGATGATAAATGTTTTAAAATCGGGGCTTTTTTTCCTTTTCAGAGCTTCCGCTGTGTCTTAGCCCAAAATAACTATTCCACGCGTACGAAGTCGCGGGCAGAAGCTATTAACTTATTATATTATCTATACTATAATATTATAAAGAGGTAAAGTTTGTGACGTTGTGAGTTTGTGACGTTGTGGCGTTGTAAGGGGTAATCTCAGGAACTAGTGGTCCGATTTGAATAATTCTTTCAGTGTTATATAGCTCATTCATCGAGAATGGTTATAGGCTATATATCATCACGCTAAGGCAATTAGGAGCGGAGCACAGATAAAAAATGTTTCAAAATCGAGATTTTTTTTTTTTTTAGAGCTTCTGCTGTGTGTCAGCGTTAGCCCAGAGTAGTAACTATTACTACGCGGACGAAGTCGCGGGCAGGGGCTATAATCTATATACTAATATTATAAAGAGTTAAAGTTTGTGAGTTTGTGACGTTGTAGCGGGTAATCTCAGGAACTACTAAACCGATTTTGAAAATTCTTTTATCAATATAAAGCCACGTTATTAATGAGTGTCATAGGCTACATATCATCACGCTAAGACCAATACGGGGTATTTTTTCCTTTTGAGAGCTTCCGCTGCGTCTTAGCCCAAAATAACTATTCCACGCGTGCGAAGTCGCGGGCAGAAGCTATTAACTAATTATATTATCTATAATCTATACTAATATTATAAAGAGGTAAAGTTTGTGAGGTTGTAGGGGGTAATATCTGGGGAGTCAGAGAAAAATGGTCGAACGAAAACGTTTCTTACGAACGCTGCCTTAATTATGAGACATATATGACTGAGTTCTAGAGAAAAGTTGTAGCTTGATAATGCCTATTACCGCCCAACGAAGTGGGCACGGGTCGGCTATAGTCTTATATAATGTTAAATGACTTAGACCATATGGTTGAAGATGGTAGACATACTAAACGTAGAGAGGACTGGCTCTCAAGTGCAGTTGCTAAAACACGTCCACCAGTGCTTGGTGACAGTTTTTAACTCGAGGGTGGAGTTTGATCACGATTATTTCCTTCACTGAAGGCTCCGACCCAGTTGCTAGGATTCGCTATCAACCGTGCTACTATGGAGGGTATTGTGATCGTAAAAAAAACCGGTACAATTGTCACCTCTCACCACCTAGCAAAATGTACTCAGAATACCTATTGTATTAACTCGATAGAATCCTAAAGGTGATAAATATATGGAGGCTGATATTTCAATATGCGAAATATAGCACCACGTCAATACTGCATGGCAGAGATGACAATGCGACCGGCAACCGCAAATTATCGAGCATCGTACTGCCTGACGACCTCTGGCATTATAGAAAATCCACTATCCCATTATCCCACTGCAAGGTATGTATGCATGGTTTATTAATTTATTCGAAATGAATTATTAGTGATTGACACAGAGATATTTCAATTTTATAGTTAAACTCCAACCGAGTGTAGGTTTTTTAAATAGTTTCATTTATAACCATCAAATGTCATATATATATCAACCCACAAAGCTAACTATTTCCAATGTAGTTTTTCATTCATTCATTCATTTATTCATTAAAACACAACAAGGGTATATTTTAAAAATAGAAATAAAATTACTAAACTGCCTAATTAAAATAAGAAATTACCCAATGCTTCAAAGAAGGACTATCGTTTGTGTCTACACTTGCTTTCATTATTCTGTTAGAACTGTCGCGAAGTCTGCCTGGGATGGATGCTGCTCTCTTACGCGTGATCGCATAAAAATCATCAACCCGAGCATATGCAAACATCCCAGAAGCATTACAGAATCGCGGCAGTCCCAAGAATAATCGAAATAATTATCAACAAAATTTTATAGATAGCGGTAACTAATTAACATTGGAATTTGTTTAATATCTTCTTTGATGAGAGCGTATTCGGGTTTCTTTTAAAGGTTATTGTAAAATATGTAGTTATTATATACACGAATGTGAGTTTATTTGTTTGTTTATTACGTATTTATGCCTTAACTACTCAACCGATTAACATACTCATAATTAAGATAATAATAAAAGTATTCGTAAGTCTTACTCACTGTATATGCTGCACGATACTTAAAACTATTGTAATTATTAATAGAACAAACGAAACCAGAAAACCCAGAACCAAGAGTCTGCACAAATTAAAAAAAAAACAGTTAACATGGATTTTTTTATAAATGTTATCAGCGATACAGAAAAGGGACATAGGGTAGTTAGTACCTTTTTTTTACATGGGAGATTCCTAACAGATGCCCCCATCCCGTCGGGCAGCTGAAATAGGATACCTACCTTTCATTCAGTAAAATGTACTATCACGAGGGATAGGTCAAAGCTATACTACCGCGAGCACTAAAGCCATATCGTCACTCATATTTATATTTATATTTTTCCAATCAACGCGAATAAATACAACTCTTACAACAAAACAACATTCCATACGATCAGCATTTATTGACGGTGTCCAAAAATTACAGATACGAAAACGAAATATGATTTCACAACAGAAATTCAATTACGAACTGTCCCATTTATCATTAATACAATGAAATATTACTTTAATCGTACTACCGCGTCACGTTCACCGTCAATAAATTATCGATTTACACTAGTCCCTTCAAACTAATAATTGGCTTTGAAGGAGACCGAATTATTGCTATCTTCTTCGGTTCCCTGTCAAGAACTGTACCACGAACAGTTTTATAATTAGGAAATTGAATGCGAAATCGTCTGTTTAAAATAATGTTGAATTGACCTTGTCCGGGTTTTCAAGGAATGATTATGGTAGCGAGATATTTTTGTACTTATCAGGTTAAGGTAATATTCGTATCATCTTATGTACATGAGGTCATTATCAAGAAATCGTTTACATACAAAAGAAACAAAGATATTGTTAAGTTCATAACGTACAGCGATGTTGTATTTGAGTCGTTACATTTCAAAATGAGCTAAAGCCAATTTTAATGATTCATATAAAATGTTTAATTGTTTTTAATTTTCAATTTTTATACACCGAGAACGACGTTCAAATTCTGCGTTAATAAGGGTTTGGCCTTTTTTATGATCCTCATATTTTACATGTACAAAATTTGAAGATCTTGTAGAAAAAAAGTGTGTGTGTACTTATGTACACACGTTAGAAGTTATACTTTTTGGCGTAACAAGATAAAAATATTATTAAAAAAAATTCTCTTTCGCCGTATTCTACGTTTGTAGAAAAAACGACACTAACAATAGAAAAAGGGTATTTAATACATTAAAAGTTTTAATACAAAGAAATACAAACAAAAAATACAAAGAAACAAAATGTTGACTATAGCTAACTTCAGGGTGTCGGTTTTTGGTGACGGTGTGCGCGCGCATCGTAAAAATTTACTCTCATCATTTTTCCCCAACACGCCAAAAGAAGTATAACTTCAAAAACTTAAAATATTAGGAACGGCTAAAATTGGATTTAGCTTCATTTGAAATATAATGAATAATTTATTACGAACGTTGCAATAAGAATTAAGTTTTTAAATCTGTTCCCATTACGAATCAATATGACAATAGGATTATAAAGTTACATATTTAGATGTGAGTTAGATTCTGCGACTAAAGCTTAAAAACAAAAGACTATCAAAAAAGGCACAACACGGTAAGATAAAGAGTATTCTTTCCTAGCTCATCGTTTTAAGAATTGATAGGTTTAAGATAAGAAAGTGGAACAATGACCCAATAAACCAGAGCAAGTACGCCAGCGAGCTGCTGCCAGCAAATTGTCAAAACGCCAACAGACGAAAGGATCGAGTTTTCGCTGGATTACCGAATGAACCGGAATGAAAGAGCATTTGAAGGTGTGGTATAATTCATAAGATAAAATTGTAAGTTAATTAATTAATTTCTAATGAAATCACTAGATCCAAATGATTTTATACTAATATGATAAAGCTGAAGAGTTTGTTTGCTTGAACGCGCTAATCTCAGGAACTACTGGTCCGATTTGATAATTTCTTTCGGTATTAGATAGTTCATTTATCAAGGCTATATGCTATATATCATCACGCTAAGATCAATCAACCAAGATCAATAGACCTTCCGCTGCGTGTTAACGTTAGCCCAAAGTAACTATTCCATGCGAACGAAGTCACGGGCAGAAGCTAGTTCATAAGATAAAATTGCAAGTTAATAATACTGGCAATTAGTAACGAAATCACTAGATTCAAAGAATACAACTGCAAATAAAATAGAAAGTAAACTTTAATGAAAAATTTAAGATTCTTTAATCTTATTACTAAACAATAAACATATACACTGAATATCGTGACTACTATCCAGTCTTTTATGAATCTGTGTTTGACATGATATCGTCATGGAGTAAATCACTGTTCACATCATTTTTTAATACCGAAACGCGAGAAAATGTACATTTGTCAGATTGATCTATACATTATCAGATCGCAATCGCCTAATGCTAACTATGGGCCTCTTTTCATCCGTTTTAACATTATCAAAATCGTTAAACGACCTATTTACACATCTGTTTTATTCAAATGAAATAAGATGTCATTATCACTTAGACATTATGTCATTACCATCTGTTAAACTATGTGTTGAATTCACATTGGAATCGCTCCGAATTTCAACAGAAATATGATATCGTCAAGTCATTAAAGTAGCTTCAGATCATGAATACAGTACCACATATGGTGATTTTGATACCTTCTATTTGTCCAAAACAAAAACGTATTTCACATTGAAACAATTTTTTTTTGTTTTATTGTACTTATCAGGAAGTAATCATTTTCTTTGCTAATCTATTGTTTGAAGGTAAACTCCAGTGATTTTAAATTATAGTACGACCGAAATTGATAACACGTTACAATAGAGTTTCTCGATTATTATTAGTTATTATTTTTTCCCGCTGATGTTATTGCAACGCGGAAAACACAAGATATGAAAGAGAGAGAGTGTACTTCATATTACTCACAATCATAGATACGATACGAGTGATTTTTCAAAATATTATCGTGTCGTTGTTAAACACATCATTAAATAAAAAACAGCACCATAATTGATAACAGTATAGAATGACAGTTATTGAAAATAAAACAACGGTGTAATCTCTGATTAATATATAGCCGTCATCTTCACCTATATTCAATAGTAATATTAAAACGAAAACTAAAATCAATATTCAGTTCAATCATTACCCCTGATTTTAATTAAATTAACACATTCTTGTCTTAATTAGCTTAAGTATAAGTCTTCCACGCACTGTTCAAGTGCAAACCGTTGATAGTAAGTCGTGTACATAATTGATTAAGTTTACTTACATTAACGTAGGGAGGACGTGAGTTAAATCGGAATTATTTATTAAGAACACGGCAACGAATACGTCGCGTGGATGTTAATATTTGCTTTCTGTACGTACGTAGAAAGTCGATCGATATATTACAACCTTACGGATTCGTTTTCAAGCGAACTTATCATCTACTTTATTCTTTGCATAAAGTGTTTTTTCCTGTATGCATTTTGTATAATTTCATTTGGTATCATAAACATTATTTTTTGTTCGTTTTCTTCCTTCTAATAAAAGGGCAAAGGCACTTATACCATGCAGCCATATCAGGTTGTTATTTCATAATCTATATTCAATTTAAAAGACTAAAGTTACGTCTTTAGTGTAGTACCGTAGACAAAGAATTACAGTCTTTATTATAGCACAACAAAAATCAGTACTTACCGGAACTGCTATTCAAAAACAAACTACGATCATCGAGATCTTCACACACCAGGCGCCAGTGTCATGCTACCCTACGAGTCTCTCAGTAACAAGGCAATTGTAACATAACAAATAATGGCAGTCACTTTAATGGATTTATCACCATGGCCATCTTTGAATCATCTACATTATTTAAAAAATAAATAAATATAATTTTAGTAAACCGATCGTAACGGAAGAGTCAACATCTATCAGAAGATGCTCCGTGACGGAGCGAGACACGTGTAATCGATTCTGGTTATTACACGTTAATCTTCAACATATTTTAATTAATTATATATATTTTATATTTACAGTTACCTACCAACAGTTTCAATCTTCAACCAAGGAATGCGTTTTAATTATTTTCATTGTTTCAGTTACTAATATTTCACTCTCTCTCTCTCTCTCTCTCTATTACTAGTTTCAGGTGTAACTTTATCAGGTACACCTCGGACAAATATAAATCAAATGCTTTTGTTGGAGTAAATGTGACAGCGTCCAACCTATTCCAGGCGGAATTGCAAAGTAACATCCATTATAATATTTGGTAATTATCAATAAGAATGTACTTTTAGTAATGAATTAATAAATATAAATAAGAATTATACGAAACCAAACACTCATTTCTCCTTCATACCGAGTTATTCGGTCGATACTCTGTAAGTACCAAGATTGACCTACGAACGAACTCATCCGCCTTTCGAAAGAAGAAACAATGGCTTTGGTAAAAATACTAGATGAAGGAATACAAGGCAAACGACCGGTAGATTGGACACTTACCTTGTAATAAAATCGTTTACAGATATAATATGTTATGTACAGATATAATATATTATAAATTGTATTGGTATGAGTATTGTAAGGATTCTGACCTTGTGTTTAATACTCAACGTGACCGGTAGAACGACTCATCGCACTTTTGTCCAAACGAATCGTAAGTTATATCACGATTTATTTGTTATGTTTACTTGTTATTTTAAGGTGGTTAAGTGTATTATTCATTGCCCTTTATGGATGATAATATCTACTGTGTATAGAACAATTAACCAACGTTCAAATATTGCCAAATATATGTTAGTCAACTCAATTTACAAATGTCGAAAGAATTTTAAAAAGTCGATGCATTCATAAGTACTACCGAGAGAAGTGAAAACTCAAAACAATGGAATAACTGTGTTGTCTTTTGAATTTGTAAATTAATTATAGTCTTAATTATTATGAGGCAAATAAACAGGTGTGTCACCTGCTCTTAAATGATCACCACCGTCCATAGACACTAGCAACACCAGAAGAGTGCAAGTGCGTGCCCAACCTGTGTTGAGGGGGAAAGAGGAGAGTGGAGGTGGGCCTTCGACGCTCTCACTGACCGAACGAAACGCATTGCAAGCACTGTTACTTTACGTCGGTGTTTCTATAAGAGGGTGGTAATACCCCGGCCGAGGTGACCCATTCATACTATTAGCACCCGGAGCAATAATTATATACATTTTTATACAACTTATTAATCAATCAAACATATAATGAGCTGCAAAATATCAATATTACATGTGCACAGGCTGCAATACTACGCGTCGCTAGTCTGACGTACGCCGCGCAAGCGCAATACAGTCGTCACGTTTACTAGCATGTCATCCCGCGAAATCATACGTATATCTCCACGCAAAAACAATACTGCTCAACGCGTCTAACGAGATTTTCACTTCAAAAAATATTAATAAAAATTTATCAGTAACTTAAATATACTAGAACTTAAATAAATAGAAACTAGCGGCGCGGCTCGGCGCGCTACCGAATTAGCATGTGCCATAGTTAAAGGGAAATGTGATTGGGCAAGACTAGATGACGTGACCTGATCGCAATTAATTGGTCGGGCTTCAAAGTTACGCGATTTAATCCATAATGCGGGAATTTTCAAACATACATAAAGCGGCGCAACCACCGGTGGTCGTCATATTTTTTTTGGCAAAGGGCAATATGAGGCCATGTGAGGTACAACTGTGAGCCGCTTATTCTAGAATTAGAGAACCAAAGCATTAGTAGGATATTTTTTATGAACTGTCAAAATACAATTGCCCTATAGATTGTGTCTGCCAATAGCAACGTAGTATAGCAATGTAGTACAACGAAGTAAAATTTCGAAAAAATATCGATATACATAAAGAATTTGGGATTTTTTTTCTTAGCTCTACGAATTGCAAACCATTACACAGCAATCGATTGAAATGGAACCCTGGTACTTTTCCTTAATACTTATGATTGTTACAGCCGATTATTTAGCAAATGAGGTTACTAAAATAGAATAAATATGCGAATCAAACTGTATATTTTTATGTATATAATAGTAAAATGGTTGTATTACTGTGATATTGAATGCCTATCGTTCCATACATAAGGATGTATTAACGACAGCCCTCTGACTTATGGACTTCGGATAAAGACATCAAAAAACCTTTATACCCATTTGCTTCTTTCATTACATAAAATAAAATAAAAAACATGGTATATCGTAAAGATACAACAGAAATGGAACTTTTGTATTATAGAGAAATATTTTAATTAAAAAATAAACCAAAAAGTCAACATCACGTTGGCATCAACGCCGTGTTTAGGAGGAGTAGGTGTAGGAGGTCACCCATCCAATTACTGAACGAGCCCGACGTTGCTTAACTACGGTGATCGACTACGGTTTTCGACACTCTATCCGACACAGTGTTTACCCCCATCACTCTTCGTCATACAAAAAGGTTCCGGATCAGAATTTCAAACCCCTCTTATAAGAAGCTACACTTCAAAATATACTCGCTCTGTTGTAATTATTAAATTATTTAGCTCGATTGGATGACAACGGGAGAAAATTAAGAGAAAGAAGAAGCGTTTTCTGTTTGAGATAAGATCAAATGAAAAGAAACAAGAAATGATTCGCAAAATTCCACACGAGTAAGACTAAACAGTACAAATTTAAATACTATTTGATTTATTATATAATAAAAGGGACGGAACTATTTTTTTCGTAATAAATTGTAAATTAAATCCAACATTACCTGTAGCCGTCACATCGTATTATGCGTTCGAGATTATTTGAATAAGAGATGAGCAGCACTCGTACCCCGTGGAAGTGAGTTGAATTAATTTCACTTCCGATCTCTCAGCTGCTACCTTGAATTCTATATTAAGTTCACAGAATTCATGAACAACTAAAGAACAGAATACCTACTTTTCTCACTTCGTTCATTTTATTACCCTATCTAGATAATAGCGTGGACGCTTACTTAATTATACTTATATATTTATAATTCCTTACGCGTTTACATGTCTTTTTGTGTGTGTATAATGTCAAGTGTAGTATAAATTCAAGGTTCTAACAAGATGGCAGCCTTCCTGTTAGAACTTTCCAGGGAGTTTTTGTGGCATCTCAGAATTCATGCACCGTGGTATCATTTTACATCCACTTGGCTTATACTCAATAACCAAAATATATTACGTAAAATGCCACCAATATTACACAGTATAGAGCCAAATAACACAAGATTATAAATAAAATATATATTCGACTACACGAGATTCCAAGAGCCCGCCAAAAACTGCATTGTTTGCATGTTGTTTGTTACATTTTGTTGTCCTAAAATTTCATGAAAATCATGGTATAATATTTTAAAAACAAAAAATGGAACTCGCTGTCAATTTATAATAAAGAATTGCTATTAACAATAACGCACTTTTGAAGTGCATTACGTCAGAGATAGCTCAAATTTCTTGTATGATAAGTTACATAGTTTGGTGTCCGAAAGAATCACCCATTTTCACATATCTTATAAATAGTTGTACAAAGAGAAAAATCGTTTAACATAAATATCCACAATACTGAAGAAATAAACCACAAAGGAAACTCGCGAGCTGCAATGGAAACACATAATTAATTCTGGAAGCAATCTGCGACATATCTAGGAAACGGCTTCTATGTGGATGGTCAATGTTTTTCCCTCGATCATTTTTGTTTTACAACTCGGGCCATTTTCTCTTAACTGTATATTATGTAATATTTAATCATGTTTAATAATATTTTAGATACATTTTAATTTTTTTTGTTATCAGAGTAATAATACATTTCAATCTATCGTTCTTTTTCCATTTTACTTCCTATCCCTCTTCCCTTTAGCACTTCAAGGAAAGTGATTTTTAATCGAAAAATAATATTCTTATTCTACAATCGTTCAAAGTTTGGGACAATTTAAATGAGAGATTACTAAGTGGAGAATTAAGATGAATATCGAGATACAAGGATCTCGGGGCTCAACTGCCTAACTCAATATTATCGAAGGAATAAGGTCAATTTTATTGTCTGGACCACTTAAGAATTCGGAGCGATCGGTTCCTCAAGAACGCTTACTTGAGATGACACTGAAGTGAGATCATGAAATCTGTTTTAATGAGCATCAGGGACTTAATTACGATCTATAGGGAATTTGTAGTAGAGATATTATATTTCACATATGAAGACAGTTTCAGTTGTTGAAGTATAGACGACGAAGTGTCAAGGAAGGAAATACAAGTTTTGCATTCTACGGGAGGTTATTCTTACACGTTTAAAGAATTAGAATCCTTCAACGAAATATCACTTTCGTTACAAACGTGGCTCGACTGTCAACTATGCAAATATATAACCTTTCCCAATACAAAGGTGAGAAATGGGAACAAAGAGTAATAATAAAACATTGTAATGTTACGTAGTAAGTCATGCATATTACATAATACTGTTATAGAAGAAACCATATTAATAGACACTAGATAGTACGGCCTTGACATTCGGTACGATGCCGTATGTCGATACAATCGGCTAAAACCCACTTCTGCCTTTCTGATCAATATTTGGCTTCATATTATCATTGTTTGAAATAGTTGCGAATAACTAGAATTAATGATATAAACGTATTAGAATAATTTGAATACCACACTTATAAATAACTAACATGTACTACCTGTGACTTCGTCATCATGAGTATGATGTTCCAAAGGAACTACGTGTTTTATCTATACTAATATATAAAGCTGGAGGATTTGTTTGTTTGTTTGGTTGAACTCGCTAACCGCAGGTACTACTGGTCCGATTTGAAAAATTATTTCAGTGTTAGATAGCTCATTTATCGAGGCAGGCTATAGGCTATATATCACGGTGAGACCAATAGGATAGGCGCACCAATGAAGAATGTTTCAAACCAAAGTAACTATTCCACGCGGACGAAGTCGCGGGCAGAAGCTAGTTTGGAATCAAAGTGGGCTGCTTTTTAAGCTGTAATTACAATATTACTGTTTACTCTCTTATAGTAAAGCGACATCATATGAAAGCTAGATTACTCTTTGAAAAGTCCTCACCCGATAAAAGTCGAATGAATTAAATGAAAATCCATTCAGCCATTTCGGAGATTAGTTCAGGTCGGACAAACAGCTAAACAAAAACATTGAAAACGTGTTTGGGTTTTTGTAACGTAGATATAAATTTACGAACCGAAAAAACGTGTGCGATCGAATAACGAACGAAATTCTTTAATTAAATCAAACATTTCATTTCATATTTTCGTTATCAAATCCTTCTTCCAATACATCTCTAGGTAGCACACATATTCATATGTTTTATTTAATTTGGTTAATTTGATAAACTATTTATTTTCCGCTTTTTAGTGCCTTATGGGTTTTTGATTGATATTGAAGTCGGTTAATACTTTTTTTTGAAAATTTACTTTATTGAAGTGAAACTTCTTTATCGGCGTTGGAAAAAAATTTACCGTCACATTTTTCGGTTACGCGTCACATTTTTCCGTTACGCGCCATCTTTTTTGTATTCATGTCTATGATAATATCTTTGTTTAACTTTATCTAATTTAACTTTATTTAACCAATTTCTGGAAAGTTGCATATAGATCATTTTGCGAAAAATAAGGCCTTAAACAAGTTTCACTTCTTACGTGTGTACACTAGTACACGCTCACATTTTTTTTATCTTATAATATCTGCAACGTTGTAATCACTTGCTTTATTTTTTTCTCATATAGGGATAGGTTTCCTCAGATTTGACTTACTATAATTTCATCTATTTAGTTTTCGATCCTATATAACATTATTTGAATGCATGTATTTATAAAAAAATAATACAAGTTAAAGCCCTCATACACTTCTTAACAAACGCCTCATTTGATATTTCTCTCTACTATTATTGTTAAAAAAACTAATAACGTTGACCTCTTACTTCGGTCTAGTTTTATGGTATAATTATTCGATACATTCACATCTTGAAACCAGTAACAAAGGAGAATTATTTCAAGAAATTATTACCCGAATATAAATAGAATATACGACAAAATTAAATACGCATTTCAATGAAAAAGCGAGATGTGCGTACCATAAATTCGCTTGGCAATGAGCCCGTTCGTTTTTTGTACAGAATGCCACTTTATCATCAAGCGTGAAAGTCTATTTTCACTCAGTACAAAAATTTGAATACTCCAGTTCATGGTTCCCTTTTTTCAATGTTTCCAAGCCTCTGTCAAGTAACAAACATTCCAAGAAAACATTTTGTATCCTTCTTTAACACTGTTTATTCATTTTCCTCGTCACATCTCAGCGTGACTTTCAGCAGAACTGACTTTCAAAGTGATAAAATTTACTTTTATAACATACTAACAAAATCAGTCACATATCCCATAAAATCTCTATATGTATATATGCAATGTATGTTGCTATATCGATCGATAAAACCTAAAACCGTTCGACTAATGGTGTTTATGTGAATACGTAAAAACATGCGTTTGAAATTACCTTATGTCTCATGATTCAACATTACTAAAACATTCCCCAAAACGCGGGTAAATACAACTCTACTGAGAATTTTGTGGGAAATTGTGCATATTTTAACATTTCACCATATATGAATTGTATCTATTGCTGATATATTTGTAAGATATGGAACGTAAGACATGGGAAGGCAATAAAATAGCACGATGAGTGTGAAAGGGTAAATAGATAAGGAATGAAATAGCGCGAAAGAGATATTTTAAGTATTAATGTGATTAGAGTAAAAAGGAGACGAAAAATAAAGTTAACATAAAACGTAGTCTTTTTCATTTATATATTGACTAGCGGACCCGGCAGACGCTGTCCCGCCCTGATTATAAAAAGAAATCTTGACAAATTATACACCAAAACGTTCCTCATGAATCACTTTATCCACTGGTGAAAACCTCATAAACATCCGTTCAGAAGTTTTTGAGTTTATCGCGAACAGACAGACAGACAGACGCGGTAGAGGACTTTGTTTTATACTATGTAATGATAATTTGATTTTTAATAATTAAAACATCAATAGGAAATTAAATCGTTGAAGCAATTTCCGTGATTTTAATTTTTGTGGACGTAGAAAAACTAAATGTCGAGTGGTAAGCATAATTTATGTCAGAATTACCTCGTCATAGCCTCGATGGAGATGATGTCATCTAAAATTGTTTAGTTATAAGTAACGGATGCCACTACATGTTTACAAAGCAAACATTCAACTTTTGATAAACTAGATTATCTACAGATACATTCGTAGGGAGAAAATTGACTGGTCTTAAAAGCAGTGAACCCAGATCGCTCATTATATATACACTATTATTTGTGAATAAGCCATAATTACATTTCTTATCTAATCTAATGGAATAATAATATGTTACATACGTACGCTACTACACTGCATTTCTGAATAGAGAGAAATTTTCATTTAACTACATATATTTCGACTTCAGTTATGGTTGCGGTCCAAACTAGAAGCCGGAATATTCGTTTGCCGTTTCGGTTTGGAGTGAACATCGTATTTTTGTCAGACACTGTAGATTAATGAAAAAATACGTTGCGCAATATACAAATTTGTCAAAGCAATCTCTTGAGTAATTGGTTGCATTGAGTAAAATGCTACAATATAGATAATACACATTTTTTAAATATAATTTTATAAGTATTAAGGAATTTTGTTATGTTATATTTGAAAGTAAAAGTACTTTGATAATGCACAATGTAACAGTTTACCTTGGTATTAATGAAATAAGGTTTGTTTTAGTTAAAACTCCTGACATAAGGTCTACTATAAAAGACAATGGATTACAATGACCGCTTAATATTAAGTCTTTACCTATGAAATTGCCGTTTTGTATGAAAAAATTTAAACGAATTTTTTTCATGTATTTTTTATTTGTATTGATCGAAGTAATCACCCATGCAATCAATGCATCTTTACCAACGTAGTGGTAGTTTATTGATGCCCTTCTTAAAGAAATCAGCTGGACGGGAGGCAACAAATTCTTCAAAGGCATTTTGTACTACCTCTCGGGTATTGAATTTTTTTCCCGCCAAGGAGTTATCCAAATTCTGAAAAAAGTAGTAGTCTGTAGGCGCAAGGTCTGGTGAGTAGGGCGGATGACGGAGAACTTCCAACCCCAGTTCTTGCAACTTGGAGACCGTCTGCTGTACAGTATGAGGTCGCGCGTTGTCGTGCAGGAGCAGCGGAGACAAGCGATTGACCAATGCTGGTTGGAGATGTGCCAGCTTCTCCATCATTGTGTTCAGTTCTTCACAGTACACATCTGCAGTAATGCTTACCCCGTTTGGTAAGAAGCTGTGATGAATCACACCGGCGCTAGACCACCAAACAGTGACCATCACTTTTCTAGGGGTAAGTTTTCGTTTAGGGCATTGTTTAGGTGCTGAACCAGGATCCAACCAACTTGCTGAGCACTTGCGGTTATCAAACAAAATCTATTTTTCATCCCAGGTAACAATGTGGTTCAAAATTCCTTCATTTGTGTGTCTGTTGAGCAGTGCAAGGCACGACTCGCCTGGCGATCATTGAGTTCGTGGGGCACCCATTTGTCAAGCTTTTTTACCTTGCCAATTTGATGCAAATGGACCAATATTGTTTTGACGCGAACGTCGAAAGCTGCTGCTAATTCAGCTGTAGATTGTGTATCATCAGCTTCCACAATCGCCTTTAATTCGTCATTGTCGACCAAAGTCTTCGGACGACCGCGAGGTTCATTTTTCAGGTCGAAATTCCCAGAACGGAAGCGAGCAAACCAATAACCAAAACCAAAAGGTGGTGCGTTGATTTGTAGTGTTAGCTCCGTAAACGTCGTTGATGTTGCGTGCCGCTTGTGCCGCGTTGCTGCCACGACGGTACTCATATTCCATAATTACTCGAATTTTTAACGTATCCATGATGACAAAAAAGATTGAAATGCGATGAAAATGTAACACTAATCAATAAACAAATGACTACTTTTTGAAAAAGAATTCCATGTTTTTAAAATAAAATTAATTTGAAATTAGAATTCTTAGCTAATCAAAAATTATTTTGATTTGAAATGGCCAGTACTGCAGAACGGCAATTTCATAGGTAAAGACCTATTATTATATAGATCACAGCCCAACTTGCTGCTTCTCAATAAAGTGCGCTCAGAACAATATAGTATAATTCTGATATCCTATTAGCCTTATGAATAGCATTTTTCCTTTTACCAATAAAACCGGTCTAAGTGAACGCTTACTAATTTCGAGCTCTCTTCAATCTACGAAAGCAATTAGGCGAATAATGAATGGCTATTAATCGAATGATCGCTGAATTATTCAGGATCATCTAAACGATTTGCGGTCATAATCTATCGGCCACGATATCGAGATATGAATGGTGACTCTTGATTAGCTTTTTGTTTGAAAAATGTTTGTTTGATAACAGCTTAACTGTGGTATATTACATCACGATTCGATTATCAACAATGGAAAGATTAATTGACTAACGCTTAAAGGTTGTCAAATATACGACAGTCGTCTTCTTTCTTGTCTGATATCTAATCCCCAACATTAAAGGTAATTATCAACCGTTCTTATCAAATGAGTATTCCGATAATATATTATTCGTCAAAAACACTTTCTCTTTTATACCATGTAAGGATATTGTACAAGTATATTTATCTTCATTTTTAGAGTACGTACAAATATCATACGGAAAATTTCTTGGAAAGCACTCGTTTACATAGTTAAAACCTTATAATGGTATTCTGCAAATAATAAAAATTTCCTAACTAATGAAAAACTCCACCATCTTTGTTCGCTAAAAAAATATTTAAGAAAGCTTATTTAACAAAGGGAATATTAATCAGCACTCATTCATCAAACTTCGGTAGACATGGTAATTACGTAAAAAAAAATAATTTAAAAGAAAATTATTCTATAATTTAAACAATGGATGGAAAATTTTGCTCAAGTTTTCCCATAACAACGTGAAAAATTAACTAAGGACTAATCATCCGGATTACTTTTTGGCGATAAGATTAATTATAAGCGTTGGAAGCAATACTTTCGTGTGTCTTGTTACCTTCTCAATCAATCTGTACTTATAACTACATAGTATAAAACAAAGTCCTCTGCCACGTCCGACTGTCTGTCTGTCTGTTCGCGATAAACTCAAATACTACTGAACGGATTTTCATGTGGTTTTCACCATTAGATGAAGTGATTCATGGGGAAGGTTTATCATTTGTTAAAGTATTTTTTATTATCAGAGCGGGATAACGTCCGGCGGGCCCGTTAGTTTTTGATAAATATACTTTATACTTTTCCACAGATATGAAGTACCTATAAGACAATTCTTCAATTGGGACATTTAGAAAAAAAATCTTATTTACTTGAGGCGTTATTAAAAATTTTGAAAATACAATATACAAATACAAATCAAATTTTTTCTCCTTATAATACATAGTACATTACATTTCGAAACCTAAATAGACGGAGAATTCTACAGGGAAGGTCGCTCGAAGAAAACTGAAAGTTCCTAATTAAATTACTCGGAAGACCTCTCCCACGTTACGCCATCTGAATAATTTTCAGCTGAAAATGATATAAAATGAAACTGAAAGTGGAAAAATTTATCTAATTTATAGTATTTTCTTCTTGGTAATAAGAAGCTGCCGACAAAGATGCCTACAGACTAGTCGATTTAAATCTATACTTTAATGTTATAATGCTAAGGAGATTATTGTTTTTTTTTTATCTTAAACTTCCTATGGCTTTGAAATTCTGATCGGCAACCTTTTTGTATGAAGAAAATTAGTGGGGCTAAACACTGTGACGAGTAGAGTGTTGAAAACGCCGGTTCTCGTTCGATCACCGAAGTTAAGCAAAGTCGGGCGCGGTCAGTACTTGGATGGGTGACCCCCTAGGAACACCGCGTAACAGTGGCTTTTTATTGTATTTGTTTTTAATTTATTATTCACTGCAATACAGAAGTTTCACTTCTGTCGTATATCTTTACGACACATTCTGTTTTCGTTTATTGAACTCTAGAACTGTCACTCACATTTAAAAAGTTATTTTATAACCTACTTTTTAAGGAACGCTGTATGTATACGTAGAATGAAGTTATGACCCTTAGAAGGGAAGCAGTTACGATACAAAGTGTAGCTCAGAAAGAACGCTAGTCGAAAACGAAGTATACAGTACGAGCAGGCCGGAATATCGGCATTTGGGAACGGATTGGCCGCCTGAGAAACGTTTCCCACACTTACATAGATTCGGCAATTGATTTTTATTTATTTTAGATATATAAAATAAATTTTTGCTTGGAAAAGAATTGTAGATCTCAATAACATCGACACAAACCGGATCCAAGCATTATTACGAACGATGTAGATGATGCCAAAAGTATTAAACCATCATCAAAATCAGTCAAATCGTTTAGGAAGACAATAACGCACACAATACATACACACGCGATATTTTATATATAAAAATACATAACGTAACATTTACCTCCTGCCAAGGTCAGTTACAGACAGTTAGCCAGAATGCAAACGATCTGTAACGATAGGGATCAACGTCAAAACTAGAATTTCACCAAACTGCTTTTAGGTGACATCTACATGTGCCCATCCCGTCACACTTAAATCCCTTCTTTAAGTGGCGAGTGATAAAAAAAAGCAAAAAACAATTACTTTAACTAATATTATTCTATCCGCGTCCACATAATAGCATCCTTTGAGATGCAATCAGTATCGAACGCAGGATGCACGCGTTACGCATTTTAAATTAATTATTGGATTCGGTGACTTAATGCACCCGCTTTTAAGTGATGTTTATACACTGGATTTTCTGTAGCCAATAGCCGACGATCAATTGACTGTTGTCGATGATCACAAGGTCGACAATGTAATTCATTTAAATATTTAGGCGGATCAAGAACTCTGAGAGAAGTATTTATAAATAGACACTAGTCACATTAAATGAATAAATAACCCTTTTATCCAATCCCCTATAACTTAATTTGTATTGAACATTGTGTAGTTTATTTGCGCTAACATATTTTCGCTACCCTATTTGATTAAAGGGATTTGGAGTGAGCGCATGTAGAGGCGAGTGCTATGCTTTCCTTATGTATACTAGTCTATATCAATATTATAAAGCTGAAGAGTGTGTTTGTTTGAATGCGCTGATCTCAAGATATACTGGTTAGATTTGAAAAATATTTTAGTGTTAGACTAGCGGACACGGCAGACGTTGTCCCGCCCTGATTATGAAAAAATCCTTGACAAATCATATACTAAAACGTTCCTCATGAATCACTCTATCCATCGGTGAAAACCGCATAAAAATCCGTTCGGTAGTTTTTGAGTTTATCGCGAACAGACAGACAGACAGACACGGTAGGGGACTTTGTTTTATACTATGTAATGATAGCACATTTGTCGAGAAAGGATATATATCTTTACGCTAAAGACCAATATAAACGGAGCACCAATCAAGAATGTTTCAAAATCGGGTCTTTTTTCCTGTTGAGAGCTTCCGCTGCGTGTTAGCGTTAGCCCAAAGTAACTATTCCACGCGAACGAAGTTGCGGACAGAAGCTAGTTAATATTATAAATTAAAGAATGAGTTTGTTTGTTATGCTTTCACGCCTTAACTACCCGTCTATCTATCATCGTTAAATTTTATTTATTTTACAATTTACATAGTGCCACAGACGGTGCGCAAAAGTCACGCAGTGAGTATTTCTATACGCGTAGAATAACTAACCACACGAGAAAGATAACGTTAATTAATTAATTAATTTTATTTTTGGCAACCAATCTTTCAGATTATTACTGTCATTATAAAGTAGGTGATAATACTACAAGTGTCTTGTGATTATTTTAATGTCTTAACAAGATGTTAGCCTTCCTGTTAAAATTTTCCAGGCAGTTTTTGTGGCATCTCAGAATTCAGATTCCGTGGTATTATTTCCCACCCACTTCACTTATGCACAATAACCGAACTATATTACGTAAAACACCACTAATATAAAAAATATAGAGAGTTGAATAACACAAAATTATGAATAAAATATAAAATCCACTACACGACCGACTAAGATCTCGCCAAAAACCCAAAGATTACGTTTGCTACTCTACTAGTGTACATCACGAACATAATACAGCGTGTTAAAAATAAAAACATCGTATCCAGCATACAGTGACTTGTCTACACTAATAAAGATAAAGATAATATATAAAATAAAGATGTAAAGTTTGTGACTTTGTAGGCGATTATTTCAGGAACTACTGGTCCGATTTGAAAAATTCTTTCAATGTTAGAGAGCTCATTTATCGAGAAAGGCTATTATAGGCTATATCATCACGCTAAGACCAGAGCGGAGCACAAATGAAGAATGTTTCATAATCGGGATTTTCTCCTCTTAAGAGCTTTCGCTGCGTGTTAGCGTTAGCCCAAAGTAACTATTCCACGCGGACGAAGTCGCGGGCGGAGGTTAGTATATTATAAATGCGGAAAACATACAATTTTATATTCCTTCTTAGAAAAATCACTGCTTTTATCATTCATGACTTAACCGTGACCCTATTTATTATCGTATATAAATATTATTCCGATGATAACGACGCCGTCTGGGTTCACGATCTATAGGACTATAGTGCATATAAATCGAAAACAACTGATAATATCTCAAACGATGAATGAACGTGATTCTTCTCTTTCATTGCGACATTAAACGCCATTTGTGATGCAATCTGGCTCCCGATTGTTATCATTATAGCAGTTTAGATGACCATCATTTATTTTAGGAAGGATATTAACTTTCCAGACAGATTTAGAGGCCGAACAGTTCGCCACAAAATTCATGTATTCTAACCTTAGTGTAGTGACAACCCTATTATAGACGGTAAGCTCAGTATAGACCTAGAACCTAGACGGAGCTAGATCTATATAGTTCTTTTTTATATCATAGGAGGCAAAGAACAGGTGGGTCACCTGATAGATGTTTAGTGATCACCGCCGTCCATAGACACTAAGGGAGTCGCGAGTGCGTTGCCAGCCTGTTTGGGGGGGATGGAGGAAGGGTGAAGGGGAGGGGAGGTAGATCTCCGGTGCTCTCACTAACCGAATGCAATGCAACAATGCAAGCACTGTTACTTCACGTCGGTGTTTCTGTGGGTCGGGTGGTACTACCCCGGGCGAGCCGACCCATTCATGCTGAAACCAGTAATAGCTTCAGCGTGGCTCTACCACCTATAGTTAGTTCATCGGCACGTGTCGCTGTATTGTACCGAGCCGAGCCTGAGGAGATGGGTCGGGGGACCCATTGCACAGGTGAGGCTGACGAGGGGAGACAACTGGTTGTGTACGCAGTAGTCTCTCTACAGTAGGACGCCAGGGCGTTCACTCGCCAGGCTGCCGCAGGGGCGGTTTCTCAGGAAGACAGCAGGTTCGATCCCTGGCCACCCCTACCATGCGGCGGATGGTACACAGTGGGGTGTTACTCCGTGCGAGTCGGACATAACCCATTCTCTCCCCCGAAAGGGTGGCGTATCCATAAAGGATTTCCCCACGTAAATAAAAAAAAAAGGTGTCGCTGTATTGTAAACCTGCAGTCTATACACTGACTGTCCACAAAAGGCAAAGCAAAATAGAGGCAGTAGGATGGATTTATAACCATAATAATTTTTGCTCGCGCTTTCGTTCGCGTTTATGTAAATTTCGCCTGTCCCTCTGGAGCAGTATTTTTTTGTAGATGACAGGTATTCTAAGTCTTTTTCTTTACCTCTTGCGTGGTGTATGCAAAATGTCATGATAAGATAAAAGATAGGAATGAAGCCAACATAAAGGAAATAATCTCAATGAAAAATATTAATATATGTAATTAATGTGAAGTAACGTAACGTAGCAAATTTTTTTTTCCTTGAACTGACTACGCTATTGGCCTAGCAAGGCCTTAACAGCTTCACCGGACTACACGTAGCAAACGTACACCGTGTTATTACAAAAAGTTAAATACGTATTGAATAATTGCTTTAAAGAAGTTTGGGTCATTTCGTATTAAATGCACCGCGGTCACCGGCCGCTGCCGCGGCAAGTTCGCGTTATCATTTTTCTCAAGTCTAACCTAACCTAACCAAAGACAAAAGAGCAAGATTCCTCGGCAACGGTCGGCGACCGCGGTGCATTTAATACGAAAGTACCCAAACCTTTTAAAAGTAAATTTTGAATACGTATTTAACTTTTTTGTAATAACAACCGCAACATTTAATAGTTAAGTAAAATAATAACCCATAGTTGCTCACATTTTCATCGATTTTTAACATGACTAACAAAATTAACGACAAGAGAAAAAATATGCCGACCGCGAGTTTGCAGAAAAAAAAATTCCATGATAATCGGTTGAGAGGTAAAAGTCTGTATAAGCGTAACAAACAAACAAAGAAACATTTGCATTTATAATATTATGATAGCGATTCACGTGGCTAAAGACACGTTACCGTCCCCTTGTGTATTAGATATAACCGATTGATCCATCCAATTTAATAGTTCTCATGTTATACTATACGTCATTTGCATCTCTACTTATTTTGGGATGAATTCAAACATTCCGTAACTTTTAAACGCAATCAAAAGTTCAATTCTTTCATGGATTCATTAATAGTGCCTGCAGTAAAATATAGTAAAACAGTAAGACTAGAGATGTGTATTCGAATAACATAGTCTAAACACTACTCTTCTTATATACTTCATTGGAATATTAGGGGGTAATATTTCTCATTTTTCCATCCCCTTGTTACATTTTTTATTAATATATTCGGAATGAACACTATATTGGGAGAGAGAGGTGACCGCAATTTGATATGAGTCATTTCCCTTTCCCTTGACGCGTTGCCTGAGCATATCATTATAAGGTCAAAAAGGTTAGTTATGATACGATATCTCTTACTTTTTATTACTAGCTTCAGATTTAACCTCTTCAGGTATACAAAGTATAAATAAAATCAAACATTTTCGTTGCAAGGAGACGTGATAACAGCCAAACAATTCCAGGCGAAAGTGCAAAGTAACATTCACTCGAGGACTTATGATGGACTACCGCAAAGTATCGCCTCCGTCAATAAAGTATCTTTTTTCTTGGCTATAACACAACCGTTTTCGCTACAAATCTTAGTTGCATGATAATAATCGCGTGACCGATGAAATGATAAAAACCAGTGGACTTCGTTACTCGAGTGAAGTTTGACATTGCGGCGCGCGGTAATCGATGGAAAAAAACGGTTGGATTCCGGAAAGTGAGATTTCAGCGAAAGTGTAGCGTGTCGCAGCCGAATGCATTGCAAATAAATTCAGAAACGACACAAATCTGCATTATTTTACATATTTGTATTTATTAGGTAAAAACAACGTTGGTATCCATTTCCTATGTTTTTCTTAATCGAACCTGAAAACGAAAACGCTTTACAATTATAATGTATAATTGTAATGTATTATTTGTTGGTAAACACTACACCTGATGTTAACCGTGTCCGCAGGAAGCGTACTTCCCATTCCCTTGCACGTGCCCTCCGGATGAAGCTAAAGAGTAACAAATTTTTGGCTGCTGCACTGTTCCATATAAATTGAACCTCGCAACGACAAATGAGTAATCAATCAATCGACGGTAATAAAAGTTGGATACTCTGTTTGGCCATACATCTAAATAAGTTTCTCTCCGTCTCTCTGGAAGTTCTATGTCCCTAACTGTTGGAGCAGAATACAGATAGGATGCTTTTCCATCTCGTTCTGTCGATGGCTTCACGTTTCACCTTCACTCTAAGTAAGCCTAGTTTTATTAGCTTACGCAATATCTTCGTCAGGTCTGCGTATGTCGACCGCGTCTCCGTCTAACATGGAAATTCCAGTCGAATACCTGCTTAGGAATGCGGCTGTTGTCCTTACGCAAAACGTAGCCGTAGTTTATTATAGTTTAATAAACAATAACTCATACAACGTAGATGAAAGTGGATGCATTCTAGAGAAGTCTTAAGAAGAAATTTTCGGGCACTACTTATATTAGAACGCTGGAGAAACATTAGGAGATACATAAGGATGTATATTATAGAATTGTACGTCTAAAAACTGCCTACCGAAGAGTCTTCGATGATAGTCTAGATACTAACGATAATCCAAATGAATCATTTTGATCTTATTAAAAGAAATGGTTATCCGCGTCGCTATTCTACCAAATACAGTGATAGATACTTTAGTTACCTTGAATATTTAATGTAGATCAGATTCGCTCTTTTCAATATACCATTTTAATAAATATCTTGGATGATATCATACATTTTAAATTTCGGTCAATAAAAGAAAAGTTTGTGTGAGGATTGTTATGCAGTTTCTGTGTTTGATGAACTGTAATTATTAGAAATGAATATAAATCTTTTAGTCATTATTTATAAAGACAAATTAGTTCATTGCACCCATGCGAAAACGAGACGGATCGCTAGTTTGAATATAAAAGTGTAGATGAGTCCTAGTACTGCTGATATATTTTTTACTTTTTTATGCCACTATCTACGACATTATACTGGTTATTATTTAATGGTTTTTGCAAAAGATACAAAATTTTTAGTAATTTTGTTTTCGAGATAACACACCAAATCATCAATCACCAAACAAAGGTTTTTGTAATGCCCGTTTGAATACTACAACCCCCAAGTTGAAAATCTGTCGCGAAACACATATTGCTGTTATGTATGTTCCGTCAGCTGCACTTCATTACATAGTATAAAATAAGTCCCCTACCGCGTTTGTCTGTTCGCGATAAACTCAAAATAGTACTGAGCGTATTTTCTTTCGGTTTTCAGCAGTAGATAAAGTGATTTATGAGGAAGGTTTTGGTATATAATTTTTCAAGGTTTTTTATAATCAGGGCGGGACAACGTCTGCCGGGCTCGCTAGTTATGCTATAAAATATAATATATCCTATACGAATATAATAAAAAAAATACATAATATTATTTCATTATTATAATAATAGGTGACAGTAAAAAGTAATTAATGGAACGATGTACTCCTTTCCAGATAGTGGTCAGATAGATAGATAGATACATGGTTGATATCGAGTGAAGTCGAGTAAACCCGATCACAAACCCGAGCGCGAGTTTTTTTCACTGTTCAATTCACCTCAAAAGTTTTTATTTCAAAAAACGTGTTGAGACATGCAACAGCATATGCAAATAATGAATTTAGTATAACAACGTTACATTTTCCAAAATGTCCGTAAATATTTTTCAAGATTCAATACCATCAGGTCGATGCAAATTAATTACAAATATGGCCGCCACCCGATGTTTTCGTTTCATCCAATATTTTAAAAGTAAATTTGTAATCAAATTATTGTCGGATACTACTTTAATAGTACGCGCCCACTTGGCTGTATGTTTTTACGACCTTGTATTTTTCCATCATAGATTAAAAAGAAACGTGTAATTACATTTGATATAAATATTTATGGTAAATTATACCGTATTCCGTCAGCTTTACGATCGAGTTTCAAATGAGTCTTTAAATTTCTAGCCCGACTTCCAATTTAAGTTGGCTTCACTGTGTTGCGGAATATTTTCCCGATAGGTAAAACTTTTCAACTTAGCCATCACGACTGATACACTCTAGGGGCTATCGGAGTCTTATCGCGGCAGAAAGGACGCCGCCGCAACTTTTTAATTGGTACTGTACCCGTTTTAATTAAATATTAACTTTTAAAAAATTTTTTATCACTTTCTTTGTAACAATTTAGTCATTATTTATAGATTAATTCTGATTAAACTTGTTTTATTTAGGTATACATTTTAATTTACTTACAAAAATTCTGTATTCATCAGAGACATTATAAATATTTACCGTTATTATTTTAGTATGGAAGGTAAATGTATGGAGAAATATCTCATATGGAAGACATGTTGAAAAAGTGTCCAGCTTTAAACAGTAAATAACAATTCCAAGAACCTCCAAAATGGCGATAGCATAAGCAAAGGTTATGGATAGCTGGAATAGATACATAGAAAAAAAAATCAAGATTTCCCAGACTTTGAAATCACCAATGCGTCATGGGTTGTCGTGGTGACTACACCCATAGCTTTTTACTGATTTCGACACCAGTTTTGAAGGTAGATAGATAATTTTTTAAATTAATATCTACGTTACATACCATTACGATCTACCCTACGAGCTAAGCAGTAGTGGATGTTGAAATCGTAACCCTAACTAATAGTAAGGTTAGGTAACTAAAGGCCGGCAACGCACTTGCGACTCCCCTGGTGTAGCTAGTGTCTATGGACGGCGGTGATCACTAACCATCAGGTAACCCTTCTGTTCGATTGCCCTCTATAATATAAAAAAAAAGTTTAAAAGAGAATATGAGTTTGTTTGTTTGTTACCTTTTCACGCTATAACTATTAAACTAAGAATTATGAAATTTTGCATACACATTGATAGGAGTACAGAAAAGGACAAGGAGTACCTTTAATCCAGACAGAAGTATTGTTTCTGAGGGATACAATAACGCGAGCGAAGCCGCGGGCAATTGCTAGTATGTCTATAAAAAAGTCACGATAACTTTAACAGGGATAAATTATAACGAAATATGTAAGCTATTATGTCGAGCATGGCTCGACGGTGACTTCAGTGAAAGAAAATTGATTAATCGACACTTTGTCGCCTCCCGTGAACAATGTGAAGAAGCTATCGGCACCGTGAATAGGGTTGCCACATCTCTCCGTTACAAAATTACATAAATTCGCTCTCGAGATTCAGGTATAGACGTATTTATACTCTACAGCAAATTTAATTAAAATATGTTTTTTTTTGGTACGTTTACTAAAAGCAATATTAATAATGTTCATACTTTATTCAATTGTGGAATGAAAATTGTTTCCGTGTACAACATTTGATTATTTTTAATTCGTCATCTATACTAATATAAAGAGGTAAAGTTTGTGAGTTTGTGACGTTGTGGCGTTATAGGGGTTAATCTCTGGAAATACTGGTTCGATTTGAGTGTTAGATAGCTCATTTATCGACAAAGGTTATAAGCTATATATCATCACGCTAAGACCAATAGGAGCGGAGCACCAATGAATAATATTTCAAAATCGGGGTTTTTTCCTCTTGAGAGCTTCCGCTGCGTGTTAGCGTTAACCCAAAGTAACTATTCCATGCGAACGATGAGGCTAGTTTTTAATATATTTACTTATTTTGTACAAGAAAGAACAACAGCTATTGATTTTAATCTTCTTAAATAAATAAAAGACATCTACTACCGTTCTGCGTGCATCACGCATAAAAAGATTTCGATCAGTTTTTTAGTTTTACTTTTTAGATACTTAGTCAAAACTACAATTTGTGTTAGTACTATGCGTTCAATTCAAATTCAAATTCAAAACACTTTATTCAATTTAGGCCCTAAGAAGGCACTTATGAACGTCAAAACTACCACCGGTTCGGAAAACAACCCAGTCATCGAGAAGAACCGGCAAGAAACTCGATCTGGTTTATCTTTTTAACAAATATATATAATACTAGCGGACCGGGCGGACGTTGTCCTGCCTTGAAAACAAAAAAAATCCTAAAAGTCGATCGCAGCGCCACCTGCCGGGTCCAATTGTGAATCTAAACCATTCTCGAATCTCCACGAACACACACAAAAAATTTCATCAAAATCGGTCCAGTCGTTTAGGAGGAGTTCAGTCACATACACACGCACACAAGAAATATATATATTAAGATATAATAGTAAATTTCACAAACGTTTTTAATGGATGCACAGAGATGAGTCAATTCCAGACATCACCATCGTTCACATATTGATCCACTCTATAATAGCCTTTTGACACCAAAACCCGCTTGACATGGCGCTTAAATTCACAATCCGGCAAATCGGTAATATCCTTTGGGACTTTGTATGTATATTCAGTGATGTATATTTGCATGACATAGATAAATGGGACAAGCGGTGTGATGCGCACGCGTAGGACATTGTAGACGAAGTTGCAGTCATTAGCTACTGTACCTAGTACATAAATAGATTAGAAATATTCAACCTTTTATAAATCTTCGCTGATAAGGTACACAATATAATTATTCACATAACTAGGTATACACTGACCATACAAAGAAATAGAAAAAGTGTATATATTTGAGTATTTAAGTGGTGGTGATCGTGTGGTTAGACCGGTGGAATATCAATCCGATATTTGCAGGTTCAAAACCCGGCATGTACCAACGAATTTCTCGGAATTCGCGTGCATATACTAACTGAAATTGTATCACTATCGGCTGACTGTAAAAGGAAACATCGTGAGGTTTGAACCCGAACCTGAACCCGAAAAATGTTCTTGTAGTACCACCGTATGTGGAAAATGTAGAACTGTGTATTTCTCAGATATTAAAATCGCCAATATGTCGTGGGCCGGCGTGGTGATTATATCCATACCTTCCTATAGCAAGGGGCCTATAGTTTTTTTTTCTCGATCTGACTACGCTATTGACCTAGCAAGGTCTTAACAGCTTCACCGGACTACAGGCCTATAGTACTGCAGTGGGATAATAGATTTGATAATGATGGTTCATACCAGAATTAGTAATAATAATTATAAAATATCAAAAGCATATTATTGATTATTTCCAAAAAGAAATCCTCATTAGAAACGTTCTTGCCATATTTGTGATAGTATAGAAATAAATCTTACTATCCTCGCTCATGCCTATATTAATTGAAAAAAAAACTAGTTCGCCATAAAGATGACTTTAGATACCTATACATAACATTTGGAAAAATAAATACATATACAGATAACTAAATATGTATTAAGATAGATTTTTCTGTTGTTACATCGCTTCTATTCAACATAATTTGTCAAAATAAAAGTTTTTTACAGAACTAAATTTGCCTAAATTTCCTAATTTTATTCTTGTTTGAAAGAAAATTAAATAAAGAACATTCTAGAAGAGTACATTGGCAACCCAGTGACATATGATACTGGAGCTACTACTATCTTCGTAAGTAATGGTATAATAGAGTACGCTTATCTCCTACTTTACCGTCAACTTATCTCAGCTATGTCATGTAACTCATGTTACATTAATGAATATTAAACGAGGGCTGCTTGAGCTTTCGAAAGGTGGAATTTAAAAAAGGATTTATATAAAAAAATGTGACGCATTTAAACTAGGTAACTAAATAAAAACCCTTATTCGATGTTAAGATTCATTCGGCGTAATATTACTCGCATGTTTACCTGAAACAAAGAATATTTTACATTTAGTATATAAAGTTATCGTTTATTATGAAAAATATTTATCTATACCAAGCATTGATATACAAAAACCCAAGATGCACACTTAACGTCTCACACAAAAATGCATAGAGTAACAAACCTGCGATTGTAAATGTAAGCGGTTTCATAATTCTATGCAAAAATGAGTGCATAATTTTAGATAACGCAGTCATTTCAAATAGTCTTGCATCGCTTGCGTCATTGTAAAAACAACTTTAAATTATTCAGGTAAGGTTGAATTTGCAAAATCATAAGTTGTAATCATAAAGTTAAAATCATCATAAAATCATAAGTTATAATATCATAAATCATAAGTTTATCGCATAACTATAACCACGTATGTATATTGGGGAGTTTTTGCGGCCGGTTTTGAGCGCTACTTTTATTCAAGACTGGACGTCTTGGGTTTTTATATATAATTATACCTAGATGAAGCTTACGAGATTATATGCTTTTTTTTTTGTTTCAACGACTTATTCTTTAAAAACACCAGTGAGATTTGGAAAATTCTTTGTGCACTTTACAGTTCATTTATTGCGGAGGCTTATATTAGTCTAACATCACACTATGATCGTTAAGAGTGGAGCAGTTATTATATATATTTGCCTCAGAAAGCACGCTATGCGGCAACGAGGTAAGTCCGATGAAACTGTAAAGGCATTACCAGGCTAAGAATGAAGTCAGTTCGAAAAAAAAACAGCAACGAAGCAATAGTGCGGGCAAAGCATATGGTATAACGCTGGGTGTGTTGGGGGCCGACGATAACTAAAATGGCTAGTTTATTATGTTACATACTATAATTGAGACACGGGTGCCGGCAGAAGGGTGCCCTTACAACCCCTGTGAGGGAAGAAAACACATAGAAAAAATTACATTTTTGAAGCGCGACTTTTTGTGTGACAAAAAATGATGGGGGTAAACACTGTGTCGGGTAAGAGTATTGAAAACACCGGCTCTCGTCCGATCACAGAAGTTAGGCGAGGTCGTGCACATTCAGTACCGGCTGGGAAAACCGCGTGAAGGTGGCTTTTTGTTGTATTTTTTTAATTAAAATGTTGCACTGTAATACAAATGTTTCACTTCTACCGTGTGTGTTTATAACACATCCTGTTTTTTTTTTATTAAATTACTGTTTGAATACAAACTGAAGATGTCTAGGTTGTTGTTCAAACTATCATCGTCTTTCTCAGTAAATACAATATCCTTATAATTCCGATTCGGACAAATAAAAATAAAATGATTCAAAATTTTGTTCTTTGAGATTCTAAGGAACAGTACCCTAAGACTTAAAACAAAATCTAAAATTAGTAAGATTTACCAATCCGACTATTCCATATGGAATAACTCATTTATTTATGGACTAGCTTCTGTCCGCGATTTCGTCCGCGTGGAATAATTAGTTGGACTAACGCTAACACGCAGCGGAAGCTCTCGAAAGGAAGAAACACCCCGATTTTGAAACATTATTCATTGGTGCTCCGATCCTATTGTTCTTAGCGTGATGATATAAAGCCTTCCTCGATAAATGACCTATCTTACACTGAAATAATTTTTCAAATCGGACTAGTAGTTCCTGAGATTAGCGCGCTCAAGCAAACAAACTTTTTTAAGTGGCAGAGCTACGCTGAAGCTATTACTGGCTTCAGCATGAATAGGTCGGCTCGCCTGGGATAGTACTACCCTCTCACAGAAAATCGACGTGAACTAACATTGCTTGCATATTTGCGTTTCGTTCGACCACTGAGAGCGTCGAAGGACCACCTCCCCCCTCCCACTTCTCCCTCCTCCCCACTTTCCCAACCCCTCTCCGCTAAACACAGGTTGGCAACGCACTGGCGACTCTCCCGGTGTTGCTAGTGTCTATGGACGGCGGTGATCACTTACCATCAGGTGACTCGCCTGTTCGTTTACCGCCTATAATATAAAAAAGCTTTATAATATCAGTATAGATTATTATAATATTGTATAGTTGCGTTGCAAATAATAACAATTAGTGCTTCAATTAAATGGTATATAAAATAATCACTTCAGATCTATCATGCGGTTCACATGCTCGTGCACTTATTTCTTTCGACAAGTCGTCCAAGCGTGTAACACTTAACATAATTTCAAAGTGTGTATGTCTAATTAAGTCAAATAATAAGCTAAACGCTACAAATTACTCGCGACGTTCACCTGACGAATGTAGGAAGTCATTATTACTGGCTATCGATATATAATCGCAGTTAACACGAAGTTCCTGGACATGCATTCTGGTTGCATAATATTTACCTTCTACACAGTTTCACTGATACGGAACTTTTTTTTATAATTACAATTATAAACGATGGAGTGTCGAAACTACACATAATAATGTTTGTGATGTGCCGCGACACACTCGGATACAAATGCCGTGACCTACTATTGGCTTTCGGTGGTCAGATAAATCCTCAATTTTCCAATAAATAAAAAACAAATGAAATATTTGTATTACAGGGAACATTAAAAAAATACGTATTAATTAGTAACTAGATTGCATCCGTACAAAGCCGGGGCCTACTAGTTAATTAACAAGTAACCGCACACGACTTCATTAAAATATAAAACCAAATATGGCCAATGTCACTAAATGATAATGTAACTTTCTATTAGTAAAATATTTTTATGGTCGAATCACCATTTTTACAAATATTTATTACACAGATATATATTTCAATGCATATACCTATCCCCTTACAACTTAAAAAATTCAATATCCGCTGCGATCTTAACCTCAGGGACCACATAGGGAGTGTTATCTCTACAACATCTAAGAGATTGGGCATCCTGAATAGATTGGGACGGTTTTTCACGCTCGGTCAGCTATACCTTCTCTATTAGGCCGTGCATGGAATACTGTTCGCATCTCTGGGAAGGTTCTGCTCAATACCTCCTTGATACACTAGACAGATTGGAGCGACGGGCTGTCTGTATTGTGAATGATGCAGACGTTACTAACAACCTTGAACCGCTTCAGTTGCGAAGAGACATAGCCTCACTGAGCGTGTTTAACGTCTGTATCATGGCGAGAGTTCTGAAGAGCTGTTTGACCTCATTCCATCTTCTTCTTTCCATTAGAGAATTACACAGGCGGGTACACGCCTCCACAGTTTTAAAGTAGCAACCATCCCGACAAGAACGAAAAAGTTCGAAAGCTCTTATGTTTGTCGTACTGTGAAGATGTGGAATAGCCTCTCAGCCAGTGTGTTCCCTTCCTCTTATGACATGGGGTCCTTCAAACAAGGCGTGAAGAAGCAATTTTGCAGGTCGCCATGATAACGATGACTGCCGTTGCTATTTAACACTGATATAAAAAAAGTGTAAGTTATTTTCTGAGGGTTTATTGTGAACCAAGTACTTTAGCAGTGATGCGTGTTCATAAAAACAAACAGACAGACAGACATTTCTAAAAATGATTGAAATGTATTTTATTACTTATTTCTAGACATCTGTTACAAGTTTTTTCACGAACATCGAAAAAGTACAGACATGTCAGATTTACATTCTTATTATATGTATAGATAGATATAGATTATTGCCAAAACTTAACACTGAAGGTTACGTATTATTTTTTTACGCTAACTGAATAACTAACGCTCGTATAATGCTTCCCTACATGTCATCTGATAAATAATAGATCTTACTGCATCATAGGAAGGTGAGAAATAACGATGGTTAATGTGTCTCAACACCGCCTCCATGGCTCGCCTCCGTTTTATCGCGACAAATAGTCGAAGCTTCGTTTCGTAAACGTGGGAGAAGCATAAGACCACATCGTGGTTTAATATCAGGTGATGATACTGTGGTCAAATGCTAAAATCTATAAAATATAATATATCTATAAAATCTATATATCTATATCTCCCGGCCAGTGTGTTTCCTCCTTCCTATGACATGGGGTCCTTCAAGCGGAACGTGAAGAGATACTTACGCAGGCCGGCATGACAGCGGTGACCGGCGATGGATAGTATATCTCTCGGTAGTCGCCATTGTTTTTGGATTGTACTGTGCTTACCATCAGGCACAGTACAGTCATTTTGCCAAGCAACGATAAAAAAAAAAAAAAAAAAAAGTATTAATTCTCCGTGTACGAGGTGGGGTATAATACACACCAGCGTTTGAAAACTTTAATATTTCTTGAACAATATAGACGCGCGACTCTGTTTTCTCAGTAGCTGTAAATGAGATATTAGCGTTGTGATCAGTGCAATTAATTTGATCCGGCGGCTGCCTCTAAATGTCATACACTTGTGTAAAATGCATTTGGATATCTCAAACCACACCTAGTATTGCGGGTCAATGAAAAGGTATATTTGCCTATTTTTGTTTTTTATTTATTCGTATATTTATTTATGTTTTTAGCTTTTAAAAATAATATCCTTAGGTAATAATTTCATTAAAGATTATCTAGAACAATGAAATATGAGCGCGTTTTCACGAAAACGATTTTCATTCGGAGTATACAAGCTGAATGTTTAAAGGGTGACATCCTTCAATCCTCTGGTAGTTCATGGTCACATTTAACATACAAGACAATAATATCAAAACAAATACTAATAAACAACAATGAGGACCTTATTTAATGTTTGTCCTAAAACTTATAAAAGTATGGGAACGATACTTTTAAACGTAAAAATCAGGCCTAGGTTCAATGAACAACTTTAAAGGGGCTCCTTTCAAGGTTGAACTGCGTGACAGGGTGTGATTCATTTATTACACCAGTTCCTTTTTGCGTAAATCAGCTGTTGTTCAGCGTATATCAGTTTTGCGTTTCTGGAGATAATTAGGTCAAATATTAAGCACCTTTTTTTTAATTGATTTAGAACGAGAATCTAGTATCCTGTAAAAATATTGCTAGCGACTAAACAGTCGCTCGGTATATAAGAGTATGATAATCAAAACTTAGTGTCTGTTCTTTTTACGTCTATTAAAATATACAAATAAATAACTTAAACCCATTCTTTATTAGTGACTTAATATATTTCCTATTAATAACCGTAATACAATAATAATTTGTTGATTTTATTTTATTTTTGGGGTATGTCAAGGCCCACCTAGTATAAAAATAACGTGAGATTTAGTCACCTTGTACATATTCGAAAGGTAAAAGAAATACACCGGTCGAATGAAGATACTTCACTTCACATCATGTAGCGCTAAAATAAAATAAATACCTATATAGTGAAAATAAATTCGTTGCCACGAATTTCAAGGGACCGAGCATTTTTTTTTCGTACTAAAGAGTTTTCGTTCTACAGAGAAAAGAGAAAAATAAATGGTTTTGTAATAAACCAACCAAATTAAACAAATTTCTACTTTATAAAAAGTTTTTCGTTATAACCAACAACGTTATAAAGAGTTTGCTTTGTATTTAATTTTTTTACGATAAATTGTTGAGGACTTGATGTCTGGAATGAATATAATACAGTATTTTTCATATTTTTAAAAATAATCAACACTATTTAATATCTTACTCTTTTAAAAATAAAACAAAGATCTTCCAAACAAAACCATATCTGGACGCCGTAGTAAAATTTTAATTTATACTCAAGACATTTTATTAACGTAGGAAAAAAACCGATAACATTTCATTGCATTTTTCGTTTGCTTTATGTTGTAACTACAAAGCGAAATGTTGAAACATAAATTAATAAAAGATATTTTATTAAGATAAACAAAGAAATATGATGCTGCAAGCATGTACGTTATGGAGAACATGATGATTATTTGTATGTTTACTGCTGAAGAATAGAGTTAAAAAAGGAATAATTTAAAGAAAAACATATTAATAGCATAATTAATATGTTAATAACAAGAATATAATTCTTCTCTTTCTTTATTCCGAGATTTTATACTGGAAATTAATAGTCTATTCACTCACACAGTTAAGACCGAACAACCGACATATATGTTAGAACGAGGTATAGACTTAGGCTAAAGACCATGTCCAAGTAATAGACATATGTACCTTCTTCGCCAAACTCTTTGACCACTATAAATATAGTTGCACTGTAGCTTAACTTAGGTTAGCTAAGATAGGTCGCGAATTGCATGATACAGGCAACATCCAAGCCGAGGTGTGCCGTGCACCCTTGAGCTAGTTGCCCAAACAAAAATCGGTTGAGTGCCTTAAACTTAGTAGTCCGGTGAAGCTGTTAAGACCTCGCTAGGTCAATAGCGTAGTCAGTTCGAGAAAAAAAAAACGTTAGGTATGAATCGGCTGAGTGCCTTAAGCGCTCGCCTTAGTAGTCCGGTGAAGCTGTTAAGACCTTGCTAGGTCAATAGCGTAGTCAGTTCGAAAAAAAAAACAACTTTAGGTATGAATACGTATAACATACACTAGCGGTTGTCCCGCCCTGATTATAAAAAAATCTGTGATAAATTATATACCAAAGCCTTCCTCATGATTCTCTTTATCCACTGCTGGAAACCGTATGAAAATCCGTTCAGTAAGTTTTGAGTTTATCGCGAACAGACAGACAAACAGACGCGGTAGAGGACTTTGCTTTATACTATGTAATGATACGTAACGATAATCACATATATTCGAAGTTTATTACCCTTTTTTCACATAAGTTACCTTTCATTTGGTTATATTCAACATCATAGATATTTAGAAACTAACTCAAAAAAGACGTTGATCTTCAATACCTACCGGATCCAGTTTATCTACAATACAGGCCGCGCCAAGCTTTTTGACCGCTCGAAACACACGCTACCAGAACACAAATTGATATATAAATACGTATTATATTATATGTACAACATTGAGATAACTTAACTATAAATAAACGCTAATTTCAGATTCCTATAATAATATTTTGTCTTTGTTTCATATTAAACTCTTGACAATATTACGCACAAACCCAAACTTACGGTTACATTCAGAACTAGCTGTGCCCGCGACTCCGTTCGCGTGGAACATTATGTAAAGAAAACATTGACTAATAAAATCCATCCATCCAGTCCATTTACTTACCTACTTTTCTCTCGTACTTCAGTTGCGTCGTCATTAAAATTACAACAACCGTTGATAGAGTAGATAGATTTTGATGAAACAAAGACTAAGTTATTCTTGAGAATATGCTTTATGATTTCCTTGGCTTTTATCGTGAACCCAGTACTTTAGCGGTAATACGTGTTCATACAAACAGACAGACAGACATATGTAAAAATAATTGAAATGTATTTTATTACTTATCCCTAGACACCTGCAATATTTTTTTTCACGAGTATAGACACGTTAGATTTACATTCTTATCATATGTATAGATATAAATGAAGATGACCAAAAAGATTTGTCGAGGACTGTACGTCTACGGACAGACAATACACAATAACTTCACTAAACTATGTCAACTAATATGGATAGATCAGAACAGTGAAAAGTAAAGAATGATAAGTTTTATCGGTTGATAACACTTACCGGCCGCGTCCGTGCAATAGAAAGATAATAAAAATCTCGGGCAAATTGTTTATCGTTTACGCTCAAACGAAGATGTACGGCGCAGATGTGAAAAAAAATCTTGCTCCAGACACCAATAGGAATTGTGTCGTTCGACGTAATTTATTTCGTATCAGAAATATATATTGATTCTTTAATGTGCAGACGAAAATGGATTGCATTGATTTGAATGTAATTATAGTTATCTATACATATGATAATGTAAATCTAACGTGTCTGTACTTTTTATATTTATGTGATTGTTGCAGGTGTCTAGGAATCTTTACATAGTATAAAATGAAGTCGCTTCCGCTGTCTGTTCCCTTAGATCTTTTAAACTATTCAACACATTTTAATACAGTTTAATAATTCAGCAACAGATAGAGTGATTCAAGAGGAATGTTTATATGTATAATAAATATATATTATAGTACAGAAAAGCGCAGAAAATCGCCTGACTAAACCTTACGAGATATATCAAATTAATGTACTACGGAGTTGTATATCTCAAAAAGATCGATAAAGAAAGTCCGCGATGGTATATATTTAGCTCTAATAGTACACAGTAACCATTTTTATATTTTTACAAAAATAATTATGTGTTATTTACCGAGCTATTTTATACAATACACTATTATTCCTTATCCAATTAAATATATTACATACGTTGTACATTTCATGTAGATCAAAACTGCCCTTAACAGTATTTCATTACAATGAATATATACATTGCACCCGTGTGAAGCTGGAGTGGGTCGCTAGTAAGTAGTAATAAAATACATTTTAATTAATATTAGAAATGTCTGTCTTTCTGTTTGTTTGAACACGCATGACATTATTATACCGTATATTCCTGCTAAGCTTCCTAGATTTAATAAATACATCCCATTTTATATTTCTCATTCATGTACTAATTAAGGCTTTTACTCAGCGGTCAATAGAAAATCTAGTTCATAAAACTCATTCCATAGTTAAAAATGAGAACCTTCGTGAACTAAATATGCTCACGCTTGAACAGAGGCGTTTAGTGGCAGATCTGATGTTCTGGTATAATATAGTAAACAATAATATAGATTGTCCAAGTTTAGTGGAGCATATAGGGTTGAGAATTAATTCAAAACACATTCGAAAGCCACAGCTCTTTAGTGAACCTAGAACTAACACTAACTATGGGTCTAATTCAATAATGATAAGATGCGCCCACTTATATAATGAAAAAATACCTCGTATAGATATTTTTCATGAGTGTAGTAGATCTTTTAAAGCAATGGTTAAAAAAGGTATTATCGACCACACTTGAATCCTAAAGATTCTACAGATTTCTAAAATATTTGCATATTCATTCTCACATTTACACACATTACATAAGTAGTATTTGTTTTTAGTGGGATAATGGCATTTTTTTTTCTCTTTTCTTTTTTACATACTTTGTATATTATAAGTAGTTGTGTTCGTTGGTAGTATTTATTTTATTGTAAAATTAGATTTCAATGTTTATTTTTTCACTTAAGAGTTATGTAATTCATTCGATTATTGATATTTTACTAAATATACAAAAGTTTGGGTTAGCCATGTAATAGTAAAAAAATAAGTATTTATATACAGAAATCATTGTTGGCGAAACTAACCTTTTATTTTTACTTTTTTACTCCTAAATGTATAGCTGTAGATTTCTTTGAAATAAAAAAATAAATAAATAAAACATGCGACATTTTCTCAACTAAACGAAATCACTTCAAAACAGCGCTAGAGACATATCAGTCTATTCACAAAATACAGTTTTAATTGTTTCAGTATTTCTTTTTTTTCTCTTTCTGTTACTTTGCTATCCTCCTAATATTTTAAAATATTCTTTAAAAGTATCAATTAGTTTTAGTATTTTATATCTCTTTCGGTTTCAATTGCCTTGTTTTTATATTATTATGTTAAACGTTTAAATATGTAAAATAGTTTAATATTTAGTTTTACTTATATTTAATTTATTGTTGAAGCATGCCGTAGTTGTGTCTAAATATGACTACATTTATAAAGTATCACAATAGTCCTACTTCATTACATAGTATAAAACAAAGTCCCCTACCGCGTCTGTCTGTCTGTCTGTTCGCGATAAACTCAAAAACTACTGAACGGATTTTTATGCGGTTTTCACCAGTGTATAAAGTGATTAATGAGGAACGTTTTAGTATATAATTTGTCACGGTTTCTTTTATAATCAGAGCGGGACAACGTCCGCCGGGACCGCTAGTTTTATATATTTACTAGTGTATTGTCATGTTGACGACCCTAAAATATATAAGTAAATAACGATATAAATCGTCTTAGAATATCAATCAACTAAACTACTTCACGCTGTGTTAGTGCACAGCATTAATAAAATGCGTAAAATACGTAGTATTTAAATAAATATATTTAAAATTATATAGTTTTCCAGTAACATAAACAATTAAATCATCGTTTAAATTTAAACGAAACAATGCAATTGATTGTCGCGATCGTCTTAAAATATCAATCAGTTAAATTACTTCACGCTGCGTTAGTGCACAACATTAATAGAACACGTGAAATATGTAGTACTCAAATAAATATAGGTCAATAAACAATGTTCTGTTATTAATAGAGGTAATAATTTATTAACTTTTTATTATTTACATTTTTATAATAGAAATACAACACGCAGCTTTGAGCTTGGTGAGTTTAGAAGCATAAAACTGCACAGGTATTGCTTCCGTTATATAAGTGACTAGCTTCTGCCCGCGACTTCGTTAGTGTGGAATAGTTACTTTGGGCTAAAGCTACCACACAGCGGAAGCTCTTGAAAGGAAACAGAACCCCGATTTCGAAACGTTTTTCATTATTGCTCCGCTCCTATTGGTATTAACGTGATAATATATAGCCTATAACCTTCCTCGATAAATGACTTATCTAACACTGAAATAATTTTCACAATCGGTTTAGTAGATCCCGATATTATCCCCTACAACATCACAAACTATAATATTAATGAGTATAGATCACCAAAAAGTTTCTGAAAATTCATCACCTAATGGAATTATACATAGGTCATCAAAATATAGCATAGGGATATCCCATGGTATACAGTTCATTGTATTATAATATTCTTTTTTAACTCCCCTTTTTCTTTCCAATTGAGAATGAAATATATATTTTAAATATTATATGAAGTTATAATTAGAATTATATGAAAATAATAAATAACTTACTTATTCATTTGTTTTCAACAACATATCAAAATGTCGTTTTCGTGAAAATGGTTTTGTTATATCATGACTACTATGAATTTTATCTTGATTATTATGGACTAGCTTTCAAACGTGGATTCTCTCGAGATAATATATATTTTATTAGACTAGATTAGATTTGCGTGAAAGCGTAACAAACAGACTTAGGGTTGCATTAGTTAAAATTGCCTTTGTTTTTTAGTTGTAGTATTTTTTACTACTGCGTAACATCCATGTAGCTTTTACTAATTTTAAATTACCTTTACAAAATTTTATTATTACCTTTTTATTTATTGTATTTACAATTTATTTAACAATTTTATTTATTCACATATTTAATTACTGTTTAGCCCCCGTGGAAAACTGAAATAATAAAGAACATCGGTTGAGAAATAGAGAAGAAAGATGTACTTAAATGTTTTGTCTCTGCCTATATATCAATTACTAGCCTCTGCCCGCGACTTCGTCCGCGTGGATAAGGAATAATAACGCAGCGGAAGCGTAGTCCAGTGAAGCTGTAAAGACCTTGTCAGGTCAATAGCATAGCCAGTTCAAGAAAGAAAGAAAAAAGTAGCAGAAGCTGTCAAGAGGAAAAAAATCCCGATTTTGAAACATTCTTCATTGGTACTCCGCTCCTATTGGTCTCAGCGTGATGATATATAGTCTATAACCTTTCTCGATAAATGAGCTGTATAATATTTTTTCAAATCGGACCAAATAGTTCCTGAGATCACAAATTCACAAACTTTACCTCTCTAAAATATTAGTATAGATAACCCTTCTTTCATGCACGTGCATTATGCTTCTATTTATATGACATTTACTCAGACCGTATAGAACGACACTAGTAACACCAATGAAAGGTGTAAGAGAATTAACCTGACACTAAATTTCCATTACCGTCGGTCGAGGAAAAGCGACGTTGACGAATTAACAGACGACGAATCGCTGGCTCAACAGTGCACGCTACTACCGGGGTCATATAAGACCCCGCTGATTTTATTCGGTTAGAGAGGAAGCCTTATATGGAAAGGAGCAATGTATATTTTTAACAGATATCGCTGTGTTTAGTTTTATTTTTCGCATTTCAGTTCGTTTATAAGGTCGTGTTTGACTACTTTATATATCTATAATAATAAATCTATAGTATTTCTGCAGTACTAAACTTATATTATCAAAGTCGCTGAATATAATATTAGGTCTTTACCTATGAAATTGCCGTTTTGTATGAAAAAATTTAAACGTATTTTTTATTTGTATTAATCGAAGTAATCACCCATGCAATCAATGCATCTTTGCCAACGCAGTGGCAGTTTATTGATGGCCTTCTTAAAGAAATCAGCTGGACGGGAGGCAACAATTTCTTCAAAGGCATTTTGTACTGCCTCTCGGGTATTGAATTTTTTTCCCGCCAAGGAGTTATCCAAATTCTGGAAAAAGTAGTAGTCTGTAGGCGCAAGGTCTGGTGAGTAGGGCGGATGACGGAGAACTTCCAACCCCAGTTCTTGCAACTTGGAGACCGTCTGCTGTGCAGTATGAGGTCGCGCGTTGTAGTGCAGGAGCAGCGGAGACGAGCGATTGACCAATGCTGGTTGGAGATGTGCAAGCTTCTTCATCATTGTGTTCAGTTCTTCACAGTACACATCTGCAGTAATGCTCACCCAGTTTGGTAAGAAGCTGTGATGAATCACACCGGCGTTAGACCACCAAACAGTGACCATCACTTTTCTAGGGGTAAGTTTTCGTTTAGGGCATTGTTTTGGTGCTGAACCAGGATCCAACCAACTTGCTGAGCGCTTGCGGTTATCAAACAGAATCCATTTTTCATCACAGGTAACAATGCGGTTCAAAATTCCTTCATTTGTGTGTCTGTTGAGCAGTGCAAGGCACGTCTCGACGCGTACTTCGCGCTGGCGATCATTGAGTTCGGGGGTCATCCATTTGTCAAGCTTTTTTACCTTGCCAATTTGACGCAAATGGACCAATATTGTTTTGACGCTAACTTCGAAAGCTGCTGCTAATTCAGCCGTAGATTGTGTATCATCAGCTTCCACAATCGCCTTTAATTCGTCATTGTCGACCAAAATCTTCGGACGACCGCGAGGTTCATTCTTCAGGTCGAAATTCCCAGAACGGAAGCGTGCAAAGCAATAACAGGTGGTGCGTTGGTTTGTAGTGTTAGCTCCGTAAACGTCGTTGATGTTGCGTGCCGCTTGTGCCGCGTTGCTGCCACGACGATACTCATATTCCATAATTACTCGAATTTTTAACGTATCCATGATGACAAAAAAAATTGAAATGCGATGAAAATGTAACAATAATCAATAAATAAATGACTACTTTTGGTAAAAGAATTCCATGTTTTTAAAATAAAATTAATTTGAAATTAGAATTCTTAGCCAAACAAAAATTATTTTGATTTGAAATCGCCAGTACTGCAGAACGGCAATTTCATAGGTAAAGACCTATTATTAACCTTTTTACGAACATGTCTTTCTGTTTGTATATTCAGATTTATCGAAAAAATGGCTGCATCGAATTTTGTAATATCTTGTAGAAAGAGAGCATATATCATTCTAAACTAAATAGCTTAAAAATGATCAGTAATGCTTTTGAAAATCATGAGATGTACCCATATTTTAATAAAATAGAATAATGTGTCGAAAATAGTTATTGCGTAAAAATACACGTGAAACAAAGGGTACAACGAGTTTACGAAAAATATTTACTTGTAATTAAATATGATAAATCTAAGGGAAATAGATAAAAACAGTTTTTTTGGTATAAAAGTCTGAATACAAATTGCGAAAAACTCTACTTTCTATGTTACGCAATTTTGCTGTTAACGATTTTAATTTTCAAATATAAAGTCATCAAATCTTTAACTTCGTATTAAAATTTTGGTCCCACAGCATTTAAACAAACCCAAAATGAAACAGGGTTAAATTGTTTGAAAATATGAGAGGATATAACTGAAATCGCTCAATGATTAGGGTAATACTATAGCGTTCATGGAGTTCAAAAAGGAGACGCTAATTGTATTTCAAAACCAGGTAATTTTAATGTTAACAATGTACAGTAATTAAAGAACAAAGGCCCGTTCGCTTGACACTAAATTTTCATTAATATCAGCGAAGCAAAAACGACATTGACAAATTAGCGGTCCGCGCGCCGCCCGCTGACTGCGCAACTGCAGGCGGCAGAACAGGGCCATAATGACCCCGTTGATTTTGCAGGGTTAAACGAGTGGTTCATTGTGTGGAAACAGATTGAGTATGGTGTTTGTTTTAATGAATATTTTTTGTAGATTTTTGAGTTAGTTTAGTGGTTAAACGTTTGGTCCGTGATATCGCCTAATTTTAAACGAAGATGTAGCCTATTAGCGTTAAGTTACGATATCAAAACCTAGTCTAATCTGATCTAAAAAATAATCTAATTTTAAACAATCCTGTGGCCATTATGGTAATACACTAAGCCTAAGGGAAAGTTGGCTCTTAGGTGTAGCTACCGCAACACGCCTATTGGTGTTTGGTGTCAGACTTTCAATTTAACAAAAGTAAATGACTAAAATACGTTCACACACTACTAATTTGACTCACTTGAATTTTTCTATTGTCGCTGTAAGACACTTGCATAAAGACTAAGCATATATAGCATACTATCAACAAGTAATAGGTGGCGCATGATTTGTTTTAAATAATGAAGGAATTAAAACTGTTTCAGGCGTTTTCACTGCACTTTTTCGAACTGAATCTGGAGAACTATCTAAGCTTACATATGATCAAATTTTTATTACGTATAGTAGTAAGTATGGTAGAGTCAAAGGAAAGTGGTGACTCCTGTAACATAAGAATCCGTTGTTAGGAGCCGCAATCAAATCGATCTATAAACTTACCGTGGCTAAAATCTTTAAGTTGCTAACCTTGGATATTCTCGAAATTACATCTAAGCGAGACACTATGACTAGGTTTCAGCATATGCCGTATATCCATCTAGATATCACTATTACTTCGTTTATTGGAACGGTTTGAAACTGGGCGTATCATATTTTGACTGCTTCGTTTTTTTCTTTGAACTGACTACGCTATTGGCCTGACAGGCATTCACAGGTTCACCGGACTACTTGACTGCTTCGACTAATGCAGTTTCTTTTATATTTAGGTCTAGTTGCGACTTTCCTTCCGGTAATTTAATGAGAATTAGGCGTTATCTTTGGATTAATTATGATCTTACTTTCATTTTCATGTTGTCGTTAAAATTACGCTCCACCGCGATTTTAAGTTATGTATTTTTAATTACTGTTAATTAATTGTCATTGCTGCTTAGCTTAGATTATACTGTGAAAAGACCTCTATCTATCAGTGAAAGTCGCATCTAAATCGGTTCAATCATTCTGAAGATCACTTTGAACAAATTTTGTAAGTGTACCTATTTTAATTATCCTCTGCCATAAATCACTTCAGAGAACTATTACACATCATAAAGCTATCCATTTGTATAATACACGATGTCGATTACGAGTAACTTTCTCATTAATTCACACACACAGAGCTAAAACGTTGCAAAGTTAAGAAGCTCAGATCTAAAGCCCTAGAGGGAACAGTTGTTGGATAAACCTTATGTAGACTTAATATTAACATAGGAATATTTACCCGCAAGTAACATAAATTTTCCAACTAACCCTACACTCGGCGCGTTGAATTTTGATAACATTAATTAATAACACGACGTTAGGCAAAATCTCCGCGGTACGCGTATTCGGTGCGGAATTACGCACGTCACGGTCGTAATTACGCGGCGGTTATTAACCTTGCCCCAATACATAAGCGAACGCGATTTATTCTCCAGCGTTTTCTTTGATAACTTTTTTATCGGTTACACCATTCGTGGCCACTCCATCACCCACGGTAGATCTGTTATGCGCTCGCTGCGAGATTTCCAGAATACTAATTTAAAAATACCATTATATATAATGAATTTTAAGGTTTGATTTCCACATAAAAAAAAACAAATAACAAATATGCACCCACTGCGTTATGTAAAAAAAAATAATTCCGCACTTGCTTTGAAAAAGGTTGACCACCGATGATTTATTGGTTTATCGTTTATCGATGGTTTAACTTCGCACTCACTTTACCCCAAGGTTGTCGAAATAAATCGACTATAATAGGATTATAAAAGATTATGCCATGTTATAGTTTTACACAATGCTAACGAACAGCTCTGTCGCATTATAGGAGTATTGTACATCGATCAGCCCTACAGAACTATTGAAATGAAATTTAAAATTCTGATCCGCAAATTTTTCGTGTGACGACTAGTGGTGAGGGTAAACACTGTCTCGGGGAGTGTTAGAAACACCGGTTCTCGTCCGATCACCGCAATTAAGCAACGGCGAGCGCGGTCAGTATTTGGATGGGTGACCATGCGGGGAACAACGAGTGACATTTGTTCTTTATTGTAGTAATGCAAAATTTTCACTCCCATCTAAAATGTCTGTAAAATCTAAATTCATATAAACTTTATACATTTTTTTACAGTTCCAAGTGATCAGTTGAAAATTTAACAGTTTCTTAAAACATAGCATATCCTTATCACATTTTATTTTGTAAATGTAGCTTTAGATCATACATATATTTCTGAGAAACCTACAATTTGTTTTCTTAATATAATCGTTGAGAGTTGAAGTAGAAGTTTTTAAAACAGAATGTGCATTATTTAAACGCTTAATCTCATCAATTGAACGATACAAATAGCTTAGTAAAGTGACAAATTACAGACAGACAAAAAGATGGTTAATGGCGATTTTTCATTGTTAATATTCAGATTTTTTTATTGTGACTCTTATATCTTTGAATATTGCTTGTTAACGATGCTATGTGTTTCATCAATTATGTACATATGTATAATTATATCATCAATGTACCTGTAGAAAAGAAAAAAATACCAATTTTTCAGTAACTATTTCTAGTAGTAGTCTAGAATAATGTCTTTGCTATGACTGCTTTATAAACTATGGTTTATTAATTCGTGTCAAATTTGTTCATAACATCACATGTCATAATGTTAATTCAATTTACGAGATATAAAAAAAAACTATATTTACATTTGCACTATCGAATATATCAAATATCCCATAGTTCATTGATTCGTTTGTTTTTTTTTTTTATAATAAATGCAACCGACTACGAAAATGCCTTTAAAATTTTATCTATTTGTTTATTTGTAGGTCTCGACAGCATTCAGTGTTTCAGTATTTGAAAGATTTTTAAAATGTTGTTTGTACACGAGAAGCTTTACTGCGATAGTGAGTTCTTTTGTTTGTTACGCTTTCACACATTAACTTCTCAACCGACCCTGGTGAAATTTGCACAATTATCACAGGTACAAATAACGAAATATGATACTTTTATTCAAATAAAATCTACTATTCCCGTGATATAAATAAAATTTGTATTAACGCGAGCGAAACCGCGAGGTATAGCTAGTTATAATGGCATAAACTATTACAAATAATATAAATACTAAATCTAAAGAAATACTTAAGATCAAATTAACTTTAATACTAAAGATATTTTAATGATATGTGTTGTAAATTGACAATTTACTCAGATTGGAAATAATTAATAGTTTCAAAAGTTATATAATGTACTCGTATTTAAATAAAATGAATTATAACGGTACAAAAACGCGCGCGGAGCCGCAGGTATAGCTATATTTCAATGAAATGTTGTACACAAGAAGACGTAATATATATATATACACTAGCCTCTGCCCGCGACTTCGTCCGCGTGGAATAGTTACTTTAGGTTAACGCTAACACGCAGCGGTAGCTCTGAAGAGGAAATAAAACTCCGATTTTGAAACATTTTTCATTGGCGCTCCGCTCCTATTGGTCTTAGCGTGATAGTGTATAGCCTATAACCTTCCTCGATAAATGTACTATATAACACTAAAAGAATTTTTCAAATCGGACCAGTAATTCCTGAGATTACTCCCTACAACGTCACAACGTCATAAACTCACAAATTCGCAAACTTTACCTCTTTATAATATTAGTATAGATAGCTCTAAAAATAATGAACGATAAAAATTGTTCATAATTCTTGTAGAGATATAAGAAAATATATTAAGTCGGAACGGATTTTGGTGGAATTTTATACACGGTAAGTACATTTTCCAAAATAGTCATCAAATTTATAAGTAACACTTTTAAAAATTATAACATACATATCGCGTCGAAATTAATAATTGTATAGAAAACGCGTCCGGAGCCACGGGTAATTGCTAATATGCATTGCCGCTACTGGCATTTACAAATAGAAGCGATATTCAAAGGAAACCTTATAAGGAAATAAGCATAATGCCATTGTAAACGATTTAACACCCAAATAACATCTGTCGACAACCGTGGGACGAGTGGCTTTGATGTTTTCAACAGGATTATACCATTGCCATTTTAGCATAACGTAATACACAGGAAAAGCGCTACATTTAAAAATACAAATATTATATGAGAAATAAATGTTTTCCCGTAAGTGAATACAGATTTGTAACATTTAAAAGAGTTTGGTTTTTTTTATATCATAGGAGGCAAACGAACATGCGGGTCACCTGATGTTAAGTGATCACCGCCGTCCATAGACACTATGGGGGCGGGGAGGTGGTCCTCCGGCGCTCTCACTGACCGAACGAAACGCAACAGTGCAAGCACTGTTACTTCACGTCGGTTTTCTGTGAGAGGGTGGTACTACCCCGTGCGAGCCGACCCAATCATGCTGAAACCGGTAATAGCTTTAGCGTGGCTCTACCAAAAATGGAGAAGTAAAATCATAAAGTGAAGAGATGATAAGCTCATTGGTAGTTTTGAAGTGAAAATTTCTTTAGCTGTAAAAAAAATTTTTGGTAGTAGAAAATCTTATGGGTTCACGTCACCGATGACCTCGACATGCTCGCGACGGATTGCGCTTGTGTCAGATTAGCATCGCACAGTATGGCGGCCTATGTACATGTCACTCCATCATATGTTTGATTAATTAATAAGGTATAATTAATGCTCGGAGTGCCAATAGGCGTGAAAACCAGAAAATATTAATAATTTAAATATTGTAGCACAGCAAAGTGACTGCACTGCACCTGATGGTGAACACAGTACAATCCAAAAAGAATTGCGACTACCGAGAGACACGTCATCCCTCGTCGGTGGCCGTTGTCTTGCCGGACGTAAATATCTCTTCACGTTACGCTTGAAGGACCCCATGTTAGAGGAAGGAGGGAACACACTGGCCGGGAGATTCGTCCACAGTGAGGCAATGTCTCTGCGCAACTCAAGCGGCTGTATAAACTGTGTAATGTCTGCATCATTAACAATGCGGACAGCCCGTCTCGGCAACCTGTCCAGGGCATCTAGTAGGTATTTGGCGGAACCATCCCAGAGGTACGAACAGTATTCCACACAAGGCCTAACTTGAGCCTTATAAAGTAGGTATAGCTGATCAGGCGTCAAAAACCGTCGCACCCTGTTCAGGGTTCCGAGTCTCCGAGATGCAGTGGAGATTACGTTCCCGATGTAATCTCTGAGATAGAGGTCGTTGCAAATATCTATACCTAAGATATTCAGGCTGTCTCGCATTGCGAGCGAGACGTTCTGGAGAGAAGGAAGAGGGTTAAATGCAGATGTTTTGCAAGTATTATTCATACAATAATTGATTTAAAAACTCAAAAAAGAGCACAGTTATTCCATTGTTTTAAGTTTTCAGTTCTGTCGACACTGTTTATGACAGTCTCGGCTTTTTTTAAGCAACGCGTCGATGACGTAGGTCAAAATCTTGAAATTCGCTGAAGCTTTCGTTGAAGAAAAACATTGTGGTGATACAATACTGCGACTTTAGGTTTTCTAATGCCCACTTAACTAGTTACCACCCTCAAGTAAACAATATATCGTCAAGCATACAAGTGTGTTTCAGCAACTGTACTTAAGAGCGAAGCCAATTGTAGGTAGGCGCGGTTACATCCTCATTTAACGTGAGGTGAGACTAGTGAAAGAAATCTGAATCGATGAAGGCTCCAATGATGACGCGTTCAAACGCCCCTCAGAACGACGTGGGCAATTTAATATGTCCCATCGACTATCGAATGGTGATAAAACTCCGAGTTCCGGACGGAAATTAAGTCGAAGGAAGGGTTACGTAATCAGTTTAACGCGGCGCAATCTAACCTGATACTGGGATCGATCGGAAGCTATAGTCTGCAATATTAATCACGAACCTATAGGGTTGTCCTTGTTATTATTAGTTATTACATTTAGTCGACCGGAATTGTTTACTGCCTTTCGACTCCATTCAGGGCACATTCCATTGAATACTTTTTTTATCTTCTATCTTCTTCTATACATATAATATGAATGTAAATATAACGTGTCTGTACTTTTCAGATTTTTGTGAAAAAAATTGTTTCAGGTGTCTTGAAGCAAGTAATAAAATATATTCCAATCATTTTTAGAAATGTATGTCTGTCTGTATGAACACGCATCGCTACTGCGTACTAAAGTAAAGGGAAGTACTGCGTTCACGATAACACCTCACAAAGCAAATCATAAAACATATCGTCAAGTAACATTTAACATTTAATTTAACATTTAAGTACGAGAGAAAAGTAGATAAGCAAATGGACTTAATACATTCACATGATTTTATCAGTCACTGCTTTTTTACATTAGGTTCCAAGCGGACAGAGCCGCGGGCACAACTAGTATTTAATAAAAGTGAAGCCGTCACCAAATTGTAACATATGAAATTTTGTAGACGATGTTTACCATCTAAAGACAGAGTGTACACGTAACCAAGCTCCAATATTAGCACTCAAAAATAAAATTAATGACTCATTAAGATCCGTCGATTTATGTAATGCCATGCTTGCTTTCCAACATCCGGGGAAGCAAGGATACTTTACAGTCTGGTTATGTTTGGAATTAAAAACCGATAAAATATGTTATTATTCATTATGTAGATATTTTATTTTGTTAGTAATCACTGGGGTGACATGTTCAATTTACGACCAAACCCCAATTACAAATAGAGAGGAAAAAAAACATGTTTTCAAGTGAAAATTCTTATGGCGCTGTTGGGAAACATTTTCATTACACGTTACGCGTTAAACCTAAGGTAGGTATTTATGTCCTGAGAGGTCTACTACTCTGACCCCTCAGACCACGCAGGAGCCCTTGATAAGGGACCGACACCTGCCGGGGAGTAGACGCGGTGCCAGTCGGCAGCTCCTGCTTCCTGGCCATTAGGTGTGAGAAGGCATTTGGGGTTTTAATCCGTGCAAGTCAGACATAACCCACCCTCAGCTGCCCGGCTAGGGTGGATATCCGAAGGGATTTCCACATGCAAAAAAAAGGAAATAAAAAAAATGATATTTATGTATATGTGTAAGTATATATGAGTGTCTGTCTGGGTCTAATGGTATACGGAAAGTGAGTAAATGTATAGTTAAGTGTGTCGTTACATTTCAGAATAAGCTAAATACAATTTTAGGCGTTTCTAATATTTTACGTTATTTTTCAAGATCTTTAAATTTTGTTCATGTAAAATATGAAGATAATAAAAAAAACTAATAACCTTATGCAAGACAAAATTTGAACATCGTAGACGGTGTACAAAAACTGAAAATCTAAAAAAAAATTAACATGTTATGTGAACGATTAAAATTGGATTTAGGTCATTTTTAAATGAGCTACACATGTAAACTATACTACGGGACTCTGTATAGTACATATAGTTTATGAGTATATATAATTTACAAGTTACAAGGTATTGATACGCAATATTTTTTTGTTAACGTTTATTCGCAACTACTTATGTTAAGTTGCGATGTATTTGAATATGAGATCAGTCTAAAAAGAAAACTGGCTCTCAAAGTGAAGTACTTACAGAGAGATTTTCAACTTTAAGGCGAATGATAACCAAGAGGGCACTACAGTTTATGTAACTTAATATTATTCTTACATTTGGCGAAAGAAAAAAATATAAGGTACATTTTATGAAATTCTTATTGACTCACGTTTACCATAAATATCTATATATTAATACGTGAAACGAAAACTTTGTACCCATTTTTAAGCGAATTGTGCGAACGGATGAACGTGGAATTAAGTGCACAAAGCTATTCTTTTACATTAAATGCATTAAAAGCACATTAGATTAATTAAAATATACATTACTCGCCCTACTGCTTGAATGGCACACAACATATACACACATGTAAATGATATTGACGTTTCGCCATCCGTCATTTTACTCTTACGTTCCAATTACCTTTTTTCATTCTACATTCAATATTTTTAACATGACTTACGTTCCATACCTTACATGCCCATTGAAATTAATTGGTCAAATTTTAGGTTAATTTTATAATAATATACTATGTAAATTCATAATATACATTAATAATTAATTGATAAATAATTAATCTTTAGTAAATTTATGAAACCACTGAAATAATAACTATTTTCTTTGGTCTTATTGAATGTCAAAATGAATTATGGTCCATTTCGACTACTAGGTGACCATCAGTGTTTTTAAAATATACTATGATTTTCGTGATACTAAGAATTTACAGTATATTAGCTTTTGTTCGCAATAATGTAGATTCAATTGCAATTTTCTTCACAACTTATCAGACAGATTTAATGTTATAGAAATTGGTCACAATGCATTCAATTTTCTTGATGCTGCTGACTTGCCAAACTTCAAGTTTTCCGAAGAATATAATATATTATATTATTCAATATATAGATTTCTTTATTAATGTTAACGCCATATTTATAAAAGTCGTTACTGAAATATGGGCTATATGAGTAATGAATATAATTTTGGAAATTATATCTTAACTAACTTTAATGTGGGTAAGATAAGCAATGGTGGCTTAATTAATAGCATGTGCGGACACCGTGCTAGAAAAGAAAAACAAGAAAAAGTCTTTATTTAAATCTTTCTTTTTTTTTCTTTTTTTAGCGTGGCTTTCGGTGGTCGCCGTTGTTTTTGGATTGTACTGTGCTCACCATCAGGCACAGTAAAGTGACTTTGCTGTGCTACGATAAAAAAAAAAATAGTTGGATTTTTTTTTCGAACTGACTACGGTATCGACCTAGCAAGGTCTTAACAGCTTCACCGGACTACAGTTTATAATTGGAAAACAATTACAAACAACAAGATAAACAAATGAAATGTATATATAGTTTATCCAACAATGACGAACCCCATTCAGCTACGTGCTGCAGTACATCTGGGTGGTACTGCAGCGCTGATTTACAATGGGGAGCAGAAGTAATGTACGAACGTGTAGTCAGTTGCTTGACAAAAATATTATAGGACTCATTTTTTTTTTATGTCATAGCAGGCAATCGAACATGTTGGTCACCTGATGTTAAGTGATCACCCCCGTCCATAGACACTTGCAACACCAGGGGAGTCACGAGTGCGTTATCAGCCTGTGTTTGGGGGTGAGGGGAGCGGGGATAGGGAACGGGGAGGCGGAAAGGGAAGTAGGATTCCGGCGCTCTCACTGACTAAACGAAGCGCAACAATGCAAGCACTGGTACTTCACGTCGGCTTTCTATGAGAGGGTGGTAGTACCACGAGCAAGCCGACCCATTCATGCTGAAACCAGTAATAGCTTCAGCGTGGCTCTACCACGCTCTACCACCTACCCACATCCAAAAAAAAACAGTACGGTTCAGGGTAAATCAAATCTACTTTAACACTCGCAAGCCGAGAGCAATAGCTAGTTTCCAATAAAACCATTTTCACGAAATCAAAGCCGCGAATACCAATTAGTATACAATAAAGTACATTTTACACCCAAAAAATTCTTATTGCAACAAAATTTAAGAACATTAGAATGGTCTGTCGACAACCCTGTAAGCTGTGGCTTAGTAGCAACCATCCCGATAGCTTTTACGTCGTCACGTATTAGATGTTTCATTATTAAAGATTACTGATAGAGAATCGCCTGCGTTTATTATGCCCTAGAAATAATATAAATAGATCGCAATTACACTATTATATAAATAACTAATATAAAGAAAACGTATTCCTTACTATTACTTGGAGTTTCGTTTCTTTAATCAAATAAGTATAATAAAAATGAACGTAATGTCACGTCAAAGTACATTATAAAATAGTAAAGGAAAATTGTAGCAAATAAACACTTAAATATGAGCTTGTGACGTCGTTTTTATGTTTACAGATAGATTTTTCTATTGAATCAAGTTGAAATACTTTAATAATAAAATTAATAGAAGTTCGATTATTTCTTCCAATATTAATCTTATATCTATATAAATAAGTATGTCGGTATATCTGTGATTGATAAACACGAACGCCGTTTAGACGAGCATCACGATTATTATTTTTATAATGTAATCTAACGCGGATGAAGTCTGACAGTTTACAGTATCATTACCTATTATAAAACAAAATCCTCTGCCACGTATGTCTGTCTGTTCGCGATAAACTCAAAAACTACTAAATGGATTTTCATGCGGTTTACACCAGTAAATAAAGTGATTCACGAGAAAAGTTTAGGTATATAATTTGTCAATGTATTTTTTATTATCAGAGTGGGACAACATCCGTCGGGCCCGCTAGTAATAATATAATAAGAATTGCAGCACTTAAGATAGCTCTGCTATATTTTACGTGTTTACACGTACTTATGTTCTCTTGATACATGCCAAAAAAAATTATAATCGAGTGTGAGTTCACACACGATAGAAGATGGATGAATGAAGAAGATGGCACATTTCAACGTTTCTCTCTCTCTTTCCATCTTTTTGTATATATTTCAAGTACATTGAGAATATAGTATACAGAGTGCTGTCTAGTCTCCATGGTATGCAAAGTCCATGTATGGGCCCGTATATAACAGTAGAGTAGTAGGGACGCGGACTGCTACGAACCATAGCATAAATCGAGACGAAAGACAGCGGAACACTATAAAAACGCATTCTATCTCATTCTCAACAGCCTAAAACCTACTGTACACGATTATAGCTATCTCTTTTTCGTTTCATAAAATCCAATGCACATCGTTGAAAATTCTGCACAAAACAACAACTTTCGTAAGACTTATGTTTTAGCAACTCGTATTTACACACGAAGACAGGCAGAAGTATACACTTTTAAAAGCATATAGTTCTTTTACGTCGCGTTACCAGCATATCAAGGTGTAAGTAAAGCTGTTGCAATATTACATTGTACATACATAATGAACTAAATGTACCTACAGGGCCGGACGCGTTTATTTTACGCACTTATTATTTTTGTCACCAATTTTTCGATTTTTGAAAGTATTATTAAATTATTAAATCTACCCATAGTTATGGAGTAGGATAGTTATCCTAACTTACTAAGTAATATAACAAATACACGTGTAAGTTTGTGTATTCATTTGTTTATTTGTTACGCTTTAACTTTTAAAAGCATTGTTCCTTTTTGAACGATAGGCAAATCTACATTAACACAGGCGAAACCGTGGACATAAGCTAGTACTTTTATATATTATCAATTTCTAAATGGCTTATGAGTATTATCTGTATACAAAATTGAACTAAAGTAGATTGAGACGGTTTTTATTACGATTTCTACGAACAACGAATGGCTCATCGAACTTGGGAACCAACAATGGTGAGGTTTTGAAAATATTCCATCTTAAACTTTATCGAATCGTTCGATTAATGACGTCAGTTTTCCAGTTTAGCATTCTTTATTGAAAGGCATATAAACGTGACACGATGCTTCCGAGTGTGCTCTAAGAATATACGAAAAGAAACCAAAAGAAGAAATCTGCAAGCGGTCCGGGGCTACAGCATTATAAGGTGTAAGTATAATTGAGTGATAATGAGTCTATTTGATTTTTATCTGTAGGAGTAAAAATTATTTCATCCGACGCAATCGCCATTTGATTAATCTATGGGCATAACAATATTTAAAGTCCGTTTTTATTATGAGGTATTTTAAAAATTACAATGTAAACGAATTTCATCAGACCGACCGATTTTTTTCGTTTTAGCGACGGAAGAGAACAAATATATGGTTTTGTGGTAAACCAACCAGATTGAACTAATTCCTACGTTAAACGAAGTTTTTCATTGCAACGAACGACGTTATAAAGAGTTTACACTGTACATAGTAATATTTTTGTCGACGAGTATTAAAAAGGTTATACGTGTATCCGCCAATGGATGGGAAATATCCGGAACAAAGCAAAGAAAAAGTTAAGCGCCTTGACCTTTATATATGAGATCAGGATACCTTCGTACTATCTTATAAAAACTTGGCCGCGCTCACGTTTTTCAGTATAAACCTTGATTGGTAGATACGTTTAATAAAATCGTTGTAAACAATACGGCCGATGTAACATTTGAGGTTAAAGATTGATTTCTGTAGAGTTTTTAATTAAAAAACGTGCTCATCATGACTGTTAAGTTACTCAAGTATTACAATCACGCTCTTCCTTGTAGGTGCTTATTATTTATTATAAACCAACTGCCGGCCTCGACGAAAATTAAACCATATCTTTCCTTTAGAGCACTACCATTTAACTGTACTGCAATCTGTCAGTTCTTTAAAAATTTATATGGACATTCCTACTGTCCTATTCCACTTTCCACGGAATTTTTTAACTGGAATTTTTCACTCCATATGATTTTCGAAACATTATCATTCGTATAAACTTTGTTCTCACAATTACAAAGGAGAAAACAAACATGTATAACAGTTCTGAGGTGATGTACTTACATTCTTTTTCGTGTGATAAGGGTGACCAGAGACTCGATGGGTTCCATTATTTTTAGATTTCGTTTTACAATAAAAATGCGTCAATATTAGTAATATTAGTACATAACGCCAATGCTAATTAGAGTTAATCCATCATCGATATATTTATAGTCTAAACTGCGCAGAGAACATGCTCGATGATAACGATATTCCGGTCACGATTAATAATAAATTGTCTACATGGAGGGCGACGCATAAATCAGTAGGAAGGCTTCGCGTAAATCTGTCAATTGCCTAACACATTAAACTTAATGTTTGTTTTATAGGATACGATACGTCATTGCACTGATTGTCCACAGTTTAACGCGTCCATGGGACAAATCCGATATGTGTCTGGAAGATGACCATAATATATTAGAGCGTGGACAAATTTATAGTGTTTTACCTTATGGTAACTGCCGAAGGATGAGAATATATGTATGATCTTCGAGTTAATTTATAGTTCTACCACGAAGGAAGCCAATAGTTAACTGTAGATATATAAGTAGATAGAGAAACACAATATACCGAGTCAAAATGACTGTGACGACTTTTTAAAATTATATTTCCCTTGACACTTTATGAAAAGTCGATGAGAGTTAATTGTACTGTAACAATTCATGAAGTTTGCGTGCGTCAATGTAACACACCATGAAGTTAGCTGATAGTTTCTTTTTAAAGATGATATAAACATTTTTTTTTAATAATTATCATTTTATATAATACTAGCTGTGCCCGTCACTCCGTCCGCGTGAAACATAATGTAAAAAAAACAGTCCATTTACTTATGTACTTTTCTCTCGTACTTACGTCGTGTCGTCATTAAAATTACAATAACTTTTTATAGTGTGAACAGATTTTAATGAAACCAAAACTAAATGTTATTCGATGCTTTATGATTTTCTTTAAGAGGATTTATCGTGAACGTATTACTTTAGCAGTGATGCATGTTCGAACAAACAGACAGTCAGACAAACATTTCTAAAAATTATTGAAATGTATTTTATTACTTTTCCAAGAGACCTGCAACATATTTTTCACAAAAATGTAAAAAGTACAGACATGTTAGATTTACATTCTTGTTATATGTATAGGTGTGTATATTATATGTGTATCAAGACTAGTACGGACGTCAACGTGTACTTAAATTGGCGCCGTCAGTGACATTTTAATTTTGTAATAATTTATGTAAAACTTTTTGCACAATAAATTATTATTATTATTATTATTATTCATTTTTACTATATATATATATAAATAATTATACTAACGAAATATACATTCCAAATTATCGGTATTTCAACCTTTATTGTTTAGAAGAGTACTAGCTACCTTGAGCATTTCAAGATTACATTTGACCCTCATACTATAATTAAATTTAAGGCTTTACTTTGTGAAGATCTATTCTATTTTGTATCGTTACTTTTTATAATACAGTTAACCGGTTACGTTTTGCTTCAGGACTGCCCTAAAGAGCACTTAACGCTTTGCGAAAACTTTCTTATATCCTCCTTCGAAATTTTGGATTTGTTGAAGAAGGTCGACTATTAAATCCTTTGATAATCTTGCAAGGCATATGGGCTCACTCAAGCACTACAGTGGGGGCGGGGGGTCTTTGATTTGTTTATTTTTGATGACATAAAGGATAAGGAGATCTGGATCGGTAGGTTTGATATGTGAGGAGCGCGGTCTTATCCATTGTGCTACCATCGCCTTAGTAGTGAACCACTAAAGTTACTCCTCTATATAGACTATAAATTTCTCATTTATAGATTTGTTAATTGTTGTCCATGAATCAATATGGAATCCAGAACAGATTAAAAAAAATTATAAAACTTCGAGTTATTTATATTTTAGTCATATATACTTTAATCACCACGTCTGGCCGTGGCACCGGCCTAATTCGTTGACATTTAAATATAACGGGTTGAGACCGTCGAATGATTTCATTGCGGATTTTGGTGACATAAACGTTTTTTATGACCGCCATAAGAAGATAAACTCTTAAGATATGACGAAAATGCGGAAGTTGTATATAAAATTAGCTTAATTTTTCGGATACTTTACAAAAAAAAATACGTGCGTGTATCAGTGTACACACGTAAGAAGTGAAACTACTTTATGACATCATTTTTTGAAAAATGATCTACTATATTTACAATTTTACAGAAAAAAAAAAATTAAAAAAAAAACGGAATCTGATCATTGTGAGCGCGCCTTTAGAAAAAAAAACGGAATCTGATCATTGTGAGCGCACCTTTAGAAATAAACATGGCGTGTAACGGAAAAATGTACAGAAATTAAGATGGCGCGTAACCGAAAAACGTTACACACGTTTTTACATGCTCTAAAATTCCTCCCTACGTCGATAAAGAAGTTTCACTTCAAAAATGTCTATCAAGTCTATTATTATATTACAATGATTTTTTTTTGTTCTGCATATTTTTGAAATGAAAACTTCTTTAGACGCATTGAGCGGTATTTTTGGCAGGAGATAAATTTGATTTCGCATCATGACATGATACGTAAACAAGACCATCCGTATTGCGCTTAAGCGAGTTGCGTCAGACCAGCGACGCGTAGTATAGTATAGGAGCCTGCGTACATGTAATATTGATATTTTCCAGCTCGTCATACGTTTGATTGATTAATAGACTTCATAAAAATGTATATAATTATTGCTCTGAATGTCAGTACATATGAAACCTCAGTAATGTTAATAATTTCAATAAAGAAATTCTAAAATTTAAATATTGTCATTCACACTATATTTAATATGAAAATTCAAAAGAGAACTTATTTATTTCATTGTTTTGAGTTTTCACTTCTGTCGGGAGACCTTATGACTGCCTCGACTTTTTTTTTAATTATTCAATGATGTAGTAACGATTTATCGTAATAAATATTTCTGTTACAGCAAAATGAATATTGTAATCAGCGAGTTCAGATACCTAATCAATTCTCATAGAGATACATAGAGCAGTATCAAATGTTATGCGCTATAGGGCCATCTAGTGACGAATTATAATAAACTAGAAAAATCTTCTAACTAAGGCTTAGGTATGGTGACTGTATAGGATAGAAAAGTGTTGAAGCTTATCAATCCCAATTATTCCAAAAATTATATATCTAGTAGAAGGGAAAAACAAAAATATTTTTTAAATAAATTATTTAAAAAAAAAAAAAAATAAAAAAAAAAAAAGAAAAAAATAAAAAAAAAAAAAATTATTAAAAAAAAAAAAAAAAAAAAAAATTTTAAAAAAAAATAAAAAAAAAGCGGTAAATAAATAGTTTATCATATTAACCAAATTAAATAAAACATATGAATATGTGTGCTACCTAGAGATGTATTGGAAGTCGGTGCCAAACGAAATTTCATATTTGTTCCAGGTAGAAATGTATTACAGAGACGACTTAAACTTTGTACCTATGTAGATGATATGATTTTCGGTTCGCACCGACTTCCAATACATCTCTAGGTAGCACACATATTCATATGTTTTATTTAATTTGGTTAATATGATAAACTATTTATTTACCGCTTTTTAGTGCCTTATGGGTTTTTGATTAATATTGAAGTCGGTTAATACTTTTTTTTTGAAAATTTACTTTATTTTTCCATTTTTAGTGTACATAAATATATTTTACTAGCAGTGCCCGCGAACTCCGTTCCGCCTTAAGTATATTAAAATATGCAGATTTTTGCGGTATGGTATGCGATATGGTTTCAATTGGTTGTACAATAAGAAACGTTTGGTACGAACGCAACCTTATCAATAATCCGCGATTGTTTCTACCACCAACTCGGCTACCATCGCTTCACACATAATAAACCTTAAGTAATGTAATTACAATGCTTGCGTCATGTTGCAACACAACAACGAACATAAGCACAATAGGCTCCTAAGAATTGAAGAGTTTTTTTTTATAATATTGGTGGCAAACGAACATACGGGTCACCTGATGGTAAGTGATCACGGCCGCCCATGGACACCTGCGACACGAGAGGAAACACAGATGCGTCGCCGGCCCTTAAGAAAGGAGTAGGCTCGTTTCTTGAAAGTTTTCTTACTTTTTCACGGATCCCATAATCAGAACCTAACCAAACTCTCATCAAACTACCCTTGAAGTACGTCCTTTCCAATAAAAAATGAATCATCGAAATCGGTTAGCGTGATATTGAGTTATTCGTCTATTTGTCGTGTACATACTTAATGCAAATTTAAAACTTATACGGTTTTGCACTGGATGCCGTTGTCGGAACTGGACCAAATTAAAATGAGACCACACGGGAAGTACCAGCTTTCAAATAAAAAAAAAATAATCAAAATCGGTTCACCCAGTCCAAAGTTATGAGGTAACAAACACAAAAAAAAAACAGTCGAATTGATAACCTCCTCCTTTTTTGAAGTCGGTTAAAAATGAGGTATTGTCGCATACTTTAGTTATATGCAAACGTCTAAAGTACGTTTATCACAAATAAAGTAGGATACGGTATTATAAAGTATGGTTGGTAACCCTAATAGCTACTAAAGAAAAATAATAATGAAAAAAATTGTATGACAGATAGAGGAAAAGTTATTGTACTTAACTTTTTAGCTATCGTTTTTTAAACATAAAAAATGATTGTTGAATCATTTCACACCACCTACGCAAAAAAATGAGTGCGTGTAACCGTCACCCGCGATTGAAGTAAACCTTTTTAAACATTTTTGATTTTATCAATAAATAGTTTATAAACAGATCAATAAAAAATGTAGAAAAAAATGAATAATAAAAATATTAAATTGAATAATATTAAAAATCATACAATATAATTAATTATGTATAATTATATGGGCGCGCGACCGTGCTGCCATCTGGTTTCAATGTAAGTAAGTAACAAATTAAATCAAAGCTTCATTATCTGTAGTGCCATCTATCAGCTAATTCGGAACTTAAATAACACAGGAAGTGTTATTAGCAACTCTTTGTTACAAAGTAAATAAAATATAGAAACGTACGAACAGATTACTATGATAAATAACGAATTAAATTAATCATGATTTAATAGAAGTTTCGGTTATGTTTAGTTATTATCTAACCGGATGGTACAGAAACGTCACGCCATATTGCCGTAACGGACTTCCGTTGCATTGTCGTCCAGTACCTAAGAGGTATTTGCGCCTAAAGAAGTTTTACTTCAAAAAATTCTTATAAAAAATAATCTAGGCAAATATTGACTTACTAATTATGATATAAAACATAACAATATTCACATTTTTTCTATGTGAAAATGACAACTATAACATACTACAATATTAACAAAGCATTTTTTTAAATGGTTCAATTTAGAATTAATGTAATATACCAATACATTACCGGTAAACATCAAGTCAAATGCTTTGTCTACGAGCATCATAATGGCATGGGAAGCTAATTACCGCTGACTGTCGCATGCATAATGAATGATGTTCATAAAACTGTGACGACAGCCTGTATAGCGGAAGAGCATCTACTTTGTACACAAACATATAGCTCACCACATAATCTGCCACAATCCAGGATATTTCCAAGGCTTATTGATGATTTGAAAGCCAATTTTATGTTTGGTTACCCTAATTAATATTATAAATAGTTGTGCCTGCGACTCCATCCGCGTGGAACCTAATGTAAAAAAAAACAGTAACTAATAAAATCATCTGAATATATTAAGTCCATTTACTTATGTACTTTTCTGTCGTACTTAAGTCGTGTCGTCATTAAAATTACAATAAGTTTTATAGAGTGAACCGATTTTAATGAAACCAATACTAAATGTTATTCGCGGATATGCTTTATGAAGGTTTTATCGTGAACTCAATACTTTAGCAGTGATGTGTGTTCAAACAAACAGACAGATAGACAGACATTTCTAAAAATGATTCAAATGTATTTAATTACTTATTCCAAGACACCTACAACATATTTTTTCACAAAAATCTAAAAAGTACAGACACGTTCGCTTTTCATTCTTATTATATGTATATGTATAGATAGATGTGTACGTGGATTTGTTTGTTACGCTTTCACGGCCTAACTACTGAACCGATCGTAATGAAATTTTGCATACACGTTGTAGTACACAAAAGGACATAAGGTACCTTTCAAACAGAAATAAGTACTATTATGAGTGAAGCCGCAAACAAAAGCTAGAAGTATAATATAGTATCGCACTGTTTTATTAACGAAGAAAATGAAGTCAAATATTTCCTTTACAGTATGACCATGTAAAGAAATGAATTGACAATCCGTCAATTCTGTAAATATTTTTAAAGATCTCGCTATAGTGAAGTGAATATAGAAGATTTTTTAATCGACATTTTTTACATTTTCGAACGATTTTCCCTCACAATTAAAAACGCAACAAAAAAAGAATAACGTTCATTCGGCAGTTATATTTTATTTATATAGATTTTGCCGGACGGTGAGACATGGTAATTGTGTAGTCTAGGTGTAACAAATGTCATAGAGGCACACTTAGGAATATCGCATTCTGACATCAGACAATAAGCACAATCTATCCGGTAAGCAAACGGAGTTGCAGGGACCTTTACTCGACATCGCAAATATATATATATATGGTGATATAAACATGTTCGGTGATTCTCTTTTAGTTCATCGCGTTTCGGGAAAACTGACTGCCATCAAGCTGACGAGTGATTCGTAAGCTAGTATAACAATGACTATTAATGTATTGTAGATCCCTCGCTTACTGCTTATTATAATGAATCTTCCTAAGAGTAAGTCTGCATAGACGAGTACACATTTTAATTCGAATTGTTGCTGGAATATGATCCTAATTTAATACACGGATGATAAAACAAGAAGATAGATTCCTCGTAAAGATAATTAACGTTCTAAAAGTATTAGATAACTATCACAATACATTTTTATTTAAAAACATTATCTATGTGTACATAAGTGAAGACAATTATTTCAATACCTTTTTCTCCTTTGTTTGTTAAGCGATTCTCTTTTTTTACTTCGAATTAATAGATATTGAGGAGCTAAAAAATTGGAAACAATTAATTTTCTTTTTAAATACTTTAGAACGCGCATATATTTTATTGTGTTGTCCGAAAATTCCAAAATGTTTACAACCAAAGATATTTGTAAGAATATTTCTTGTGAAACTCCCAACAGGCATAAATTGAAAACCGGTAAAAAATAAAAAAAAGGACAAAATTGTTATAACTAAAAATTTTTATAAAAATATTGAAATTCCCAACAGACAACAAGTTTTACGTATAGAATAATTTAAATTGCATTGAAATTCCAATTTCAAACGTATCATTTAATTGGTCAATCATTTATTTTGCGTCAATTTTGAATAACAATCAGATTTCGACTTACCGCCTTTGACTTACGACATCGATTAATAAAACATTCCGCAATAAATGCATAACGTCCTTGTAAAACACAAGAACTGGATGTTAATATACCAGAAGACGGATGCTGTTAGTTAAGACCCGTATTGCGTTGTAGGACGTCGCTCCACGTAACAGACTAAATGGTTAGGAGCAATTTGCGTTCGGCACGAGTACTAATAGCAGTTGGGATTGTGCGACACGTTCACAGGCGAAGTTCATACACAGAGACCCATATATTATATGTACGTATAATATTGGATTTTTTTTAAATGAGTCGTACACTTCATAGTGACCTAAATCCAATTTTAATCGTTGGTATGTGTAGCTTTTTTAATATTTCCAGTTTTTATACACCGAGAACGAAGTTCAAATTTTGCCATCCATAAGGTTTTTAGTTTTTTTATTATGAACTTTATATTTTACATGTGCGAAATATGAAGATTGAAGATCATGAAAAATAAAGTAAAATGTTAGGAACGCCTAAATTTGGATTTAGCTTATTTTGACAACTCAAATATACTTTGTAGATTTTAGTGTTTGACTTCAATCCCACTCAATTATTTTTTTTTATATCATAGGAGGCAAACGAACAGGCGGGCTGATGTTAAGTGATCACCGCCGTCCATAGACACTAGCAACACAAGGGGAGTCGCGAGTGTGTTGCCTGTTTGGAGGGAAGGGAGAAGCGAGAGGAGGTGGCCCTCCGGCGCTCTCACTGACCGATAGAAACGCAACAATGCAAGCACTGTTCCTTCACATCGATTTTCTGTGGGTCAGGTGATACTACGCCGGGCGTACCGACCCATTAATGTTGAAACCAGTAATAGCTTCAGTGTGGCTCTACCACCTACAAGAGACCAGTAAGTACTTGACAAGTACAAGACACAGTACTTGTAAGAGACCAGTAAACATTTTTGAAACCTAAGTCTATAGAAACAAGGCAAATTTTTAGAAAGCAATAATAGAAACGTAGCGACCCCTCGTACAAGAGACACTAAGTAAAGACAAGCTCGAGAGTGTACTTTTTAATTCTAATGATTTCAATAAAAACATATTTACTATAGAAAAGACTAAGTTAAAAAAGGGTCTTTGAATAACTTTCAATTTTGTATTTTTTCCTATTTGGCTCTTTTAATAGACGATTAAATGACGATGTGGTCCAAGATGGTATATATATTAAGCCTTGAAGGGGTACTTGCTCTGAAGTGGAGTTGCCAGAATACATCTCTAGATGCTTAGCGAGAGATTTGAAACTTAAGGGCGGTAGCTAGACTGGCGTGATTAGGAAAAGGCCTTCCACCATGCTGTGTTTTCATCATGATGTTTTCCTTCACCAAAAACTGCGATTTAGTAGCTAGGATTCAAACCTACCTTCATTGACACGGTGTCCGAACACGCTATCAACTATGCCGTCATCGCTACAGAATCACCAGTTGAATTATTACAAAAATGTAGAATAAGTCCATAAAAGTCCATCAATTGTAGGTGGTAGAACCACGCTGAAGCTACTACTGGTTTCAGCATGAATGGGTCGGCTCGCCCGGGGTAAGTACCACCCTCTTACAGAAAACCGACGTGAAGTAACAGTACTTGCATTGTTGCGTTTCGTTCGGTCAGTGAGAGCGCCGGATACCCAACTCCCCTCCCCCTTCCCCACTTCCCCACTCCTCCTTCTCCCAAACACAGGCTGGCAACGCACTTGCGACTCTTCTGGTGTTGCAAGTGTCTATGGACGGTGGTGATCACTTGACATCACGTGACACACCTTTTCGTTTGCCACCTATTATAAAAAAAGTTCTTATCAAATATATATAAATCTGTTTATAGCACTGCAATATGGATTAATTGTCGGTTGTCGCTGTCATGTGGGCTTTAAAGCTCGTTGGCTACTGGATTTACAGGGACTAATCCCGAAACGCAAAAATGTAAAGCAGAATCACTTTTAGCCGCGACCCAGTTGAGTACAAATCCATGCCACCCCGCCTGGTTAATGAAAGATAATTGGTTGATCCAGGAACCCGAGATGTCTGAGACGTCTGTTACTTGATATTTAGTAGTCTCCATCCAGTGGAACGCAAATTCACAAATATATAACAATAAAAATTGTTAAAATAAAATGTCGATTGTATGTTTAAATGTCACGCCTTGAATATTGTTTACTATAGACTTGTATGCTCTATGACGCCATCCTTTTGTAATAAAGCACTCACTCTTTTATACCATAAATAAACGTCATATTAACAGTTGTACACTTACTTCTCTTAAATAAATCAGTTCACTGTGAATATAGTGTTTGTTCTCACATATTAACAAAAATCAATTGCTAAATAGTAAGTGCATTATTTCAAAATGACTGCACCAATTTGGCTAATATTTTCTTTGTTGTTTTTTTAATCGTCGCGAAAAGGTTTGTATGCAAGGAAATACTTGAAGCACGGAAAAGTGAAAAATTCTGGTTAAAAATTAAGTGAGGGAGTGAGACAGAGAACAATAGGGATATCTTCAAACATATTGAGAGAATTGACAGTTTGATGTTTAGTTACTCATGTCCCTTTTATTTAATTACGTACAGGGAAGATTTGGTCTCATTTTCTATTTTTTTCATGTGAAGCCCGGACGGACAGCTACCATGCAATAATAACTCTCAATAATAAATGTGCGTTTACGGATAATACACTTGAGAGACATTTCTTATTCAAAACTCGGCGTGTGTACCATCTCTTTGTTTAAGCATTTGTGTATATATTAATTCTATAAAACAATGCAAGATTTTCAGTAATTACTAAAAAGTACAAAATAATTCATTATTTTTTTAAGTCTCAATATTATAATGTTTTTTTTTTTTGCCCCAAAGAGTATATTGTAGACTAGTAAACGTAAGGAACGTGAAATATGACTTATAGAGACGATAAAAATAGAAGCTTCGATACGTCGATGGTATGGAAATTTTTTTTTTTATTGATAATATTAAAGCTTATCAATAGCTACTACACAAAAAAGGAAGAAAATCGATTAACAAAACGAGGAGAAAAAAAGTGCTGAACTATCTTATCTTCGCCTATTTAAATATAGATATAATGAATCCAATTTGACTGCTTATGATATTATTTTTTTAAGCCACGAGTATATATGTCGTCGTATCTATTATAACAATACATACAACAACAGCAATTACATAAAATTAAGTATAAGAAAGACTTCCATTTAGAGACACTACAGTATCCTAGAGTAGAAATGTCCTGTTATTGCTTAAACGTTGGCAGACACGATCGCTAACGGTAGGTCTCAAAATCAAGTACAAATTCATTGAAAAATTCTTGCAGTTTTTTTGCATAATAGAATCCAAAAAACAAAGTATGCAGAAGAACAAAGATTATCGATAAAATTTCTAAGCTTAAGTGCAAATATTCGAGGGGCATTGTTCGTAGACAGTATAGCTAATGGGACTGAAGTATTCTTAAGTGGCGATAATGCATCGTAAAACGTAATGTTAGCAAATTCGCAAATAAATGAACCGATGACCTAATGACGATTGTAAGGATATGCTAAATGCAAGCAACGCAAGACCTTTCGTTGTGGTGATTTTCAGGAGAGAACTCCATCTCTAGTAATCTCCATGTCCAGCAGTGGACGTCTTTTGGTTGAATTGATTGATGAATCGTAATAATCTAATAACTAAAATGTTCTCCAATACAATACCAAAACCAAGACCACAATTCTCCATACTGATCCATTACCTTTATAAATTATAAAAAAATGCCTAACAAATTACAATAAATCTTTAGCTGTAATCGCATGCAAAGCATCATTGAATCAGACGCGCTGAACACCCGATATTGCATTTAAGAATATTTTCGAAATGAACTCATAACTGCTTACTTTGGTTTATTTTTAACACATTCTAATTAATTACTACCATCTGTTAAGCAGTACTCAGTTATCAGCAATGACTCACAGTTATTCCATCTATTATCTACTGGAGATTTACTTGGATTTTATTAATACACCACGCCTTAATTTATAATTAGCTTCCTTATCTCAATAAATATTTACTAACGAAGAAATTGTTAATCAAACTGTCATATTTCCCATGTAACACGCACCAAATATACATAAAGTCGAATGTTAACATAAGCAAAACAGATAATACTTTTTGCATAATTTGCAATATTTACTACGTACCTACTTGATACTGGTCCTACTATTTACAATATAAAAAAATAACACTAGCCATTTACCAGTGTATTTCCAAAAAACTCTGATCGTTGTGTGACTTATTTCTGATAATACAGGAAACAGAATCCATATAATGAAAACATTTTTCATATTAAGTATTAACACCATAAAGACCTTAGTACCATTACAATTTGCATTACATAGTATTCTTCAGCAAGTATACCCAAAGTACTATTATGGTATTAGTATTAGACCTCTCAAGTCTCTTTATCAACCAAATATTTAAATCTCTGTACAATACAATACAATTAAAAACAAATTTCCATTTATCATCATACTTTTCTTTATCAATCTTTTATTAAATAACTAGCTGGTGTCCGTAACTTTCTTCTCGTGATAACAATTTTATATAAGGAACTACGTATCCCTCTGCATTCTTTGTGGTTTTACTTATTGTTTTACAATTGGAAGTAAAGGTATTCTTGTCAAATTTCATCTTAACTAATTAATTACTCTGGATGAAAAAATAAAATAATGTACAATAAAAAGAAAAACCAAATTCAGTTTCTTGCCACTCGGTTGCCTTCCGAGCCGGTGATAGTCTTGACGTTCAAAAGCGCCTACTAAGGGTCTAAACTGAATAAAGTATTTTTGGTTTTAATTTGGGGAAAGCGTAACTTTTTGAACATACATAATACTTTGAAAAGTTATCTGTTTACTATTAAAAATCTCATCAAAATCGGTTCAACTTGTACGGATAACTCGCCGGACAAATGACATTAATAAAATAGATTTGTACAGACGTTTTGATCGATTTGGGGTGTTTGAACTTCAACAAATAGAAACCTTGTATATCCATTCAATTTAAATTAAATATATTAGTATTTAACTGGTATTTTTTAACTTCTATTCCCATATTTTTTTTTGGTATATAAAATCAACTATGTTTACGATAAAAATGTACCTACTTTTAATAATGTAGTTGTCAAATGCTACAACATCAGAATATCTAAAATAAAGTGTATCATATATTTACACAATGAACAGTTGAACGTGCAATCTCACAATCATGAATGAATGAATCATCACGAGTAATCGAAAGTACGAGATTCATTACAGATTGTAAAAACCAGCTGGTCCACTTTATTATATTGGAACGTAAATTTACGCGCTTTTTAACCCAAACGTTAAATGTAGAGGATGTCAACTCATTCACCATTTTCTAAGTATATAAATAGGAGAAGATAAAACAATTTTGTCCATTTTTTTTTCTATTCTTTATATTTTTGATATAAAAACTTCTTTAGGCGCGACGAGCGGTATGTGTCAGACTAGCGACGCGTAGTATAGTGGCATGTGTACATGTAATATTGATATTTTGTAGCTTATACGTTTACTAACATATAATTAATTTTCAAAATTCAAAAGAGAACACAGTTTAAATTCCATTGTTTTGAGTTCTCACTTCAGTCAGCGGTCCTTGGAATGATCATTTGAGAAAAGTGTGAAAACGTACCAAACCAACAAACAAATGAACTCGCATTCGCATTTATAATATCAAATAGAATTAGAATGTATTATGCATATTATTACAAATAATTACTTGATTTTGCATGTCAAACGAATTACCAGTACTAATAAATAGTGTCTACGTTTACAATAATTTGCATTACTCGTGTATTCCTCGTTATGTTGGTTTAAAGATTATTTTATACATTATTCTTTATTCATTGCCTAATTTCATCTATCTCTTGAGCTCCTTACTAGTGGATTCTATTGTTTGTAATTAAAACCAAGGTTACAAAATGTGTCAGTTTTTGCTAATGCATACATTAAATAATAATAACAGATAACTTCAATGAGATAAGGTATCTCCTATTTCTTATACTCAGCCACTTGAATTGTATATTTTAACATTATATAAATGCATTGAACACATCTGCATAGAACAAATAACATTCTATACAATAAACAACACACAACAACCAATAGACTATAAACCCTACATTTTCGTAACATAGAAACAGCTGTAAATAATATTCTCAGTTCAGAAATACACTTTAATATACGAATATTGTCGCCAGAGCAATAGATCATGATTTTCGGCCTTTTCAATCTGTTACGAAGACCTTCTAAGTCGTCGTCTTGTGCCAGATGGTGAATGTTCTCGTGCTATTTATAGCTGACCGTTCAGGGCTTTCTAATAGTAGCGACATACCATTTTAACTTACATCCTGTAGAATCAGTATTTTAATAAAGAAATAACAAAGAGGTTCATCTTTATAGATATACTAGCTGACCCGGCCACGCGTTGCTGTGGCTCAGTTATTACATGTTAAATTAAAATTATGATAAACTAATTTCAAAATTTAAACCTGGCGTCATCTATGATATATTTATAATAGTCGGTACTACAGTTTTCTGTCAACAAACTAATTTAAAGCGCCATCTGTTCGAGACTGATGAAACTTACAATTAATAACAATAATCAACATTGACAATAATTTAATTTCTAATTAAAAAATATTAAGGCCATTAATCGTAATATAATTTATTCTATCTCTTAAGTTGGACCAAATTATACATAAATGCCAACTTTTATGAAGATCGATTGAGTAGTTTCGGTGTTTATCGTGGACAAACATCATGACACTGGGTTTAAGTATTAAGACTAGTTGCTTTCCGCCCGCTTCCTTGAGCCTTAAAAATGGCAAAGTGTAATAGATTCCAAGAAATAAGGAGCCTAAAAAACATCTACGAAAAATTCAGCATCAAATGGTCTTAGACCTATGCCGATATCTTCAGTAGTTTTGCGTTAATTGAGCCTCAAAGGGACTGTACTGTACTGAACATATAGATATATTTTATTTTACACTCGGTTTTGTAGTTTTCGCGAATGGTTATGTTATCATGTTCTACTACACCGTGGTTTATCATCGGACAAAATTTTAACCAAAAACTAACCTATATATTTGTAAATATTTGCAGCAAAAGATAGCTCAGTATCATCAGCATGAATGTATCTATTAGTTATCCTGAATAATCAAGGTCTCAAACAATAAATCGTAACCATAAGGACTGCCGACAGAAGTGAAAATTCAATACAGTAGAATAACTGTGTTCTGTTTTGAATATTTAAATTAGTTATGGTGTGAATTATTTAAATGTCATAATTTGTAAATTGAAATTATTATAATTAATCTGGTTTTCGCATCTATTGGGCACTCCGAACAATATACATATACAGTTTAATATATGATAGGTTGCACAATTTAAAAAAAAATATATATATATTAGATGTACACATCGCTATACTGTATGTATAATACACGTCGCTATTCTGACGAAAACCGCGCAAGCGCAATACGATCGGTCATGCTTACTAGCATGTCATGACGAGAAATTATAAATTTATCCCAAAAATATCGCTCAACGTACCTTAAGAAATTTTCACTTCAATAATAGGATTATATAAATTCCAGTTAGTAAACTTATACCTCTTGTTAAACTTAAGAACGAATATTGGGAATTGTGTGGAACATAGTCATCTAGTTGCCTAACTCTCCACTCCTTTCTCTCGGCCCACTTTGAACGTGGGTAGGGAATGTCGTTTACCATAAAATGGTGCAATATAGTATCAAATACATATAGAAGCAATTGCAAATAAACCAACCGTAAATATCACAATCGTTCTCCCATCGTCACTTCAAACTAGAAATAACTCACGCGGCCTGAAACTAAGAGCCACTTGACACCGCCGTATTTACGGCTTATTGTCTCCTAGCAAGCAATACGATTGAATAAAACCTTTGATCTCGTATGGTTTATTACAACTACATAATTTTTTTTTTCATAATCAACATTTAAAAAAATCCTATGCAGTTAAACAATTATTAAATGTTAAAAGAAAAATAACACTTCTAAATTTAAATTTGTCTCTAACCGTCAATCTCCCGACCTATTTGTTTTTAATTAATAACTTCAAATATTTGTTAAAATTGACCTAACAATTTTTGATGCCATTTTATCATGAGCATAATTGATTGGACTGTTTGTGCTAACAAAATTGCTAGTAAGTAAAGAAATTATGTTCTCTTTCCACAACATAATTTTTTTAACTCAGTGCCTTTATGGCTTTATCGCATCAAAACTACTAAAAGTATCGGCAAAGAACTATTACCTTTCGATATGCAAATTTCATAGGTTACTTATTTTTTGGATTCCATTAACCCTTTGTCATTATTAACCTTCCTATAGCTGTGCATTGGTCTGTGAGACCGACGATATACATTTTACTCTTTTTTTTTTTAATGCAAAACGTTAGTGATTTGGGCTTCTCAGTACCTGCATAGTTTATGGCCTATTTCAAATGGGTATAACGTGAACGTTCGTGCACACATTACATATATCTGTACACGATGAAGATCAGTACGTCAGACCAACGCCCGGATATAGGATGGTTTATGCCTAATGAAGCAAGCTGGAATCTGCTAGTAAAAGTATAAATACGTCGTACAATTTAATCCTGAAATCTTTGAAATTATGAAGATCAGTTATTGTCTTCATAAAGTTTCAAGCTAAGGATAAAGTGTCGGTTTTCTCTGTGACCGCAATCACGTTGAGTGTGTTAAAAACATCATTTTGAAGTATAAGAAATGTATATATAATACTGAAGAAACATTTAAAAAGCTATCGACATTTGATAGATTCTGGTGTCATTTGGAAATTCTAGCCCACTTTTAACATTCACTTGATTAAATGATTCATTTACAGCGCCAATATAAATAAAAACTATGCACAGATCTGTGCATAGTACATGATGCTTTGTACGTGAAGCGGCATGTATAACAATTAATTGTTTACGGTATAAATGTATATAATTACAAATGTTCCCACGTTTAGCTCCGTTACCCACGCTTAATAGTCCGTAATCACGGTAAGTAAACTGTTAGGTTAATGAATCACTCAACGGATACCATCTATTACCTCAGTTTTCATAGACGTAGGTGTCCCTTTTACCAAAATTGTTACTCCCATGTGTAGACCTTCCCATGTTGTTATTGCCAAAATGAAATACCGTTTACAGTTTTAAAGATTAACAAGGTCTATTACGTATATTTTAAAGAAAAAATTGTGACTTTTTCTATTATTTACATATAAAAAATTATAACAATTATCAATATCACTGTCACAATTATCATATAACTTTTCTTAGACCCTTTTACAAAAATTGTTACTATCGTGTACCTAAAGACCCTTCCATGTTATTGTCAAAATGAAATAGCTTTTACAATAATACTGTGTCTTTTGAAGCTTGTTAAGATCTACTGTCTATATTTAAAAAAAAAATGACCTAATATTAATTATGATCTAACCTGTGTATACTATTCTTAATCAACTACCAAAATATGACCCTTGTGTTTCCGGGTGTTATCCGTTGTCTCGAATATTTTAAATTTTCTTAAATTGGTTGAGACACATTAAGCTCTACCATTTACCAGTGATCCTACTTGGATTTTATCTGCAATTTGGTAATAAAGTAGACTAATTTTACCACCGACACAGTCCGATGACATTTAATTATATGTTTTATTATTGTAGTAAAAGACAAACCACTTTCCTTATGACTAAGGACTTTGATCTAAATTAGAACATCAAAAAATCGTACTTTTTTTTAAAACTCATTTCAAAAATCGTAAAGTATCTTATTTATTTCACATTCCGTCAATGTTAGCTCCTTAAGCAATGTCTTAAGTCCGAAAGTGGAAATAAAAACTCTAGCAACAACAGGGTGGGTCGCCGGCCTATTTTCACACGTCTGGCATCCCCGTAGCGGCATGGTAGGTGGGTGTGATGTCTGATCGCATTAATTTTGTTTATCATATTCGATAAATTGAAAATTTTTTAAACAATGTTAAAGATTATAATGGATTGGGATATTTTTTGATATAGTTCCTTAACGCGGCTTACGGTGGAAATCACTGTTAAAAATCGTCACGTAAGAAAGAAGTGTTATGCCCACTCCATATACCTGTTTATCTCCCACTCTGTTTCGATCGATTGTATACGAGTATTTATGTGATTTCTAATAAATAAGTATTTTTCTTAAAATATTAAAAAAGTGTGTGTGTACTTATGTACACGCGTTAGAAGTTATACTTCTTTGGCGTAACTAGATAAAAATCTTTTAAATTTTTTTATGTTTCGCCTTATTCTACGTTTGTAGCAAAACAACACTGACAATATAAAAAAGGTATTTAATACATTGAAAGTTTTAATACTACAAAGAAATACAAAGAAACAAAATGTTGACTATAGCTAACTTCAGGGTGTCGGTTTTTCGTGACGGTGTGCGCGCTCATCGTAAAAATTTACTCTCATCATTTTTCCCTAACACGCCAAAAGAAGTATAACTTCAATAAAACTTTTTCAATTGATTCCTTACTTCGCATTAAGCAATATCGTTCCTAACAGTAGTCTCGTGATGGAATGTACAATGTAATTCAAAAAGAACAGCAGAATTCCGACAGATCTACAATTCATCGTAATTCGTCGTTGTCATGCTCTCGTCTGCTAGATATATACTTGTTGATTCTGGAACACGATAAATTAGAAGAGGTTTACTGTAATGACCTTATTATGGTATGGTATGTATGGTAGTTACGACCAAATTGAGTTCAGATCCCTACCTACCTGCTCGATTGCTGTTCTCCTTACGACACTCGCCTACTCGTACTACAGTGGTGGGTGTTACAACTAGCGGTAATCGCGAACCACACAAATACAATTGTGAAGTTGAATTGAATCCTTGCTCAATTTACTCAAATTTTGTTTACTTCTGAATATATTTATACCTACACTATGTCAATGTGGTTCAAGGTACTTATGTGGTCAAAGTTATAACAGAATGCAGATATTACAGAAGAATGTTATAGACAATATCACGTACATATCTCAGACCATCATAAACACCGCTTATATGATACATTTCTTAAACTACAACATTAGGATTATTGCTAATAATTCGCAAAGTACGTGACTATATCGTTTAAGAACTTCAAGTCTGTACACATAAGAAACTAATAAAGATTAAAGTAATGCACTTAACTAATCTTTGCGCTTCTCATTATTTGCTATTAAAGCTTTTAAATGCTAGATAATACCAGTTGTTATATCACGAAAAATAAAATGCATTAGCTCATAACAGGTTAGGGTGATAAACAATTTAGATGCCTCTTTTCTGGGTTGTAATATTATTGCCAGACGAGCTGCGGTCATTCTAACAGTAAGAATCAATAAGTTGTTCTTTTCTATGCGCCGCCTATGCACACCTGCGACACGAGGGGAATCACAAATGCTCTGCCAGTCCTTGAGAATCAAGTAGGCTTGTTTCTTGCAAGTTTATAGGTTATATTGGTTGGGAAATGGCGCCACTAGGAGTTCATTCCAGAGAACCGACATAAGTGGAAAAAGGCACGTGAAAACTGCGTTTACTTTGCGTAGTAGACGACTTCCAACGATCGAGATGAATGGAATTTCAATTTGTGGCGAGTCGTTCGATAGTGGAACTCAGCAGCAGTTATCAATCTGAACAGCGATTCGGAATACTCTAGTAGATCCAGTAAAAGATGCAAAGTGACGCATCATCCTTACGAAGCATCAAAGCGTTGACTTTAAGAAAAACACCTGGTCTCCAACGATCCGAGCGAGCGTTGGATATGGATTTGGTCAAAAGGAAGTAGATGGTATTGCAGCGCTCCGGCCCAAAAATGAGAACAGTAAAAACTGTTCTCGGAATCGTCAACGTAAGCTTTAAATAATCTGTCCTATTACATTTCAATCTAATACCAGCCTACGTGGCCCCTTTCGCGTCCATACAAAGGCTAAATAGTCATGGCGAAGTAATAAATCAGCAATAAACAACTATAAAATAAATATAGTCGGCCGTTCATTTATTTTAACAGCTACTTACCAACATGCATCACCACGGGATCCGAATGCAAGCCCGGCCATGCACTCTCTTTTATTTCTATTGACGACGCGTTCCTTTTGTTTCGCTCGGGACAGACTTCGACAAATTTTATTATTGCTTTTAAACTTTTTACAACATTAAATGATAAGTTATTTAAATTGTAGACTATATGATCTTATGAATTTGTACATATTTTGGGATATTGGGATATATTGGGATTTTATTTTTACCTATAATTTATTTTAAAAAAACGTATTACTTTAATTAGATATACAATAAAAAAAAAATTCAAACTGATTTGACAAACTACGACAGTTAAGATAGAATTGATTAAATTAAAAAAAAAATAAACACCTAAATATTTCTTTGCAAAGAGCCAAGAACATTAATTAGTACTCTATGTAAATTACATATACTTACTAGCTGACCCGCGCAACTTCGTTTGCGTGAAATCGGTTACCTACCGGTTCCATTTGTATTTCCAAAGTCGAACAATCTTAGAAAACCTACAAACCGATTACAGCGACTCCCACCATTTCCAATTGTGAAACAATACTCGCTCTCGCTCACAACCTAGTTGGTTTAGTGAAATGATATAGACATATGTGGAAGAAATTTCGATGAGGCGGACATAGCGCCATCTGTCATTCAACAACATCCGACCGTTGAATTATTTAGGTAGTGTTCATACAAAAATCGCGAATACAAAATGGGAGGGTGGGGGTAGGAAGGTGAAAATTTGGTGATGTAGCTATTTTTGATGGGAAATAAAAAAATACAAAGAATAAAAATTGTCAAAAACATAAAAAAAAAGAATCTGTTAACGGACATCCTAATCATCTAAACATATAAAATATACTTTACGACCTATTCTCATACCTACCAAATATATGTTAGAAATTTCTTAAAAATCGGTCCAGCCATTTCGGAGGATTTCAAACGCTAACACCGTGACACGAGATTTTTATATATAAGATAATTACTTTTACCTGTAAAAGCAAATGTAAGTATTTCATTAATCAGTTTATTAAAGAATTTCATTAGAATCATACTTCTTATTAAAGTACTAAAAGAAATGAGTGTCGTATGAAAAATAAAATTAATATTGTGAGAATTACCAGAATAAAATTTTAATGAAACACTTTTATCTCATAAAGACGCCTAAAGTTCGTCAAATATTTTTACGAACACTTTACGACGAGACCAAGAAAGGACGAGAGTGTTTTTTAAACTTTTTTCTATATAAGCCACAACTTTTCTATATACAAGCCACGTTTATTCAGTTTGGCAACGTCGCATTTTGACAATGCGTGAACCGATTGCTATATGGTGTGAACCGTTTGGATATTGCGTGAACCGGTTCATTAATTACAAATAGTTGTTTGAAAGATTTTACTACAGTTTAAATGTTTGGCCATAGTTTTGTCTGGTTTTGAGTGACGATGTGATGGAAAGTGACGATTTTACATTTACATTTAGAATGAATGTGCTTATTCAAAAGAAATGTGATGACACCTCAGGTCAGTCTATAAGAACAAATTCTAAAATAGTAATTCGATTTTATTACATTCCATACATGAACTGATAAATGTATACATTTAGTATCGATATATTTGTTTACTATATAGGTACACACGTGCAAAAGATAAATATGTTTGCATTGATAAGACATTCCAGAGGCGTACCGAAGCGTCCTCGGCTATCTCAATGACCAACTAAAATTTATATAACTCATCTTACATTACTCTGCAGAATCGAAATTGTATGAAATGTTTTTAAGCTAACTTTTATTCATTCTGTAATATTACTGGGTGAAATAAAGTGTACAAAGATTTAAAAACTAAAGTAATTCACTTCGTTAAGCAAATCTATATTAATAATTTCAGAGACCTAGTGGTTTACTTATACAAAATGAATAAGGTATCTGATTAGGACTATGTAAAGCGTGTTTTGATGTTAAACGGCTATTATAAAGTGGATTAATATGTGAACGATGGTGATGTTTGGAAATAACACCCTTCTCTTTGCATCCGCTTATAACGGTTGTAACTATAGTACATTGTTACAAATATATGTACGTTAAAGACAAAGCGAATCGAATTTCTTACGAATTCTTTTCGATGATTGTTTTCCAAAACAATTTCAGTTTTGACTATCATAAACGGCTTATCCATGGCCTAAATTGAATAACGAATTTTGATTTGATCTCATTTGTTTAAATACTTTATGTTAAGTATCTATTTCAAATTCTCTTCTATCTTGCTAAAGATAAGCAAATGAACTCATTTACTTATATCGAATAATCAACCACATATATATAATTCTCTAACCATTTGGTTATCTGTAATTTGTGTCTTTCTTTATATCGAAAAGCCCGTTAGAGTTCTTTTTTACCCGACAGCGCAAACGTTTATAAAATGTAAGCGGTTTGATAAATTTTAAAATATGAAGTACTGTCGTGTAAGTGAAGGAAGTGGCGCGTAAAACGCCTCATCTGGACAGGCTCTAAACCAGCGGTTGTCAACCACCGTGTCTCGGCACATTGCATTAGTGAATCACGTGAACTTGTAAAGTGTGTTGCGAGATTTACAAACTGTCACTTTCGTACATTTTGTACTATCAAAAAATATGCACGTAAGTGTGTAAGGGTGTCGTATTTATAAAGAGTATGTCGCTGCGTCGCTGTTTAAATAAGGTTGAGAATCGCTGATCAAAACAATGGTACTAAAATAGACGCCTTAATGATTTAATATATGTAATTACGATAACAAAATTATCTAACTCAATTAAGATTAATATTTTACATTTATTTTGTTTTCACGTAAAAACTGTAACTGAGACTTACATATAAAAATGAGATTTAAATAGTTTTTTAGTTATTTTCTAAACAATTTTCTACTTTATTATAGTTATTTGTTAATATGTAGCGATTTGGTTAAACTTTAGCATGAAAATGTACAGGTAGTCATTACACCTTTATATATTTCTAAGCTCATAACTTTCCATATAAGTATTACGCAACTAGGTTTCCGCCCCGGTTTTACATGAGTGCAATGTATTTAGATCTATTTTTCAATAGCTACTTAAGAATTTTCATACAAACAACTTTTTTCGTTGCTGTGTGCTACAATAGATCTTGGGTATCCAAGAAATTTGTTCAATTTGTTGTAAACTGTACATAATTCAATTAATGTAATGTAACTAAATTATTTAATTCGATAATATTATGTAAAAGACGAACATTTTTACTGTGGGATATCGTTATAGGCATATTGCATCTCATACACCGTTGCAGACATTTTTGTAGGCTTAATAAGGTGTACAATTTCTATAAAATATTATTTTATATACCTCATAATATTTAGCCAGCGCTACCAGTGTAAGCGCCGGAAAATTCCAACTTATCACTTCTACGCAATAAATTAACTTTTTTCTACTTTATATAATACTAGCGGGCCGGGCAGACTTAGTCCTGCCTTAATAATAAAAACAAATCCTAAAAATAAACCGCAGCGCCTCCTACCGGGTCCAATTGTGGATCTAAACCATTCTCGGATCCACTGGAACACGTACACAAAATTTCATCAAAATCGTGTAGCCGTTTAGGAGGAGTGACATACACTCGTACATAAGAAATGTATATATAATTATACATGCATTATACATATAAACCTTCCGGAAGAAATTGTCAAAATGATAGTGAAAACTGTATTACAATCCGTTACATCGTTTAGGAGAAAAAAGGGAACAGACACACAATCGCGAAATGTGACATTTTATGATATCTGTACTAATATTATAAAGTTGGAGGGTTTGTTTGTTTGTTTGGTTGAACGCGCTAATCTCAGATACTACTGGTCCGATTTGAAAAATCCTTGCAGTGTTAGATAAGTCACTTATGGAGGAAGACTGTAGTCTATATAAATCATTACGTTAAGACCAATAGGAGCGAAGCACCAATGAAGACTGTTTCAAAATCGAGGTTTTTTTTTCTTTTGAAAGCTTCTGCTGCGTGTTAGCGTTAGCCCAAAGTAACTATTTCACGCGGACGATGTCGCGGGCAAAAGCTACTTTTTAGATTACATAAATATTACATTTATACATAGAGATACTATATTTATAGATAGATAGAGATACTACATTTTTAGATAAATATAAGAACAGACAAACAGAAACGTTGCCTTTAATAATGTGTAAGGATGAAGTAAAATATGTGACGTCGTTGGAATGTGGTGCTAATGAATACTAAAACGTCTACACTGTTGGTTATTAGGTAATCAGTTAGTCATTATCAACATAAGATACACAGAGCCGGGCAATTACCTAGTTGGGAGTACACTCGAATACTTCAATACTTTGATTATTATTGTATTGTAACATTAAAGCATATGAGTCGTTACATTTCAAAATGAACTAAATCTAATTTTAAACGTTCATATGACATGTTTATTTTTAAGATTTACAAAATTCAAATTTTGCCGTTCATAATTTTTTTTAGTTTTTCTTTATAATCTTCATATTAAATATAAAGATTATAAAACAAATCTAAAAATATTTTATGTTATATGCGAAGAAAATCTTAAATTAGTATGTACTGTATGTAATGTGCATGTAAAGATTTTACTATTATTATATTATATTAGGAATAGCTAAAATTTAGCTTATTTTAAAATGTGACAACCCATATATAATACTCTGTAAAGTTAATAATTAGAAATAGTTTGTTTGGCGTCTACTAATATGAGGTATTCCTGTGATCGTAATTATTATACCGGAATTTTATGTTGCAGTTGACTATATGTGACTTTATCTATGTGTAATATCTATGTTGGTGTGCTAAGTATATAAAATAAAATAAAACAATTAACATACTAATAGTTTTTGTTACAAATAACTTGTTTAACTTAAATTACATTTGTATATACAGGATTCTCATTTGACTTTCGGAGTTTCTGAATAATTAGCGTAGTGATGCAAATTATTTACAGTTTTAAACCTTTTGCCCTAGTTAGCGAAATCTGGTTCACCTATGCAACAAACATCACCTAGAAGCACAATTACTTAGTTTATGTATTTCAACCATAATAATAATAAAATTTAAAACAAGAAACAGAAATTCTTATTTTTACTATGAAAATGAACGTCCTATTTTCTCACAAGTTAAAAATGTCATTATCCTATAAATAATTACGTAATCACCTCAAAGAATAAGCTGCTGGTATAATTACATTTTGTAGAAATATATTATACTAGCTGTCCCCCGCGGCTCCGCACGCGTTTTTTTAAATATATTAAATAACTATGGTGTCATAGTTACAAATGTTTTTGAAAAAGCATTTCGGTAATGTACACACCTACTTACAATCTTACATTACGCCATCTAATGTAACATGTAACGTGTACATTAGATATGTGAATACGAATAGTATATCGAATGGGACGGAATTTATCATCAGCAACATACCTGGAACTTTAACCTACTATGTACCACCCTCAGTGCTCATTAACACTATAAAAGAAAGTAATGAAAATTTTAAACTATACATTATCGAACAATATGTGTTAAATTGTTTATTATATAGACAAAACATGCCCATATTGTCGATATAATTGTATTATTCTTATACGTTGCTATAATCACTGAGTTATGTAGATGCAAACGCGGTAAATAAAACAAAATGGCCGCCAAATTGACCAAAATGATAATATAATTCAAATTACATACATTTATTCTTGGAGTCCAGTACAGCGCACGTCTCACGCGCTTGTTTACAGTAAACAAACTATTTTTATTAAATTGACACGAACGAATGCACAGGTAATAGTTCATCACTTCATAGTGTAAAACAAAGTCCTCTGGTCTGTCTGTTTGTCTGTTCGCGATAAAGTCAAAAACTACAGATCGGATTCTCATGCCGTTTTCACCAGTAGATAGAATGATTCATGGGGAAGGTTTAAGTATAATTTTTCAAGGTTTTCTTTTTATTATCGGGGCGGGACAACGTCTTCCGAGCTCGCTAGTTATCTGCCCGTAAAATTCCCGTGAAAGTCGGTTCAACCGATTAGGAGATAGTAGAATATTGCAGACGAAATCTTGAGTAACAAAATAAAATAGTCTAAGTTACTTCTTATAAGGTGAGTTATCTGCCAGTGAAAGCCCCGTGAAAATCAGTTCAAGCATTACGGATATTGCACTGCGGCCGAAGGCGAATAAAAAAAACCTACATTACTTTTTATGAGGTCTGCTATCTACCAGTGAACACCCCGTGAAAATCGGTCCAACCATTTTGGAAATAGCAATGCGGACGAAGCCGCGGACAAATAAAGTACAATATATCAACCGCTATAATTTCGGCTATCTGCCAGTAAAATTCCCGTTAAAATTAGGTCCACCCGTTTTGGAGATTACCCGGAACAAACAAACAAACAGACAAAATATAAAAAAAAATTTTTAGTCATTTGTAGCCATATACATTCATCAAAAAGTTGTTATTTTAATTGTACATACACAAACTTTATTTTTATAATACGTAATAGATAACAAATTTTGAATAGGAAAACAAAATAAACTTTGAAAATGTTTGCGATAGAAACTTACCACGTTACCATGGCAACGTATATAATATTTAACGCTAACGATATCTCTCAAAAGGAAAAAAGTGCCCGATTTTGAAACATTCTTCATTGGTGCTCCGCTCCTACTGATTTTTGCGTGATGATATATATATATATAGCCTAAAGCCTTCCTCGATAAATGAGCTATCTAAAACCGAAGGGTTTTTTCAAATCGGACTTGTAGTTCCTGAGATCCTAGCGTTCAACCAAACAAACAAACAAACTCTTCATCTTTATATATTAGTATAGATAGGAGTTTAGTATTACATTATGAAAGTAGCAGTGTCTAGCTCTAGCACTTCATAATTTCATGATCCAAAATTTCAAACTAATCACTGGAGAGTTTAAAGGGTTGTAAGCTTAAAATAAATCCCGTAGAATATCCATGCCCATTCAACAATTATTAAGTAGGTGTATAGAAATAATTTAAAACCTATATTGAATATAACACGAAAACCAGTTTGACGCACGTGTTTCGTGTTTGAGCTTTAATTATGTTATAAACGGAAGAACCGCATAAACTTAAAGGTTTTTTCATTACATTATTATTGGACGTAGGCCTGTTAATTTTCTCATTGTAGCTTTTAAACACGTAATGTAGATCTTACAATTCCAGACGCATACAATATACAACTATAGGATTCAAATGGGGTAAACAATTTCTGTCTGAGACCTAGTCATAAAATTATATATATATAAATGAAACTAGAATTATTTTCATTGGCACACTCTATATTTATCAATAGTCGATGACATGTAATAATTTAATAACTAATTTATGAAGTACAGTCAAGTGTAAAACAGTGTAGTTAATGGTCTCACGGATGCGACTTCACAAACATTACGTAGGCGAGTTGTACCCAGCTTTCTCCCAAGCAACGTGGGCGATACCATGCTCCCATTCATAATCCAGACGTGTTTACGTCCCAACACACACTATCTAATAATACGATAAACAAAAGTAACGCACGATCAATCGATGTACAGGTAAGCGATATCCGTTTGTTTACCTGTGATTGCTAACGTTCAAGGTAACGCGTAACTTAGCCGCTCTACCCACGATGCAGAACAGAACTGTCATAGTTGACATTGAAAGCGGTTACGCAAGTTGCGATGCAACGGCATAAATACGTCTATAAACGCTAGCGCACATGACAAAAAGCCGGGTTGACGCTGCACTCAAGACGGTCCCCTTACCTCTGTCGCTCGAACGTATCCTGCGAGGACAACACAAGACAGCCATATCCATATCCTTAAATGCATCACAACAATGTGAACCGGACCGGTCGCACCAACAGTATAACACAATTAGCACAATAATAACACGACACAAAACAATTCGCTGTTATTATACTGTACCACTAGCACCATGCACACGGCCGGCGACAAGCCCGTTCGACATGCGGCGCCCAGTTTCGACTGTAGTAAACTGACGCGACTCTCGCTTGGTACTCAGTTCAGTGCAGGGAGCGCGCCCCGCTCGCTATCCGTCGCTTACTTCACTCGTGTGGGCTTCGGTCGTCGCCCGATGGTCGATGGAGCTCCATTTCACGTCACGCACTCCTATTTATTACAGAGAATAATAGCCTACTCGAGTCACAAAATTATTTCTTAATTTTCTTTCACTGAGATCGATCGATTGCCCGGTCCCGCTGTCAATATCTAATGTTTTGTTGGCTATTCGATGTGTTTGAATTCTTAGCGATACGTGCTTGTTCTAAATTAGATGTGGATAGACGTGTTATTTGGTAGGGTGGTCTCATAATTTTGATAGAACGTTACATTAAGATGAATTATGTGTGCTGACAAATCATATTTATCTGTAATTCCAAAACCAAAGATAGTTATATCAATTAAGCAGATGTCAAAGATAAATAGGTTAACCGAAATAAGTGTCCCCATACGGTACCCATCATACTCATCAGTTATATAGTTTCTTCTGCGAATTCCTTCGTTACTGTAGTGCGTACATTTTAACCGTGGTCGTAACCGTATTCGACGAACTAAACAATACGCAAACGAATTTTTATTCATTCACTAGTTTTGCAGTTAGCAGAAAACAATGCAAAATTAACATTATACTAATGTATAACACCGTGTAAAATACACATTTTATTATCTGACTGAAATTTATAATTCGCAGTAACTCTCAAAATTTATTTGTTGTACTTCATAATTTTGTTGCTACTACGATATAAGAAATGAAGAAGATAAACATATATGTAATATGATTTTAGTGTGATATGTTAGCATATAGGTTGTACAAATGAAGAGTTTATGATAATGTTGATTATTATTTTGTATCGATAAAGCAAATATTTCACCTTAAGCGATTAAAAAACCATATACTTCTAGTGAGGAAGTTGATAAAGTAACAAATATACGAGTATAGATATAAGTAGCAGACAATGGTGAGCAATTCCAGTAACGCTAACGCAATGGTAAACTTCAGAAAGATGACACGAAGAAATCTAGAAGGCGCTATCGTTTGTAAGTGGTCCTTACGGTGAGACTTAATACTCACGCTTTCATTAATCGAAATTTGAGTAATTTAACCATCAGAAAGGTGACAAATTTTTTTCTTCACATGTTAATAGGTACATAAGATATTATTATCAATATTTATCCTTGACATTTTTTCCAAGTGGTAAAAAATATTATAAGTATTTTACAAATATTGAGAATTGTAGACATAAACATCTTGAATTATGACGAACAGATACTTATAAACAAAAGCTTCGACTCGTCGATGTTATGAAAAAAATTAATTATGTCATTTTTTTATTGATAACACTAAAGCTAGTCAATACACAAAAAAGACCAAAGAAAATCAGTTGACAGAAGTGAAAAGTTACTGAACTGTTATTATATTTATACACATATAACAAAAATGAAGTGTTCGTATAACAGTTTTTTATTGTATCGATATGAAAGTACATACGCTACTTAGAACAAAAAACATTTTTTGTCGGTCTGTTTGTTTGTTCCGGGTAATCTCCGAAACGATTGAACTGATGTTGACGGGAATTTCACTGGCAGATAGCTGAAATGATTGGGAGTAACATAGGCTATTTTATTTTAGTTTAGCTGCTACTCGCTACTCCGTCTGCTGCGGAATCACTGAAATGCTTGGACCGATTTTCACGAGACTTTCACTGGCAGATAACCGAAGGTTTAAGAACTATACCAGATAATGCCATATGTACGTCAAATATAAGCGAAAATAAAGGGGATATTAATCATTACATAGTATAAAACAAAGTCCTCTACCGCGCCTATATGTCTTTCTGTTCGCGATAAACTCAAAAACTACTGAACGAATTTTCATTCGGTTTTCTCCAGTGGATAAAGTGATTCATGAGGAACGTTTTGGTATATAATCTGTCAAGGATTTTTTTATAATCAGGGCGGGACAACGTCTGCCGGGCCCGCTAGTCTTTAATACAATTTAAAAAGCGCGTGCGGATCCGCATGCGTCGTCTAGTGTAAATATATAATAGTAAAATGCGTTTCATTCTGCATTAGTGCATACAATATAACTCTGTAAAACTAACACAATAATAATTGCCAGCAACATTAAGTTTTTTTTTTATTTCATCATAGCCTAATTATGCTAACGTTAAAGCATTTTGTAGTTTTTTTTATATAATTATTTTCATTCATTTCACATAGCATTGAATAATCCCATTAGAATGTTTTACGCAAATACTATGGAACATCTATTATATTTTGAATATATCTATCTATCTCTATACATCTATTTTGTTTAAATATTCTAATGAATTTTTACTTTTGTATACTTTTATTATTACTGTTGATACATTGCGCCAAAAACTGTAAAAAACTGAACAAAACGGTAAAGAACTATTTTTAATCAGATGTCCAAACTTTTCTGACGGAAAATATCTAGAACCTAATCTCTGTGATGAAATTAAATACATTCTCTTCAAAATCTTGTACAAAAACCCTGTTATTTAGGTCTTTTATTGAAATATCCCTTCGGAAAATTATAGATTGCTTTTACATGTACTTTTAATTTCTGAATAATTATTGTAAATAAACATTCCTACACCATTAGATACTGTTAAATTTAGCGAACGGTTAGCTTCCTCGTTACCCCATTAATCCATTTGATTGATGAGGGCGTTAGTGTAAATAGATTTTAATTCATTGTAACTTATATTTTTCACTAGCTATAAAGTAGTACATACCACTTTTATCAAACAACGACAGTTACAACCGTCAATCGACAACAGGTTTAACTATCAGACAAACACAGGTTCAACCGTAAATCGACGACAGGTACAACCATCAAACCGACCAAAGTTTCAACCGTCTATTTGTTGTTCCAATTACTAATATTTCTAGATTTTTCAATCCCTCTATTACTAGTTTCACATTTAATTCACTCAGGAGCACGTCGAGCAAATAAAATCAAACGTTTCTTGTTGCATTCCGACGAGGAAGCAGCCAATCAATGCCAGGCGAAAATGCAAAGTAATATCCAATCAAGTTCTTTATGATCTTGTGTAGTGTTGCCCAAAATCTCTTGCAGTCTCGTAGTCTTGGTCATGTTCTTGCGTTTTTGCAAGACCAAGACCAAGACCTCCGATTTTTAGCAAAACCAATACCAAGACCAACCCCTGCAAGACTAGCGCAAGACGAGACTGGGCCTGCAAGACTCTTGCGGTCTTGCAATTAAATCGAATTTGAACCTTATTGACAATATTGATGCACGTTCTCTAGTATCGGTTTCAAGATCACGATTCTTTCTAACACATAAACAATTTTAAACAATTAAATGTATTTATATCTCAGAGAGTATAGTTTATTTAACAAAGCTTATAAACACACAATAGATCCAGTATGGGAACTATTTATGTTACGCGATATTTTGATTACCAATGGGTCGGCTGGCTATTATTATTGTTTAATTCATAATCTACTGACAAAGACGCCGAGCCTCTTTACTGATAGACTGTGCGACAAGTGTATCACAGCATTCCCTATACTTTTTGATCGTTGCCGCTGAAAGTTAGCGGATGTCCCAAAGAATAAAATAAATTTCTAGATACTCATGACTGATACAAATAAATATTGTGTTGTCTTCACAAGGAATATTGTAATCGTAAGAATAGGTAGATAATATAATAATTTATTGTGAAAACCCGAACTAATATTATAAATGTGATTACGAGTTTATTTGTTTGTTACGCTTTCACGCCGTAACTACTTGATCGATCATCATAAAATTTTGCCTACACGTTGTCTGAGTACAGAAAAGGACACAGCATACCTTTCATCAAGGAAAAATAGTATTATTGAGGTATTACCTAATTGCCTCCCTAAATTCATGCGAGCGAAGCCGCGAGCAAAAGCTAGTAATAATACACATTATTACATTACCTTTATATTAAACTATACAAACATTTACTATGTATCGACTCCTATTGTAAATACACTATGTAACTAGTAGATACATAAATACAGCAGCAGCATAAATCAGTTTAATTCAATAATTAATATACATTAACTTCATCAAAAGAGGAACGTAATGAAAACGCGTAGATACATTTTATTTTTAGGTAAGAAGATACAGTATAGCTGGTGACGTTTCTTTTTTTTAATCTTCCGAAGTCATCACCTTTTGTTTACTCAACTTTCGGCGTGTACACATAACTAGTACATACACATAACACATAAGATCGTCTGAGTATATTAAGCCTACTTATTTATCTAATTTTCTCTCGTACTTAAGTCGCGTCGTCATTACAATTACAATAACTTTTGATAGAGTGACCCGATTTTAAGGAAAGCAAGATTAAATGTTACTCCAGGCTATGCTTTATGAATTCCTTGGTGAGATTTTATCGTGAACGCAGTATTTTAGCAATGATGCGTATTCAATTAAACAGACAGATAGGCAAACATTTTAAAAAATGATTGAAATGTATTTAATTACTTATTCCAAGACACCAACAACAATTTTTTTCACAAAAATTTAAAAACATTAGATTAACATTCTTATTAGATGTATACATAGATATAGATTTAATTTATATCCATACTTCGCTTTGAGTTCAGAAAAATTATAATTGTTCTCAGATTAATAAGTTTACAATTTAACATGAGTGACGAAGTTTCAGTTAGTTCTAATCGGAGTAGTGGGATTTGTAGCCTCCGATCTAGACACTAAAATCAAAAAGTAAATTTAATGAGTTTTTCGAAATGATTTCTGCGACTCAGATAGTTATTTCTAAAGTGTGCCAGAATAAAAAAAATATAGATAGTAGAGAGACTTCAGGTTTAAGGAAGCATCTACTATCTGTGTACGAGAAGGAATTGCATATTTTTATTCCAGCAAATAGTCCTTGAAAAACTTGTTAATTATGAATTTGATTGGACTTTACTATAAGCTAAAAATCTACCTATCTGTTGGATTGTTCTGAGGTTTAACCTAAAGTGTTTAATAAAGACAAATAGGTAACAGTAAAATTTGCAAGACTTGCAAGAGTCTTGCTGCAAGACCAAGACCAAAACCAAGACTGAGGGTGCAATACCAAGACCAAGACCAGGTGTATTAACGCAAGACCAATACCAAGACCAAGCCAAGTCTCGTCTTGGTCTTGCATTTGGGCAACGCTAATCTTGTGTGTGACAAAAACTATTAAAGTTTGCATTTACTACCATTAATAATTATAAAATAAAATAATTGTCTTAGGAATCATTCAAGTATTAAGTAAGCAATAAAGGGGGCAGAGTTCTTTGATTTGCTTATTTTTGATGATATAAGGGATGGGGGTATATGAATGTGAAGCGCGTGCGGCGGTCTTATCCACTGAGCTACCATCGCCCTAATAGCGAACCACTATAATTCCTCTATAGACTATAAACTCTTTATCTCTATGCTAGACTTGTTAACTGCAGTCTATAAATAAATAAGGAAACCAGAACAAAGTAAAATAAAATGTAATATAAATGTTTACGTAAGCGTTGCTTACTTTTGCTGACCAGGGGGATAGGACGGTAAGAAGTTACAAAAATTCTGCTTACGTAATCAAAATCAAAATACTCTTTATTCAATTTAGGCCCTGAGAAGGCACTTATGAACGTGAAAACTACCACCGATTCGGAAAACAACCCAGTCATCGAGAAGAACCGACAAGAAACTCGATCTGCTCGATCGGTTTATCTTTTCATTATATATAACATACTTTTTAATTATTACAACATAATAGACATATACAGTTAATTACTTCAACAGTCCCTTGGGATAATATAAGCTACGGGTGAACCTCCCATTCCAGAGGTGCTACGAGCTAAATAATGATGTGATTTACTATCCAGTCACTATAGCAAACCTATTGAAACTTACTTTTGACAGCATACTCAAGAGCTTTTCATATAGCAGAATTTCAGAATTCATAATTAATACGGTAATGTCTACTTTGATAAAATCTCTATTTTATTCATAGATGATAAAAATGCTGCATCAAAACCATCGGCACTCGCTGAGCCACGAGTAAATATTTTTTCGTTCAATCATTCTGTATTGACTTTTATTTATGTTGACAATATTATCTGTACATGTATTTCAGTAATTAGATACTATAATGCAAGCCTTTCGTTTTTTATCGCATAGTAAATTTATGTTTAACTAATATTTTTCACCAATATGTAAATTCTATTGAAGGTATGCCAGATTTTACCGAATCTGATTATTAGCTATAAAGGTTTAAGTTCACGTTATCACGTGCAAGTATAAATTGTTTGTTTATACATACATGCAGATATTTATGTCACATTAAAACAATATAAATCAATGATTACACAAGAAAGACATTTATTATAGTATAAATATATGAAAGATTACATATGTGGAATAATAAATTGTATTATGATGTGTTAAAACCTGTTAATTATGAAATATAAATATTAAACTATATATAATCCTTATGAGTGCCATCTAACAGTGGAAAAGCAATTTACAAGATATCCAACAGATGGCGTTGTCTCAATATTTTCTTTGTAATATAGAGTAAAAATTCGCTATCGGCCTAGCATAGTCGTTAAAATAAAGTTAAAATTCGAAAATTGGCATAGTACCACCAATTATTTGTTTTATTATGCTCGGTAATATTTCTTGCCACAGTAAATGAAGTATAGTCCAAAGATATAGCGATCCCTCGAGTTTGAGTCACTCTATAGGTCTATAAATCTAATATAATATTGTATATAGTTGCAAAACTTTATGTGTTAACCAAACGCGGCTTGCTGGAACAAGACGCTGGTTTTTTAACATTGGCAAGGGGGATCCAGGGATGGAGCACAGGGGCACATCACCCCCCTCCTCAGTGGTTCAAACAAATTAAGCAGCTGATACTCCGAGAAATAAATGCTGACTAAACTAGTTCCATAATATTAATTCTTTTTGCGTAAAGTAACTGTACTAATTAAGGCCCAGTACAAAATAAGGCCCACGTAGGGACGTAGCCGGGTTGGATGGGGAAATAGCCGTTGATGACCGCGTAGATTGTCTTCAGTGTTATGAGTTATGAGAAACAATATCGAGATCAGTTGTCCGCATGCTTTTGTAAAAATTCGCTCTTAGTTATTTGCATGAATCAATGCCCTAAGTAAGATTTATGTTTATTTATAGTTCGTAAATTATCATATAACACGTAGATTATAAAATGTAAATATAAATAGTGATTACTTTACATTGATTTGTCTGTTTAAATATTTTGTGTTTTGTATCTGTACACTCAATGAGGCCCAGGTATTTGTACTGGGCTTTATTAGATGTATGGAAACTGTAGTTATGTTAGCCATACTAAAAACTGCCTTTGCTCCATGAGTGTGGTCAGAACGCTCCGTAGTGAAATGCTAGACATAGAATCACTCAATTACGAAGATGACGATATTCCCTCATCTCAATCTGTTACATCAACATCAACTCCGAAAGTTCCTTAATCGACTACTGCCGCAAAGACGAAAAACAATGAACTATCAGGCCGAAAAAGTAACTAGAGATTTTCTTTACAAAACAGTCAAGAAATTCGTCAATTTTACATTTAGAAACCCAATCATTCAACACCAGTTCAAGGAATTCTCAGCTAACTGTAGTGCAAACTATTTGGTACTGTGTAGCATGTTAAGAAGACCCAATGGCATAATATTGTAAATGCTTAATATGGTATCACGAGCTCTGTGTAGATTTGACGCCGTTGATGATTTTTATTGCTTTAATAAATTTTAAAGCAGAAAAATCCTCAAAAAAGTTACAATTTGCTTTCTAGCACAATGGTTTATAGAAGTAACTGAACAGTAAAAATTATTTTAATTCAGTACGACTTTATTTGGAACATAAGTTTCCAAAAAGGCACGTTTTCCAATTTTATTTTAAAACATCGTTACTATTACAGCTTTTTGGTTATTCTGAATTATTACCTTGCTTCAATTACTTAATAAAATAACTATTCGAGTACATTATGTTTTATATAAATATTCCTTTAACTTATTTTTTATGCCCGTAAATAAATTAGGTGTGCCTTATGCAGTACAGATAGATAGGTACCTTAGCTAACTAAAGCCATACTAGTGGCAGAGAGACTATAGAATTTTATTATTATTTTATTAAAGATGATATTGTATATGTATTATATCATACTTAGTCTGGTTATAAATACTGTTACAATTAAAAATAAACAAAATATTACATTTAAATCTGGAATCTGTCATTTTTATATGATTATTCATTGAGTTTGCTCATTTTGGCGCCTATACATTGTACAATATTTTGCGATATTAAAATGGAGTGGGGTGATAAAGATAACCGAATCGCTGTGATTGCATTATACAAAGTAGGTATGGAGATAAATGCAATTTAAAACTCTCCATACGCTTGGTATTAGTAAAATATTTTCGTACCGGGCTATTAATAGGTACAATGTGACCTCCTCTGTTTGTGACAGATAAAGATCTGGCCGACTACGTAGTGTTCGTACGAAAAAGGTGGTCAAAGCAGTAAGAGAAAGAATTCGAAGAAATCCTGTCCCAAAGCAAAAGATTTTATCGTGTGAGATGAAGATAGCACCTAGAACCATGTCGCGTATTTTAAAAGATGACTTAGGACTTGCAGTCTATAAGAGACGTACTGGTCATTTCTTAACTGATAATTTAAAAAAGAATAGGGTGGTAAAATCGAAACAACTACTGAAGCGGTACGCAAAGGGAAGTCACAGAAAATTTTTGTTTAAGGATGAGAAAATTTTTATAATTGAGCAACATTTTAACAAACAAAATGACCGTATTTATGCTCAAAGTTCTAAAGAAGCTTCCCAATTAGTCGACAGAGTGCAACGTGAGCACTATCCGACTTCAGTGATGGTTTGGTGGGGTATTAGTTATGAAGGAGTGACTGAGCCATATTTCTGTGAGAGAGGTATCAAAACATCGGCACAAGTTTATCAAGATACCATTCTTGATGAGGTAGCGAAGCCTCTTAACAACACCATGTTCAATAACCAAGAATGGTCCTTCCAGCAAGACTCGGCGCCGGGTCATAAAGCTCGGTCTACGTAGTCTTGGTTGGAAACAAACGTTTCGGACTTCATCTGAGCTGAAGACTGGCCGTCGTCTAATCCCGATCTTAATCCGCTGGATTATGATTTATTGTCAGTTTTAGAGAGTACGGCTTGCTCTAAACGCCATGATAATTTGGAGTCCCTAAAACAATCCGTACGATTGGCAGTGATGGATTCTCCCATGGAAAGAGTGCGTGCTTCTATTGATGACAGGCCTCAACGTTTAAAGGACTGTATTGTAGCCTATGGAGACCACTTCGAATAAGTTTTTTATATTTTAAATTGTTTTATATTTATGTATTAAACTAACACACTGTAAAAGTAATAAATGTTATTTGCAATAGAAAATATATTTTTTTCTTTGTTTCACTATTTATGGCAAGACTAGGTATATATGTGATGATTCATCTGTCAACTGTACACTGCTACTAATAAACCAATAGACCAGATTAAAAAATAGACCGTAAATATATATACAAAATTGGCGTACACCAATATATATATATATAAAGCAGCTGGCTGACTGACTCACCAGCACGCAGCCTGCCACAAATTACTGAAGTTAAAAACATGAGATTTGAAGTTATTTCTTTTTGTGACGTAGAGACTCACTAAGAAGTGTTCTTTTTTTACCTCTAAGGGAATGAACAGGGATGAACAAGATTGTACTGAAGACAAAAATAATCTTGAAACTGAATAGTGAAATTAGCAAAAGGAAATTAAACACTTATTTCAGCATTTGCTAGATTTAATCCCCCAAAAACGTATAAAATAGGAGATTCCATTTATACCTTAATTAGTTACTAATTTCTTACGGGCTTAATGTTTAGGACAAATAATCACTAGATTTCATATTCACTATAAATGTATGGTTATCCAATAAGAACCCGTATAATTATTCACTAAAGAGGGCGAAAACACGACGTAAAGCTAGTTTGTAGCGATTGTACTCTGTGATGTTAGAACACCAATAAAACAACAGTTGATGCCCATTAATATATTTATTATAATATGTACCTCTAACTAAACATAGTAAAAGCGAAATAACAAACTTAAATTATAAAGTATTAGCTTATTGTATTATTAACAATATTGACAGACACTTAATTAGTTCGATGGGCATCTATAACGAGGTGTGTGTGTACTTCACTTCTTTTCTATTTCAGTTAATTTTGACTTGTGACGGTTGATGGCTTCTTCATGGTGTTTGATTTGTTGAGCGTGGAAATCAATTTCACTGTCCAGATGAGTTTTTAGCTCCCGAAGTTGTTCCCTTTGCTGTAAATACAATTTTACATATTAAGTTTTATTTTGGTTTTCTTAATCACTGTTTGGAAATTTTATGAAAGAAATATTTTATGAAAGTACAAGATGAAGGACTATACAGGCTGAAAGATTAGGTAGTAGCAATATTTATGGAGTCTGACCTCAATTCTCGTCCTAAATCAATTTAAAAAATAGTTGCTTATTATTTAACCTAATTATCTAGAAAAATACAAAAATTATACGCAATCCTCTACGCGTCTATGTTAAAGCACAGTGTTGATGACCGTCAGGTGATTTCACTTTCATTTGAAAGTGAACGTGGGAACGATATGAACAAAACAAAAGAGTTTATTGTCCATTTTATTATAATTAACTTCGGGTCGCCCCTTACAGCTTTGGGCACCGGTCATTGCACCTAGGTTTATTAAAATCGCGTTTATACTTTTGAAAGCCTTAGAACAAACTTTAACTTCAGTTCTCTTTGCCATTTATTTATATTTATTTTGATATTATTATTTTATATGTTAAATGTGACCATAAAGTATTATATCCTAGAATACTGAGTGTTTAACCTTTCACCAGGTATATTAATAATTGTTTCAACTTAAATATAAACTTTCACGATGTTTAATGAACACTAGCAAGCATCCGCGACTTTGTCCGCATTTAATCTATATAATATAAATAAAAATCTATTGCCGAATGTATGTAAGCGCAACACATCATTTGGCTTCAGTATAATCAAACTTGTTGTTTGATGTTTTTGTTGTTTTTACAATTGTCAGGACAAAGTTTGCAGAAAAGAAATTATTTAAAAGGTCGTATAGGAAAACCGAAAAATTTCGTTTAAAAAATCTACATATAAAAAACAGGGTGGCATAAAGACACATGGTAGAAGAGAAGCTATCCTATTAAAGTAATTATTTTAATTACTATTATTATTTATATTAAAAAAGTACAACGAAAAGTGAATATCATGCGATCACCCATCCAAGTACTAACCATGACTGAAGTTGGTTAGCTTCGGTGATTGGGCAAGAGCCAGTGTTTTCAGCACTCTACTCAACACAGTCTTTATCCCACTACTTGTCGTAAGACAAAAAGGATCAGAATTTCAAAGCCTTCCCATAAGAAATTTAGCATCAAAATTAATTAAATGAGATAGATGACAAATTGACATTTGTTCAATTTTCATTTTATTTAAGGTTCTTATATAAAAGGGAAGGTATGGCTTATTTTTTCCATTATCACACGTGTTTGAAACACGCAAAGGCAGCTAGTTACAATATGAAACTTAGAATCAATTGAGTACAACTGACAACCACTTAGTGGCAAGTTATAAGAAAAGGGATAGCATAAAAACCTTTCTATTTCAAAATACTTAAATGTGCAAACTATGACAATAATCAATCACCTGGAGTTGGGAATTTATCAATGTAAAACATACTACTAATATATATTTTCTTATCTATTACAACCTATTTCTCCTGCACTATTACATAATTTTTTGTAAATATAAACACAAAATTACACTGCTCCTGCACATACTGTAATAATTAATTGATTATAGCCAGATTTCAAAATACATAGTTATAATAGTAATTAAAATTCCTGAAAATTTGTATGCTGTATATCACAACTTAGTTTTACAAGAACCGACTATAAACATATATTACACTAGCTTCTGCCTACGACTTCGTCCACACAGAATAGTTACTTTGGGTTAAATAACATGCAGCGAAAGCTCACAAAAAGAAAAAAAGTCCCGATTTTGAAACATTCTTCATCGGTGCTTGTTCCTATTGGTCTTAGCGTTAGTCTAGTCAATAAGTTCAAAAACGTGATAAATAGAGATAAAGGTCCTAAAAATATGAGCGATAGCTCATTCGATTCGGAATCACCTCTAGAAAAATGTTTTTTGAAGGATTTTAGGGCAGGTAAAAAATTGCAATTGTTATTAACAAAATAAGATGAAAAAAAATGATATTTCGTTTTTCGTTAATAACTCAAAAAATATTAACATTTAAGCAATTTTGAAAAAAGTTCGTTAAAGAGGAGGAAATTTCCGATAAAAAAGCCTCGACTCCCGAAACTCTATCTCCGTTATTTATAATTTTAATTTGACGTTGAAAATAGGGCTCCGCGCTGTAGTTACGGCATGCGCGCGCTGCCGCTAAAGAGAGTTTATCAAAAGAAATAATTTTTTTTAACATAAAATGTCATTTTAAAAATTTGAAAAAATTCTAGTAGCTTCTGAACACTTGAATGAATCGAGCCCTGTAGAAAAAAAAGTTTTATCACCATTTTTCAAAAAAATATTCAATTGTTAATTAACAAATTTTTTCCCAATCTCCATTGGCATAAATAATGGGATAAAAGGTATAAATAATTGGCCTATAAATTTTAAACTTCGTGGAGCCCTTGCGATATATATACTTCATAAGATCTTGGGATAAAAGTTCATAAAAAATTATTAATTTGTTAATTATGATTTTTTATAACTATTGCAAAATGAAATATCTAAAAATTGTTGATAAATTCTTTTTTTCAATCAATATTTAGCTATGCCTGTTTTCACATTAAACAATGGCAGTGATTAACATAGGTGATGAATTTTTTACGTAATTTGTTTATAAAATTGTTTTAAAGAAATAGAGAAATTCAATATTTTTGAAAATTTGTTTTTGCTATTTTGTTGTTTAGAGAAAATTATGATTAAAAAAAAAAAATTCTTAATTTTAATTTTTAATTGTTTAAAATCGATTTTTTTATATTTCGATTGTTTAAATAATTACTTAAGAAATAATTTTGCTTTTAAAAATCATAATTTACACTTTTGAATCTTTTGGCAAAAAAACATTTTAAATTATGATTTTTAAAAGCAAAATTATTTCTTAAGTAATTATTTAAACAATCGAAATATAAAAAAAACGATTTTAAACAATTAAAAATTAAAATTAAGAAAATTTTTTTTTTAAATCATAATTTTCTCTAAACAACAAAATAGCAAAAAAAGATTTTTCAAAAATATTGAATTTCTCTATTTGTTTAAAACAATTTTATAAACAAATTACGTAAAAAATTCATCACCTATGTTAATCACTGCCATTGTTCAATATGAAAACAGGCATAGCTAAATATTAATTGAAAAAAAAAAAAATTATCAACAATTTTTAGATATTTCATTTTGCAATAGTTATAAAAAATCATAATTAACAAATTAATAAATTTTTATGAACTTTTATCGCAGGATCTTATGAAGTATATATACCGCAAGGGCTCCACGAAGTTTAAAATTTATAGGCCAATTATTTATACCTTTTATCCCATTATTTATGCCAACGGAGATTGGGAAAAAATTTGTTAATTAACAATTGAATAACTTTTTGAAAAATGGTGATAAAACTTTTTTTTCTACGGGGCTCGATACATTCAAGTGTTCAGAAGCTAGTAGATTTTTTTCAAATTTTTAAAATGACATTTTATGTTATAAAAAAATTATTTCTTTTGATAAACTCTCTTTAGCGGTAGCGCGCGCATGCCGTAACAGCAGCGCGGAGTCCTATTTTCAACGTCAAATTAAAATTATAAATAATGGAGATAGAGTTTCGGGAGTCGAGGCTTTTTTATCGGAAATTTCCTCCTCTTTAACGGACTTTTTTCAAAATTGCTTAAATGTTAATATTTTTTGAGTTATTAACGAAAAACTAAATATCATTTTTTTTTCATCTTATTTTGTTAATAACAATTGCAATTTTTTACCTGCCCCAAAATCCTTCAAAAACATTTTTCTAGAGGTGATTCCGAATCGAATGAGCTATCGCTCATATTTTTAGGACCTTTATCTCTATTTATCACGTTTTTGAACTTGTTGACTAGACTACGTGATGATATATAGGCTACGACCCTCCTCAATAAATGAGCTCTCTAATACTGAAAGATTTTTCAAATCTAACCAGTAGTTCCTGAGATTACCCCCTACGACCTCACAAACTTTATCTTTTCATAATATTAGTATAAATTACCCTCAACAATTTAGCATACAATCAAATATAATATAAGCTCTTAAAGAAAATGAATTATACTTTTTTATAAAAGTATTCTTCTTCTTTGGCAGCACCCATTTCTCCGAAAGCACCTCCAGCCTCTCTGATGGATCCACCAGCGCCACCACCTTTGCCTGCACCAGAACCGGGCTCACCAGAGTACATTCTGGAATGACAGAAAATTTTTGAATATTGTGGTTACACCAAGGTCTATTGTAGATAGAAACTGCATTTTGAAATATACAATAAAGCTTGATTTACTATTATGTCAGTCTTTTTATTTGGTGTAGGCTTAATCAGCCAAAACAATTTTTTTTTTACTTCCAACTACTATTTTCCAAAGAAATGTTTGGAATTATACATACAATATATATCAAATATAATTTAAAAACTTTTTTATAATTTGACTACAATTCCCTAAATTTAGTTCAAGTGACAATGATATATTGACTGCTCCCATATACCTGACATATTGAAGTATTAGGATATGAGATTTGTATGTTGTTAGTGAATGAATGACTAAGAAATATATACACTTTTTTTATATAACATAAAATTGATCAATAAAACATAATGATTATGAGAGTATAAGTAAAGAATTATCAGAATTAAAAAAAAAACTGGGCCACTAACAGATTATACTGATATTATAATCTATAAATCATTGGCCTCTACTTCGAAATATCTGAAAAGGCACATAGCAACCGAATTTCATAATGGTGAGCATATCAACTAGACACCCGATAAGAAAGTGATCCTGCTTGGAGTAGTGTGATGAATTTTTAAAACTAAAAATGACTATGAAACTGTAGCGACACACAAATGAGCTCCAATGTTGCTGTGTGTACCAGAATAATTCCCATGAAAAAGCACTGTTAAGTCTGAGATTAGTCGAATTCAAAGCATGACCATTAAAGATTTGCCCAAGTGGAGACCACAAGCTACCTGGGTGGAAATCTAATCGCACTGACAAACTTTACACATTGAATTGCTACTATCCCAGCTAATTATTTTATCGCCCAGACATTATTGCTAATTTCACTCTATGTTTAATTTTACTTTATGAATACTATTGTTTGTTTTTTAAATGACGGTAAATTTTTATTTGTAATGCTTGCACATGCTCTATTTTGTATCATATTTAAATTTACCCGCTCAATCAATACACGGGGGACTGATGTGTACTCACTGTGTTTTCAATCATCATTTTATTTGTTCAGAGGTTATACAATCATATAAATTATTATACTAATTTCATTGCGATTTCATAAATATTCTATCTTTCATATTGACTTCTACGACATGGAATTGAGTATTAATAAAAAAAAATCAAGACAAAATATAGACTCCACTATTTTGTGAGCATTTTCTAGAACCTGCCTCTTTAATTCACCGCCAACTCAATTGCCATAAGTTCCATGTGTAAAATTGTTTTAATAAATGACAAATCCCACACACTTCTAGTATAAATTTAGTAGTTTAAGAAACCTTCCAGTGACAACATCTTATATTGAAGAGATAGTTATGATACTAACAAACTGGGCTTTATATTTGCTCTATATTTATGAAACTATTATTGTTATAATTAATTTAATAACTTTCTACTATCATAATTAACAAGTTAACTTTAAATTAGTAATGATAATAATGATATTAGAGGTGGTAGAGCCACGCTGAAGCTATTACTGGTTTCAGTATGAATGGGTCGGCTCGCCCGGTGTAGTACTACTATCTCACAGAAAACCAACATGAAGTAACATTGCTTGCATTGTTGCGTTTCATTTCGTTCGGTCAGTGAGAGCGCCAGATAACCCATCTCCCCTTCCCTTCTCGCAAACACAGAGGTGCAACACACTTGCAAATCTGGTGTTGCAAGTGTCTATGGACAGTGGTGATCACTTAACATCAGGTGACCCTCCTGTTCATTGGCCACCTATGATATAAAAAAAAAATATCACAGATACCTAATACAAGGGTAACAAACTAATACCGCTATACCATATAATATCAAAAACACAGTTTTTTGTAATATAAACGAATGATTAAGACTTTGTAAATACATTCGCAAATAAAATAGTTCTTACCTACTTTGTTTCAAAAGAGTACGTACACTGATTGTTCTTGAAACTTCAAGATAAATTGCGTCGCATTGCATAAGTAAACATTATAAATAGAATCAATCTATTACTTTATGGTTCGAGTATTCGTATTACTTTTTAACAAAAAAGATAACTCCTCATTTTTATGCAAATACATAAAAAAATATCTACCAAGTTAAAAAGTATAAAAAGAAAATATAAATCATAAAGGAAAATATTTCATCACAAAACGTGATTGCATTTATAGATTGCGTAATCTCCGATTATACTTCATGTGTCTTACCTTATATTGCTAATTGCTCGTATATAAGATGTTCTAGGCTTTAAAAAGTTCATAATTAAATTTATATCTTTATTTCTTAGGAACAAATAACGTAAATTTCTTTTTTTATAAAATTCTGAACAATTTTTTACAATCAAAATGACAGCCGGCCAAAGACAATTGATTATAGTGATGCGACTTTAACAGTCAATCAAACAATTTGATTGAATATGAAAACGAAGGGATTATTGTTCCTTTGTCGAAATACTATCAGTACAATATAACACTGAGTCTTTATATCTACTCACTTCGGATCAATTCATTTTTATTACGTTTGCAATTCATATAAAAGCCAGTATATTATTTATTGTTTGCTTGCGTATACTTGCGTTTCGAATGAGCCTTTGCTTTTCAGCAACGCATATATAACTTACGTAGTATTTTGTATATAGTATAATAATATTGTTGAAATCAATTTAAGTTTCTATGGTACAACATCATATAAAATGAATATACATTTAACATTGTGCAGCACTAATTGATCGAAGTCATTTGTTCTAAAACTTCACATAAAAGTATTATATTGTTTTATTTATTTTACCCTTACAATCAACATACTTTTTTACAATTCAGCGTATACATACATATTCATCAACTATTATATTCGATAACTAGCGGGTCCGGCAGACGCTGTCCCGCCCTGACTATAAATAAAATCTTGTCAAATTATATACTAAAACCTTCCCCGTGAATCACTGTATCCACTGGTGAAAACCGCATGAACTTATAATTAATTAAATCGAGAATCGATCTTTTAATGCCCGATTATATGTATCATTTTTTTAAATCAAGTCTAATACAATCAATTCATATCGATTCGAAAATCATATATTTTTTAAAAGATGTCACATCTACTTTACTGATTAATTTTGACATTTACTCTTCATAGCTAGTGAAATTAAATTTAGAAAATAATATGTTGAAATGAGTTTTTGGCGGGATTTTGGTATGTCATGTAGAGGATTTTATATTTTATTCATAATCTTGTGTTATTTGACTCTATATTGTGTAAAATCGGTGGTGTTTTATGTAATATAGTTTGTTTATTGTGCATAAGTGCAGTGAATGGAAAATAATACCACGGACCATGAATTCTGAGATACCACAAAAACTTCATGGAAAGTTCTAACAAGATGGCCACCATCTTGTTAGTTCATTGAAATTATATCAAGAAACTAGGTATGATCGATATCCATCGATATTGAATAAACATCGATGTTTAGCTAAAAAACATCGATGTTTTAACATTGATATTTTAACTTCGATAACATCGACATATCGATGTTATGAGAATAAAATATCGAAATGTCAATATATTTTTTAGAATCATCTAGCGTCGGATGTACTACTAGCTAGGGAATAGATTACTATAAAGTTTAATTATTTTACACTAGATGATACTGGTCAACGTAAGCCGAACAAATAGTTGTTTCTTTTCATTTTCTAAGGAAAAAAGGAAAAGGGACAGCTTCAGAAAGGCTCTTTCCAAAGCTGGCGAACTCCTGTACCAGTAATGGAACAGAAAAAATGGAAAACACATTACAGAGTTAGCTTCTTTTAGTGTGGCCAAAAATACTGGGAATGTTAAATTTTTCTTGTATTTTATGTTCAATAACAATAAACACATTTTATAAATAGAATAGACAGTTTTATTTGGTAGAATAGACATCGATATAAATAGAATAGCCAGTTTTATTTGCTAGTAAAAACATCGATGTCGATGTCAACATCGATGTTTTTCTAATATCGAGCATCCCTACAAGAAACTTGTAATATCGATACTCACTTGATAATGGCAGTAATAGTCTACTAGAAGACTGGTGGCCAAAAATGGAATGGAAGAAGAACTTGTAATACTCTTAACTACTCGACAATAGCGGCAATAATCTAAAAGATTGGTTGCCAAAAATAACGTTAAAAGAAATAAAAATATGTTGAAATATTTTCTGTCTGCACCTAATAATAAAAAAATAATAAATGTTATATTTAGACTTGATTATCATACCAAATGTATTTTGTAAAATTATTCAAACAATAATCGTTATTGTAAAACAACTTATAAAAAAGTTATTACTCACGCCATCTCTCGTTTTGTCATCCATAACACATGCTTTAGTTTTTGTTCCGCAATAATTTTATTGAGTTCAGCGGCCTCTCTCATGGCTCTCATAACTTGTTTTTCTTCTTTTAGAGATTCTATTTTAAATTGTCTCTCTAGTGATGTGCACCTATATAAAAATTTCATATTATATACACGAGATGGCGCTGCAATCGGTATTTAATGTTTTGACCAACATACTTTTTAACAATGAACGAGTTTTATTTTATTTTATCATAAAACAAACATTTATTCTACTTACTTAAAATATTCCTGCATTTCCCTGGTAATATTATTATGGAGTCCATCACCTATGAAAGGTGTCTCAGTCATAACCTCTGTAGTTTTAGTAAAACAATTTTTTGTTAAGTGTGTTCTTGTATCACCGACAGACTCGAAATCATTTAATTCGGAGTTTCGATCGGAAGGAGATGTTGGTGAGGAATAGAATTGATTAGTTTTATCATTGTCATTTTCTGTACCCATGGACAAGGAATTAGTATTAATGCCACTGCAACTTGGTTGCGTAATTTCACTGAAAAAAAAAAAGTTTAAAAAACTATGCTTTTTAGTTTCAGAATGTTAACATTTCAATTTAGTGATAATTTACTTGATTAAGTTTTAGAGATTTCAAATACTAAGTAAAGTCAAAGTGTAAGAGCAACAGAAAATATTCATAATAAATAAGGGCATAGAACGTGCTATTTTAGCACTACAGGGGTAAAAGGATGCTATCACTGATACCCACAATCTACAAGATAATAATTGTTATCTACCGAAATGCTCCGATTTGTCTCAGTTTTGTATTACACATTGTATAACCAGGATATCTTTTGTACTAAGTTTTAGAATGTCATTGATCAAACTAACTTACTCTTCAATACATTCAGCTTTAATTTCAACATTAGTCGTTAATGTCGTTTCATTTGAACTCTCACTTTCAGTTTTGAGCATTCCATCTTTAACCATTTCCAATATATTGCACACTTCCAACGATTGACGCGAATACTTATCAAGCGTCTGTCCGTTCGCAGCTATTTCTTCGCGAGCAATCCGTTTCATATTCTGCCATTGTGTTTTTACCTTCTTAATCGAGCTACCATGAAACTTCGTACCGAATTTTGCAACCATCTCACTCAAAATTTCGTTCCAAGCGACGTCCTTTTCTTCCGAATGATTCGGTCCGTTGTTACTTTTGGTAATGACGACTTTTTTGCGTTCCTTAATTAGTTCTAAAAGGTATTGTTTTTCTTCAAGCGACCAGTTAGGTGTCCTCAAACGGCGGCTGTTGGGAATCTTTCTCATGTTAGTGGTCGCGTGCCGCGGGTCGTGGTTTATCTTTTGCAACGATTTGTTGCAAACGATGCATTCAACATCCAATATTATCGGATCCCACATTTAAAAACAAACGAGCGACGATAAACTAAAATGTTATTTTGACAGCGGGCTGCTGTTAATTCTATATATTGTTTTAAATATTTTTGTAATGAGGTTAATATAATTAATCTCTAATTTTGCGTGGTAAAATTAAATTTCAGTGTGGCGACGGATTGTAAATGATTCGTTTTTAATGTTAGTATATTTAAATAAGTTGGTATGTTATAAGATGCTTATATAGAACATATGTATTCGAACTTGATTTTATTTCTTTTGATATATATTACATAAGAATATAGTACATGATGTACTCCTATGGTTTTATTGTTGCAAATAAAGTAAAAACAATGAAAATGGTGTAAGAACTGAAATATTTGGGACTATAGAATAGCTATCGTATCACATGTTGTTTTTTATCAATTTATTGGATTATTCTGGTTTGTTCTATGTATTTTAAATTGTTGTCATACAAGACATACAAAGAAAGTGTTGTTCACTGTGCTTTAGGGCGAGTGCTTAACCACTCGGCTGATATTTTAAAAACCAGATGTCAAAATGGCGGATCAAATTTTTAAACATACTAGCTGTATTTTTAAATTATAATTTTGTAATAAACATGTTTTTTTTTTAACTTTTACTGCCAACAGTCTGATGGCCAGTACATCACAAGGCCTACATTCGTTTATATGGAGCCTAAGCTTTTATGGCTTGGGCAGTGCAGGAGTTAATGTAGTCAACTGTATGGCAACAACCTCAAGGGCACCAAAGTGGCCGAACTTCGGCTCGGCCAGTTGCCTTGAAAGCAATATCGCGATTCTAAGCTAATCAAGGTGGCTAGCTAATCATGCATGTATACGTTTGTGTGGCGGCATACCTACATACGAGCCTTACGAACACGTACAAAATACGCTAAGACCAAAAAAAAATGTGCTTTTAAATAGATATGCCGGAACACACGTGTAGGTGTTTTGTGACAGATATTCAACTTGAAGATGGTATAGCTAGCCAAACAGGGAACAGAAAAAGTTTTACCACCATGCCCTGACCTCATCATTGTATTTATTTAAACCACATCATCAATGCGATGTCTGGACATGGTATCACTAAGCTATAGGCCGATTTTTGACGTTATAAAGATATATCAATCGTTGAACGCCGGCTGCACTTACCGCAAAGCATGATTCGTTGGCACGTTCCGCCTGAGCCGAGCGAGCAAGCGAAAGCGCGGAACAAGCGATAAAGAGGCGATCGGCCTAAGCGTTCGGTTTGTAGCGTATCTATCTATATATAGAATAATTCTATTCATAAAAGTATGCAATTTTTTATCACTGTTTTCATATGACGTTATCACGTAAAATTATCGTCCGTAAACCGACTTTACAGACAACCGTTTTTTTTACTTGGATATTGCTATATTAGAACAGAAAAAAAACATGAACTTGGTTATTATGCTCATAGCTTGTTATTATGAGTATTGGACATTTTATGATTTATACAAAATCATCGTTACATAATAATCATAATGTTTTTTAAACTTAAAAGAGATAAACATCTTTATTGCCAAATAAAAACAGTCAATAAAGTGTTTAAATGATTGCAGAATGTAAAATGTTTATGTATTTATTTGTTCATGCTTTTTCTAGAACCGACTATAAAAACATGTACGAGTCGACTTGGACATGTCTTTGACTGATATTAAATGCAAATTTGATCAACTATTTTGTTTTACCTTCCTTAAATTCGTCACACTAAATAGATTTAATGGTAATATGTAAAGTGAATTTACAATAAAAATAATATAGACGCAATGTGTTTTATAATCTTGAAAAAAGTTGAATTCAATGAAATAATTTGTAGAAGCGATTAAATTTATTACATACTAGCTGTGTCCGCAACTTCGTTCGCGTGGAACTTTATGTAAACAACAGTGATTAATAAAGTCATCTGGAAATAAATAAATGTATCAAAATTAAATTAATTAAATGTATTCAGTTATTTTACTTACTTTTCTCTCGTACTAAGTCGTGTCGTCATTAAAATTACAATAACTTTTGATAGAGTGAACCAACTATCATTACATAGTATAAAACAAAGTCCTCTACCGCGTCTGTCTGTCTGACTGTTCGCGATAAACTCAAAAACTACAGCACGGATTTTCATGCGGTTTTCACCAGTGGATACAGTGATTCATGAGGAACGTTTTGGTATATAATTTGTCAAGGATTTTTTTATAATCAGGGCGAGACAACGTCTGTCGAACCCGCTAATAATATTATAACTAAATAGCTGTAATACGTCATAAGCACTTCGACAGCGCCTTGTTACAACTTGGCTAACTAGCTTATTTTTGATGGCTGTCCCGTCAATCCGCCCGTATCTAAGCAACATAACTATTTCTTTTTCACCACCGATATTGAAAATACGCCATCTTACTTCCACGTTTTATCTATGACAGTGTGACGTTACAATATTACTTTACGTACGTGTGCATTATTGTACCATTTGTTTTGTCAAAATATCATGTATATAGGTAACGTATCTACAACTTTTTAGTTATAATATAATTGGAGTGAATTAATTTTCACGAAAACTAAACTAAATGTTATTCGAGGATATGCTTTATGATTTTCTTTGTGATGTTTTATCGTGAACGCAGTACTTTGGCAGTGATGCGTGTTCAGACAAACTGACGGACAGACAGACATTTCTAAAAATGATTGAAATGTATTTTATTTCTAATTCCAAGACTTTTTTTTTATCTCATAGGAGGCAAATTTTTTATTTTTTCTATTATAGTTTTCGTATTTTATATTATTATAATGGTTTATTGTATCTAATAACATATTAATATTACTGAGAAAACTCTGAAACCACGAATCCTGAAAAAAAACCCCGAAAATGCAGTCCTCGGAAATAATCTACAGTTGGCTAGTTTCCTGCTACATAAAAATGGCAATACAGCAAGCAAACCATAATTTTGAAGAACTTCGTTTTTAACCGGAACTGTGCTCAAGCAGACACTATAAATAGCCTACCAAAACCAAAGTCTACAGAAAAATTGTAAGGCTAAAAGATCCCATCAGACTTCGTAACTATATAATAATAATCACAAATACAGTGCTACAACAAAATAATCCCAAGGAGGGTTGATGTCAGGCAGGCGGCCGATCGTAAAAATTAAGCCAAATCATATACCACAACATGACAAACATGTTGTGCCGACCCTACTTATGTGGGACAAGGTTAAGAAGAAAGAAGGAGGCAAACGAACTGGGGGGTCGGTCACCTGATGTTAAGTGATGACCATCGTCCATAGACATCACTAACACCAGGGGAGTCGCAAGTGCGTTACCAGCCTGTGTTTTGGGGTGTGGGGAAGGGCAGAAGGACAGGAGGGAGGTGGGCCTTCGGCGCTCTCACTGACCGAACGAAACGCAATACTGCAAGCACTGTTACTTCACGTCGATTTTCTGTTAGAGGGTGATAGTACCCCGGGCGAACCGACCCATTCATACTGAAACCAGTAACAGCTTCAGCGTGGTTCTACCACCTTTCTTGGTTTTGCACTATTTTCGAACGTAACTTTACACAGAACACAATTTTAAGGAAAAATAATTTAGTAGATTTTCTTTATAAAACCACAGCATAAAGTGTGTCAAAGATTTTTCACCCTTAGTATGAATTATCGTTCCTCTGGCATGCCATTTACCATGTGTGTCGATTTGGGCAGTCTCTATCAGTTAATGTACGTATATTCAGCTAGTTTTAGCTAGATGGTATGTTTTAGGACTCATACTAAAAATCATCAAGACATGAGTAAATGCGTTTCTATTTCTCCTTTCTAAGTGTTTTATCAAAGGAATCATCAAATAATTCTAATGGTGGTGTGTTCGGTCAGTAATTGTATGGATAACCACTTGGGAATACCGCGTGACGTAGGATTTTTGTTGGATTTTTTTCTGTAATGTTACACTTCTATCGCGTGTCTTTGTCGACACATCCTGTTTTTTTAGTATTATTGTTACGATGACATGTTATTATCACATTATAAACTTCGTAGTTATTAGTAATAGAAATCTAACGATATTTTACAGCACACGAAAGTTTGACCAGCTATCACAGTACTTAACCAGCGAATAGATGTTTTCATGACAAAATTGGTCAATGGCTTAGTTACTTGCATAACGTAGCCGGACAGACCTAGATAGACCTAGGTTCCAATCTCTATTCGAACATTGAGCCTTAGCTTTCGATGAAGAAAAATATTGTGATGAAACCATAACAAAATAGTTGAGTATTAAAATTTTAACATCTTTGTTTTTAAATTAACCTATCGTGATAGTTTTTTTAAATAAGTGCCTCAGCAGGAAAATAAAAGCAAGTTGATCGAAGTCTATTTAATAATTTTTGCATCATGTGAACGTAACAACAGATCTCTATAATTTTATTAAATTATAAGAAGACTAGTGGGCCCGGCGGACGTTATCCTGTCTTGATAATAAAAAAATCCTAAAATTCAACCACCGCGCCACCGGCCGGGTCCGATTGTGAATCTAAACCATTCTTGAATCCACCCTAACACACAAAAACTTTCATCAAAACCTGTCTACCTGTTTAAGAGGAATTCAGTCACATACATACGGTCAGAAGAATTATATATATCAAGATTAGGTTTGCATAAAATAATTAATTTACCCAAATATTACTAGTAGCCCAGAATAATTTCTGACATGCTTAAATGAAACGTTTTCGTTTCAATAAGCGAACAATGTGATATACAATATGATATTATATTGCTTCTTGATCCATTAATTATATTAAATATAAAATAAGCTTCATTTAGTAGTCTTCGTTTATGTTAATTGAAGTAGCCCTTTCAACCGGTTTAGTTATGTGTAATATATTATTAACACATGAATGCTTCCGTCGTTTATTGCCCAAGATACGTCTTTAGCAAGGCCCTGTTCATGTTCAACATAACTGTATATTTTAGGAGTAATTTAAATATTTAAAGTGGTCATGGGTCAGTGGTTAGCGTATTAGGACACCGTATCGATCGACGTACGACAATCTACCGACAATCAATTATATCTACGAGAATGGTGCACTTGTGCATAATGTCTACGCGTCTTTCCGAAAAAAATTGTCTATATTAAATATATGAAAGCACACAAGCGTCGGAGTTGTAGCAGTCGCTGCGGCTGAAAAGAGCCAGGAGCATAATGGGCCTGAGATGTGATGTGATGTGATTACTAAAATGTAATGTATTGTAAATATATATTTATGTTAAAAAGATAAACGCAATCGAGTTTCTTGTCGGTTCTTCTCAATGACTGGGTTGTTTATCTGAATCGATGGTAGTGTTGACGTTCATAGGCGCCTTATTAGGGCCTAAACTGAATAAAGTATTTTTGGTTTGATTTGACAGAAACCTTGTAAATTTTATTATTCGAATCTAAAATCATTGCAAACATAAAAATCTCTCTAGAATCTATACTAATATTATAAAACTGAAGAGTTTGTTTTCTTGTACACGCTAATCTCAGGAACCACTGGTCGGATTTGAAAAATTATTTCAGTATTAGATAGCTCATTTGTCGAGGAAGGCTATATATCATTACGAGATCAATAGGAACGGAGCAGCAATGAAGAATGTTTCAAAATCGTTGTTCTTTTTTCTTTTCGAGAGATTCCGCTGTGTGTCAGACTTAGCCCAAAGAAACTATTCCACGCAGATGAAGTCGCGGGCAGATGCTAGTAATTTATAACTGTATTCAGAATTGTTATCAGATAACAATTAATACAGGTTGTACGATCACATTAAGGTTATTAAGTTTAACAGCAGCAGTGTATTTAGGATTTTAAAGATTAACTTTTTTTTTTACACTGAATACGACAAAGTACGATATAAGAATGGTGACCAGCGAGTATTCTAAAAGCCATCAGCAATCGTTCCTGACATACTGGTCTCTCGGCAGCTAGATATACACTGGTTGATCACTGAGTCACTATGACTGGGTTATCATCATGCACATGCTGGTTACAATCCAATTCGGCACCATTCCGCTTGATAAGCGTGTCTCTATGACGGGTGTTAGACTTGGTGTATAATAGTGGCAATCCCAGCGATCGTGCTGCCCAGTGGATTATTCTAAATATTCTGGAACAAACAAATTTGTACTTATATTAAAAGTCTTAAGATAATTTATAAGAACTCTAAAATTTACGATCTCTTGAAATCAAGTAGTAAAAAGCCTAAAGGAGAACAATACATCATAGTTCTAGAAAAAGCACGCGTCAACTATCAATTGATTTGTATGGCTTCTTTTACGCTCTGTGAAACGTATTCAATGTCATTAACTGTATCAATGACTATTAGTATACAAAATTTCATGACCATCGGTTGAGTTATTTAAAGGTGTAAAAGCATATCAAACAAACAAACAAACTCATATTCACATCTATAATGTTAGTAAGGTAGTAAGTAGTATACAAAAATAATACATTTTAAAGCTGATTCTCTGATCTATCTTGAAAACTTAAAGTAAGCTGTTAAATTAATTTCAAATAAAAATAATTAAATATAAATAAGTAATCGAGGAAACGATGAAGATTACAATAATTCTTAAATTAAAATACAATCAAATTTATTAGCTGAATAGCCTTATAATGCAAATGAATTGCGGACATTCTTAACTCTATAATATATGTATCTATCTGTGGTTTAAAGAAATATTACAAGAAGCTTATTCATTCGCAACTTAAGGAAATTTAAAATATTCTCCAAGCATACATTAATTATTAACAAAATAAGTTGTATATTAGGTACCTACACATCGTTTTGCTGCTGTTTAGGTGAGAACATGTGATATTTATAAATTATTCATCGAGATTCAATATATTCACATATTATGATTTCTTGAATTTATAATATAATGTCCATTAACTGCAACACGCTGTAAAACGTGTTTCTCAATGAAAGCCGTCAGTTTAACGTAGGGTCTCTTGTACGGCGCACGTGAAACATCGGTACACCATCTAATGCCTTGAACTATAGTCTAAATATCTAAGATTTTTAATAACAACTTTGTATACAATTTAATGTGCATTTGAAACTAGTTTGCCGTGAAGTGATTTTGAATATCATATGTGGTAAGTCGACTCTGTCTTTTATGTTTTACAAAGAATATACATTATGAAGCGTAAGGATATTAGGAATTAATTTCACTCTTGACGTTAGAGATGTAGGCTTATCTATTAATTCGTGTGTTACTACACAAAGCTGTAGTATTCATACAGTTAAAGTAACTTGTTAATCATGATTGCTCTATAAATTGTTGTTAAACTGAAGTCGTTAAATACTTACAGTTAAAAGATACATTGTTTAAAAATATATAAAAAGATTTTTTTTACTTTTAAGGAAAATTTCGATATATATTTTATTAATTAGACCCATTTATGTTGAAAAAGAAAGCAAAATATCCCTCGAGCGACTCAAAAACATTATCCTAAAAAGAGAACTCTGACCGAAATTTTGTGCTATAATTTCAATTATTGGTACTTCAGTTGTCAGAGACAAAGCATTCACGCGTGTTTATAACGAAAATATATTCATTATTCATTAGATATTATATAAAAGAAAATTGCACTAAACTATTTATCAATACTATAATATTATAAAGCTGAAGAGTTTGTTTGCTGGAGTGCTTTAATCTCAGGAACTACTGGTCCAATTTGAATTTCTTTCCGTTTTAGATAACTCATTTACCGAGGAAGGCTTATAGGCTATATATTACCACGTTAAGACCAATAGGAGCGGAGGACCAAAGAAGAATGTTCAAAATCGGGGTGATTTTCGTTTTGAGAGCTTCCGCTGCGTGTTAATGTTAGCCCAAATTAACTATTCCACGCGGGCAGAAGCTAATACTTAATAACAAATAATCATTTAACTCCAATATTATTTATAAAGTCACAAATTTTTAGTTTTGATTCGTTGAAATAATTTCATATTTCATTACATAGTATAAAACAAAGTCCCCTACCGCGTCTGTCTGTCTGTCTGTTCGCGATAAACTCAAAAACTACTGAACGGATATTTATGCGGGTTTCACCAGTAGATAAAGTGATTCACGAGGAACGTTTTGGTATATAGGATTTTTTTATAATCAGGGCAGGACAACGTCTGCCGGGCCCGCTAGTCTTTAATAAAATAATATATATGTAATGCAAATATTAACGTTCTTTACTAATATTTTTATTTTAAGAGATCAATACGCTTCTGAAGCTCAGTTATCGGGGGACACACCTATTTTGTTTTACATGACTACAATGTATCGCAAGTTCAATTCAAAAACAAGAGCGATTTCTCGAACTTACAGTCCAACGCAGGTCGCCGCTTTTTTGCCGCCCTATAAATCTATTGAAATCCGGATATATATTAAGACATCCTGAAACGTGATAAACAAAAATAGAATAACTGTAATAGGTTTATTACCACGTGAATATTGGTAGGCATGCAGTAGGGTACGGATATCATACCACCTCGCCTTAATACTCGATATAAACTACCTGATACCGAAATAAATGGTGGTTAACACATTATATAGCAATTAATATTACGTAAATTAAAGAAATAATTTTATTTATTATATAACTAACTATGTTATAATTATAACATACTGACTTATGCCCACGGTTTTATTCACGTTAAGGTAGATATAACCTATCCTTCGGAAACAGTATCTAATATTTTTCTGGACGAAAGTATCTATATCCTTTTCTGTACACGTGTATGCAAAATTTCATAATAATGGGCTTAGTAGTTAAGGCGTGAAAACGTAACGAACCAACAAGCACATGTTCCCATTTATAATATTAGTTAGGAAATAGGATTAAAAACCAGCCATAAGAATATCGATTTTAGTTAAAATGGAAACGAAAGAGCAACTGTGATTGGTCGAATATAGTCACGTGTCAATTTCGTAAACGAAAACGAACTACTTTTAATTGTGTTTCATTGGTTGAACACTTGATTTCTATAACTCGATTCGTAGATTTTAGGGTATATAGCAGAATGCTATTTTTGTTATATCAATGATTGGTCGTTATGTTTAGTAGCTTTTTTATTTAACGACAAAATATGATAAATCGTCTATTTGAGTTAAGTTCGTTTCGTAAGTTGATATAATTATAGCAACAGTTATCACGCGCGAAATAAAAATAAAATTTCTATCATATAGATTTATACATATAATAAGAATGTAAGTCGAACTTGTCTGTACTTTTTAGATTTTAGTGAAAATAATTATTGCAGGTATCTTGGAATAAGTAACAAAATACATTTCAATCATTTTTACAAATGTCTGTATGTCAGTCTATCTGTTTGTTTGAACACGCATCACTGCTAAAGTACTGTGTTCACGATAAATCCTCACATCATAAATCCATCATAGGCTTTGCTTTCATTAAAATCGGTTTACTATATTAAAAGTTACTGTAATTTTAATAAAGTACATAAGTAAATGGATATTCAGATGAGTTTATTAGGCACTGTTTTTTTACATTAGGTTCCATGCGGATGAAGTCGCGGGCTCAGTTACTACATCCTAAAATATAAATGCTTCGTGTCAGATTCCCAACATATGATATATAACAATAAACAATAGAAAACCATACTAATATGGTAACATACCAAACATACTATTGTTCCATTAAGATGACTTTCTTCAACACATCGAAAGCTTCAATACATTCGATTTGAACTCGTATCGAATGATTTCTGAGCAACACTGAGTCATTACTTCAAAAATTCGAAAACCTTATTAATCTTTACGTCATCACCGAGCATAAGTCTAGACGTGTTGCATTTAAGTCATTAATGCATTCTTTATAACCAACGGCCTGTTCGTAATGTAACCAATCTCGTACGAGGACGGATTTTAATGTCTTTAGAGTGTGGGCAACGGACTTATTCTTTACTCTCATACGCTGTTGTATTTGTGTAGGTATATTCTGTATATCACACCCACTACCATACCTAGATCGATAATACTAGTACCACCACTAGTAATAATAATTGTATCTGGTGATATTTACGTTTATTTTGTCTTCTTTATTTTGTCGATTGTCAACTCTTTTTAATAATAGCTATATTCGAAATACATGTAATAGTCGTATGTAGTAACTACTAGTACGATCCTTCAGTTTGTATTGTATTCGTATAAGAAAATAAGAATCGGGATTCTATAATATAAATATAATTTTACATTAGGCAGTTGCCAATCTATACAAATGATAATAAATTGCTAGATGTATGTAATCGCAGCGCTTTAGAACGATTTTCTTATGTTTCTAGGACAAGGGTTGTATGAGAGAAAATGTTTGAAAAATCTTACGGAAAATTTTGAGGTAAAGAAATTTCATATAAAAAGTGAGTGAGTGCATAAGACATAATACACCCGTTCGAAGCTGGAACGGACAGCTAATTGGTAATATATGTTACGAAAAATTTTAGATTTTATTCAAATCCTTATAAATTTAATTTTTATTAAGTTAAGGAAGAAATCATTAAATTAAGAAGAATGTTTTTCTCCGTAACATATTTTCGGTTATGTTCGGCGACAAACTCAACCATACTAAATTTGTTAAAATATTCGGTATTTAACTGAATTAATTAATATATTAAAACTAACTTAACTTGAATAAATACGGACATTATGATTATCATGCATAACATTCAACATGTCATAGACAAATAGAAACCTTGACCATAAAGTATGTTAAAACTATAGCTTCTCTGAACCCATTTCTACTCAAAACATTAATTACCACTATTCCACGTTCTAAAGCGGTTGTTAAAACAGATTCCAGTCATTTTTAACCACAATATAGCATATCATCATTACATAGTATAAAACAAAGTTCCCTACCGCGTCTGTCTATCTGTTCGCGATAAATTCAAAAACTACTGAACGGATTCTGATACGCTTTTCACCAGTAGATAAAGTGATTCATGAGGAACGTTTTTGTATATAATTTGTCAGGGTTTTTTCTTATTATCAGGGCGGGACAACGCCTTTCGGGACCGCTAGTCTTCTATATATAAATAGGCTAACAGTTAAGTACATCTTCCTCCTCCAACTGTCAACCGATTTCCTTTATATTGTTCCTTTTTAGTAGATATTGAAAAGCTTTAGTGTTGGCAATAAAAAATGTAGAAGATTTTTTTCTTATAATAGACGACACAAAACCTTATTTTATAAATCTCTATTCATCATACATCGTGATCTTTACTTACGATATTTGTATACTCTTTAGCAAAAACTTAATTATTAGTAAAATAAAAAAAAATAAAAATATTATGGTCGTATTTCGACCATTAAAAAAAAAGTAATGGGGTTATTGACTATGTCAAGCCTATGTTAGGTTGTATAAATTAGGAATATTTAATATAGTTATGAATAATATTATAGAATTTATACTAAATTTAATAACGTTAACTTTACAAGAATTTCGTTTCCCGTTAATTTTTTTACATTAATTTCTGAACTGTCAAAGTATGTAAAACAAGTTTGTAACATGATGATACTAGGGAAGTGTGTAAATGTTTTCGTAATTACCAGTCTGAGTAAACATTTTCTTATCTGTATAATCAGGGAACGGTCACTTTCTAAATAATTGCCACAATTCTTGCTTAACACATGTAGACATACATTAAGAGTTATTGTGTATTGTTTTAATCTACATTGTATCATGTGTTTGTTATGATTTCTCGAAATAACCAAAGTTGTTTCGCTTGAAAATAGTATTAAAATAAAGTAATGAGAGCACAGTGACTAAGTTTACAGTTTTTCTGATTTAGAAGAAATTTGCTTATTGGAAAGCCTAGGGGTAAGTATCCTGATATGACAAATAAATAATATTGAAGTGTCTATTTTAATGTCGGAATAACTATTTATTACTAAACGGATATAAAAGTATATCCGGGAGTTATAAAAAAACAAATTTAAATTTTTTTATCTGTCTGTCTTTTCCCACCAATCTCTGAAACGGTTGGACGGATTTTAACTGTACTTTCACTGGCAGGAACTGTTATGAAAAGTATACTACTATATAATTCTTTATAAAGGATATAAGTGCAGACGAAGTTGTGGGCGGCTGTTAGTTTTCAAATATGTCTAAAGGTATCATTTTATTCTATAAATATAGCAGCAGGATATAGGAGCAGTATTCGCTAAGCAACAGACGCATGGAATGTGACAGATTATCAACTGAAACCATGGAATATGAAAGGTTAATTGAAAATCGTTAAAATATAATATATTTTAAACATCCTGTAACTGAATAAAAATTAACAATTTTTAATTGAACGTATATTCTTTGATTAAGCACACTTAACTTATGTAATTAAAATCGCAAATATCAATATGTAAAACGGAAAGTGGACTTAATAAACTTTTTATAAGTATTTAGTTTTTATCTACGAGCTACTTACATAAAATCTATTTTGATAACGGGCCATGCATAAATTACCTGATATACATTTAAAATTACAGAGCCCGTGTCCTTCTTACACATTGGCTCATTGGTTTCAACCTGCCATGATATGACTAGTAAAGTTTTGTATTTTGAATTTAGAAACAATGAAACAAAAGCAACACTTGCAAAGTTATTTACATATTTCTACTTAGATCTTCTTCATTAAATCAACATTTTACTTTTTTGTTACTTTTAAATCACGAAGCTTATTACTCGACTTTGCAATTTCGCACTAAAATCATGTTTTGTTAACCCCTCCCTCCAAACGTGTGACGTAATTTATGGATAACCTTTATTCAATTAACATATTCTAGTATGGAAATTTTATTGACAATCGTCATTACCTAAAAGTAAAAATAATTATTTAATTTAAAGTGTATTTTCAATATACTATGTTTTTAAAACGGATTTAAATGCGTGTGATAATTGTGATTACGTAGTAGCAGTAGACCAAACTTTATGATTCTATCATCTATACTAATATTATAAAGACGTAAAGTTTGTGAGTTTGTGACGTTGTAGGGGGTAATCTCAGGAACTACTAAACCGATTTTGAAAATTCTTTTACCAATAGAAAGCCACGTTATTTGTGAGTGTCATATACTATATATCATCACGCTAAGGCCAATAGGATCGGAGCAACAATGAAGAGTGTTTTAAAATCGGGTTTTTTTTTCCTTTTGAGAGCTTCCGCTGCGTCTCAGCCCAAAATAACTATTTCACGCGTACGAAGTCGCGGGCAGAAGCTATTAACTAATTATATTATCTATACTAATATTATAAAGAGGTAAAGTTTGTGAGGTTCTAGGACGTAATTTTTGGGGAGTCGGAGAAATAATGATCGAACGAAAACGTTTCTTACGAACGCTGCCTTAACGATGAGAGATATATGATTGAGTTCTAGACAAAAGTTGTAGCTTGATAATGCCTATTACCGCCCAACGAAGTGGGCAAGGGTCAGCTAGTTATTAATGAAGACGTTACCAGCACTTAATAGGTGTTTGTGGAAGAATTTGCTTTATTCTATATATTTATCAAATGTAATAATAATGATCATACTTTTATAGGTTTTAACTATATAGCCGCAATCTCATCTGATAATAAATGACGTTGTGTTATTCCATTGTTTTGAGTATTCACTTCTGTTGGCAGTCCTTAAGACTGCCTCGAAATTTACTTTACCTTTGCTGTTCTATAAAATGTATACTTTTTCTTTTTTGTTCATAAATAATATTTTATGGTATTAAAAATATAAATGTGGGGTCAAATAAATAAATTTATTATTATTAAATTTATTATCACGATGTTTCCTTCACCGAAAGCTCCAACTGAATCGTAAGAATTCGAACCTATATATATAAAGGCGGTGTCCAAACACACTAACCACTAAATTTTTTTTTTTTTTATTGTAGCTCGGCAAAGTGACTGTACTGTGCCTGATGGTAAGCACAGTACAATCCAAAAACAATGGCGACCACCGAAAGACATACTATCCATCGCCGGTCGCCGCTGTCATGCCGGCCTGAAAGCGACCCAGTCAGGGACAGCCCCCTCCCCCCCCCATAGTTGCTGGATATACACCGGCTGATCCCGGAACGCGACACGCCCAAACGTACCACTATAGCGGGTGTTCCACCTGGTGTACGGTGGTCGCGATCCAGTCGGGTACAGACACCCTACCACCCCGCTTATCATCGTTTCAAATGAGAATAGTATCGTAGTATCGTTAATGAGAAGAATGAGCTTGAAAATTGTATAACAAGATAATTAATGTTAGGATCAATTCCGACATCAATTCTAATAAAAAAAAACCCTGGTTTGATACTTTGATTTATTAGTGTTCGAGAAAAAACTGAATTTCAGTAACAATATTTATGTTTATCGTTAAAAGATTGCGCCACGGTAAAGATAGCTCGCGCTTTCGTGTGATCGATGTCTTTAAATGACAAGCGGCTGTTAGTCCAACATAATTAAATTAGCCAGGTGTTCCAAATAATCAATGTCCTCTTGTCTGTTCCTTGTCTGAATCGTTGTCTTGTTTTTGTTTTGTCGTCTTGGTTTGGACGAAAGATATAAGTCCGCGTCAAATGTTATGGCCGCCCTGAATATAGCTGCGTAGATCACAAATTCACGTAATAATAGGTATTTTATTATATGCATAACATCGAGACAACTTAAGGATAAATAAATGCCAATTTAAATTCCTATAACACTACTTTTACTTTGTTTTGTATTCAAATCTTAATGGTAATGCGCAAGCCCATACTCACGGCTATATTCAGAACGGCCAAAAAGTTTGGCGCGGACTATATTTTTCGTATGCTCGCAACCCAAACAAAAGGACACCAACAACACCGAAAGCGTCACTTGGGTTCGGCATCACAGTGCTTTATAGTATACTAGCGGGCCCGGCAGACGTTGTCCAGCCCTTATAAAAAAATCCTGGACAAATTATATACCAAAACGTTCCTCGTGAATCACTTTATCCACTGGTGAAAACCGCATAAAGATCCGTCCAGGAGTTTTTGAGTTTATCGCGAACAGACAGACAGACAGACGCGGTGGGAGGACTTTGTTTTATACTATGTAATGATTATATCGAAAATTCGGCATCTACCAGATTATTATTGTGTAAGTACGACTGTTTATAATTGTGAATATAACGACGTACAAAAGTTTACATCGAAACCGTGTAAACAATTAAATAACCAGTGTGTGAAATGTAACATATATTCTTGTGTACAATCGGTGTTTCAATCTGGTCGTGTTGGTCAAAAACAAATTGGCGGGTCGACAAGATTTCCGTAAACACTTTGTTTTCATCATATAAATTGACTGTTCCCATTTATGAGTGCTACTAAAGGTAAATTTTTTTTCAATTTTATAATTTCCACTGGTCGGAATTTTATAGCACCGCAAATGATACGAACTTTTCTGCGTATTTTGTCAACGATCGTGATTCTTTAAACTTCTTATTAATTTAATTATAGCATGTCCCTCACACCTTTTTGGTTATTTTATATTTCAATAATTTTACATTGTTAAATCCTTTTTAAAAACGTATATATTTAAAAATATATGTATTTTGTAAATATTTTGAAGTGAATTTCTTTTGAGACGGTGTAAATTGGATTTGATGAAATAAATGTAAAGATTTAGACTGTGATAGTATATTCTTAATGCACTCGACATATACACACAGAAAGGGAGAGAGAAACGTTGACATCTATAATACATTATTTTCTATTGGATAGTAGTGACTATCGCACACTTTTAAGAAATATTCTTTGTTGTGTATATCTATTTATTTATTTATTTATTTAGTTTATAGGAAGACCAACAGCACTACTTACAAGAATTACTATGGAAAATAAGCAACAGAGAGAGAGAGATATCGTACCTCCATAGTGTATATCTTATTATATTAGATATTATTTGATATTAGATATCTTATTCTCTTAAAAATTAATCCAAATAATAAGTTTCACTACCACTGGGTGTAAAATACACACATCTCTTTTAAGTAATTACTCTGTCATATCACACCCAACTATCCTATTTAATATAAGGCCAGCGTTCACCGAAATTCCATTCGGACAACCGGTTGACCTCGGTCGAAGGATTATGATGTATAAAAAAAAATCCATAATAGTTACAAATATATTCTTAAACAAACAACGCATTACCAGAATGATTTTATAGGTCGCTATCGTATTCTACAATCTGGTCGTAATGATGAATAAAAATCGACATATGTTTTATTTTCTTATTATTATAATTTAAACAAGAAGCCATTTATATACATTTTATATTAAAATGCTTCTAATTTTACAATGTCATTTAAATATTAATTGAGTTTTGATTGGTGCCGGCATGATACAACAAGACTAAATTACATAATTGTAAGTTTTACATGGAGCCAGTACAAAATTATCTTAATACCCATAAATACGCTCGTGTTAATGCAGATTTGATATATCCCTCGCAAATAGTACTTTTTTTATTAAAGGTACTCTATGTCCGTTCCTGTACCACTGACGATTTTTCTTTTTCGAACTGACTACGCTTTTGGCCCATAAGACCTTCACAACTTCACCGGACTACACCACTGATAACGTGTATATAAGATGTTATGACAATTGATTGAATCGTTAAGGCTTGAAGGCGTTACAAATAACAAAACAAATTCACATTCGCACTTCTAATTAAATCCTAAATTTATTGTTAGAAATATAATTAATGAAGTGAAAACTTCTATGGCGCGTTGAGCGGTATTTTCTTGGTAGGAGATAAACTTACTTTCGCGTGATGACATGCTAGTAAGCGTGACCGACCGTACTACGCTTGCGCGGCTTGCGTTAGACTAGCAACGCGTAATATAGCAACCCTACGTACATCTAATATTGAAATTTTGTATTGAGATTATGGAGCCCACTATATATTTGATGACTTAATAAACTGTATAAAAATGTATATAATTATTGCTCCGAGTGTCAATAAATATGAAAACTAGAGTAATGTTAATATTTCAAGGTTATATTTTATGTTTAGGTTAATATTTTAAGGTTCAAGTGTTATGTCAAGCGGGTCTTAATACATAAAGGTTATTACAGGGTGGATCAGTATGTGAACGATAGCGACGCCTGGAAGTGACGCCTCTCTCTGTGCAACCACTAAAAACGAATGTAGCTTTATGTGTCTATTGGTGTGTTAATAAAAAAAAATATATGTTAGTTACTATGAAAAGATAAACCAGATCGAGTTTCTTGCCGGTTCTTCTCGATGACTGGGTTGTTTTCCGAACCGGTGGTAGATTTGACGTTCATAAGTGCCTTCTCAGGGCCTAAATTGAATAAAGAGTATTTTGATTTTGATTTTGATTTTCAATAGGTATACAAATTATGGAATTCAGCTAATTCGGACTACAATTAATTTAAAAATTCGGAGAACACATTTATTCAATTGTTTTGAGCTATCACTTCTGTTGATAGTCCTTATGACTGTCTCGAATTTTATTTATGTAAATTTTCTTTAAATTATCTTCTAAACGAAATAAAGAAAATGTATCATTATGTGACCGAATGAAGAAAAATATATGTTATAGTTTTAGCAAAAATCCAGTACATCGTAATAAAGCAGTGGTCAAATACAGATGAGGAAATGTACCAACGCTTCTATACACTAAATGACTGCCCTATCCGATAAATTGACCACAAGCACGAACGTTATGATTACGTTACCACTCTTCTCGGACATAATTCACATGATTGTGACCCTAAATATATTTTTTTTAAGTTTTTTTTTTTACATCCTATTTTCTAGATTATTACTGCCATTGTCAAGTAGGTAATAATTCTTTAAGTTTTCTATGATCATTTCGATGTTCTAGCAAGATGGTAACTCCCTTGTTAGAACTTTCCATGGAATTTTTAGGCGACTCAGAATTCATGCTCCATAGTATATGATCCACTTCACTTGTGCATAATAACCAAAATATAATATGTAAAACCCGACCGATATTACAAAATATAGAAAGAAAGATATATTTATTCAATACATACAACACATGCTAACAAGAATATACATAAAAAAAAATCAAGAGAGACAAGTGTTGCATGATGTGAAAAGGCCTATGTCTCAGCACAAGCTGCAACCTTCCATGTGGAATCATTGCAGCGCTGGTTTTCAGACAAAGCCTTCTGTATATTAATATATAGACGAAATTACAAATACACGGAGGCATTTACATGATAATTTCAAATTAATATTACACATGCCCTTAATATGTAACCTAATATTGTCTAATACGATACAATAAAATTCATGGAAAAGCTGTGGAATTAGATATAATTTTCAAATGATTGCGCACTAGCTCAGTGATTATATGATGTAACCAGTTTATTCAATTTATCTATTTACTGAATATAGAGAATATATAGTATATATAGAGTCAAATAACACAAGATTATGAATAAAATCCACTAAATGATAGACTACGATACCGCATTAAAAAACCTGCTTATCTTAAATACTAATCCCACATAACGCAGAAAATATTTACTCAATGACCAGGAAAATTTCTTTGACTTAGAAAAACACACGCTGATCGGGTCCTAAGTATCACCTAATAGACACACGGAGTAATTGCGTTTTGTAATATGTACATAGTTAATATAATTTTTGATTCAGTATAACATAAAGCGCATTTGTTAAGATACTAGGGGCCGTCCACGACTTTGTATGCATTTGTATTTGTATAAATGATAACGCCATGTACATTATCTTGGTGTAACTTTGACGGTCTATACTACGCACGTCGATATAGTTCTCTAACGGTATTATTTTTCTACACGAATAAACGAACTTATATTACGTAAAAAGGCACCAATATTACAAAGTATAAAGTCAGATAACACAAAATCTATCTATATCTATACATACAATAAGAATGCAAATCCAACGTGTCTTTACTTTTTCGATTTTCGTGGGAAAAATTGTTGCAAGTGGTTTGGAATAAGTAATAGAATACATTTCAATCATTTTTAGATATTTTTGTCTGTCTATCTGTTTGTATGATCACGCATCACTGCTAAAGTACCGGATTCACAATAAAACTTCACTAAGAAAATCATAAAGTATATCCTAGGGTGTAACTTAGTCTTTGTTTCATTAAAATCGGTAAACTCTATCAAAAGTTATTGTAATTTTAATGTAAGAGAGAAAATTAGATAAGTAAATTGACTTAATACATTCAGGTGACTTTATTAATCCCTCTTTTTACATAATATTCCACGCGGATGAAGTCGCGGGCACAGCTAGTTATGAATAAAGTATAAAAGCTACTACACGATAGAGTAAAGGCCCATTATACCCTGGCTAATTTAACTCATGGACTCTTCAGAACGATAAAGGCTTAAAATCCATACACACACGAGTGTAGATCTCATGAGGCACAGGTCAACAGACTGTTGGCAGCATAAACTTAAAAAATACCTGATTTATTACGAAACTTTGAGAAATAGCAAATTATTTTTTCATTTGTATAATTTTTTACTAAACAATGAAATGTATAATTTATATTGTCGTGAAATTAAAAAAAAATTAAAAACATGATCCGCCTTCTTGAGATCTGAGTCTTACAACATCAGTCGAGCGGTTAAACAATGCGAATATAAATTATAGTTTAGAAGTTATTCTGATGTGTAAATTATATTTTTTCATCAAAATTTGATAAGAATTCTTTTACGTAAAAGAGTAACAAACATGCATCCATTTTCACAAACTTAATAATATTAATTATGTTAATAGGATATAACTTAGGGATAACTTACAAGTGACTTGAGATAAATAAGTTAAAACTAAACTCCGTATAAATGTGCGTATGTTACTCGTTATAACGTAAGACGATACCGGTGGTTCAGCGCAACAGCGGGTAATCCTATACAGGGAAAGTTGTTCGACCCCATTTACCACAATTCAATTCGCTCTATAAGCCTCGTTATTACCAAATAGAATTTTGTATCTCGAACATTGTACATTCTGTGTCGTATACACACCAATTTAATCTATGTCTACAATAACGGTCGCGGTAGACAGACAGTTCTCCCACAGCCCTTAATATGACTCGAATACGTACATACATTCTTGATAATCTAGTGTATGTCCGCAAAAACTCTAGATAAGTAAATGAACGACAAAATTTAAATACTAGAAATAATAACACATTGGTCATTCCATGTTTCAGACCAGTAACCGTTTTTCAGGTAGTAGGTTGTATAACAAAGTCCCAAAGTATATTACCGATTTGCTGGATAGTGAGCTCAAGTACCATGTCAAGAGGGCTTTAACGTCTAAAAGCTATTATTATAGGGTGAATCAATGTTGTAGGTGAAGCATAAAAAACTACTTGATTAATTACAAAACTGAAAAATAACAAGTTATGTATTGTAAGACCATAATTTTGATATAGAATGTATTTTTAAATTATTTTTTCATTTGTACAAACTTTTTTTCTATTAACCCATGAAATTTACAATTTATGATGTCATAAAATTAAGAACAAAAAAAACATAATATGTCCTATTGACATCTGGGTACTTAGAACATCAGCCGAGCGGTTGAACAATAAGAATAAAAATTATAACTTATGAGTTATAATAACTATATATGAGTTATATATAGTTAGTGAGTGAGTAAAATCCCGTTAAAAACTGCAAAACAATCTTTTTACATATTTAAACCTTTCAAAACTGAATCAAAAAATCGACAGATAAAATTAAATCCTATTCATAGAAGTGTGAATAAATAACTTACACAAATTATTTACAATAATATATATCTATTTACCGTAATATATTATATTTGTATTGTTATCAATAGAATCTTTTTGTATAAGTCGATTGTTGACGTTCAGATCTCAGTTAATTACTAGTATCGAGACGCCAACTCTTTGGTAGTCATGCACGTGAACATCAACAAAAAAAAAAGAAAAGGTGACATCTCATTATACTGTTTTTACATCGAACGATCGAGACGGTCTTGTTATAATCAGCAGCTGAAGTATCAAAATAAAAATCGTAATCCAATGTTCGTGGAACCTCAGCGGCCAGCTGCAACACAGAGATCACGTGCATTGTATCTTTACTGTTGTTAGCTGGATCTGAAAGAAAACTTTAAAGGGTCTCGAAGGCCCTTTAGGGTCCCGCAGAGTAACAGAAAGCCACCATGAGGCATTTCAGCGGTGCGCATGCTACAATATTATTTAAAAAGAAACTGTATATCAAAAAGCTTCACGGCGTATTACATCGGCGCGCGTTACTTATGTTTTAAGTTAAAACTAATGTCATGGTGTAAAGTGAAGTTCTGAGTTCATAAATGCTATAAAATGAGCCTTTATTAAATTGCATTAAAATTAACTTATCAATTTCTGTTTATTTATTTAACCATACAAAGTGAAAGATTCAAATATTCAACTCAGTAAAAGTGCAGGATTTTGGAAATAATAACAGATTTATTACTCATGTGTATATACCACTAGTCTTAGCAACCACTATTACATCTCCATGTTTTTGAATTAATCAAAAGGAAAAACAAAAGCCACTTTTGACCATAACTAATATAAAAAAAAGAAATTAGATATTCAAACTCGTCTCACGTCTTACCGCCGACACCGGGTTGTCATTATACAAAAATCAAACCATAAATTAAGACACAATGATTACAGCTTCCATAGATTAAATAATGCTTACACGATGAACCACGTTCACAAATAAGGAAAATTAAGCACATTAATTTTTTTTTAAGTTACGTGTTCTACAAAATTAGGTGTCGAATATTAATAATTAAGTTCAAAGATTGATTCTATTTGTAATTCTCATATGCTAATATCCAGGCTGCGGTTAATACTGGTTGTTAGTTGTTCCATTTTAAAGCGCAAAAACATTGTTGCACTCTGCTAATTTATAAAATAATAGCTAGGAAATATTATATGTATTGATTCCTTTATTATATAAATAGATTTATTAATTATGAATAAATTTATTATTTCTTTTAAATAAAATTTTAAACAAGTAAGTATAAATAAATACTTAGGCTGCTTACTATTAATGTTGAGATACGCTGTCTCGTTTTAAACATATTGGACGACAATCTGTATTTCCATACTAACGACTGTAAATTACTATATATTATCGAATTAGAATCTTTCGTCGACGATGAGATAAGAACTTGTAATAAATTATGTCCATAAGTTATCGACGTAGGAATATTCCAACTATTTAAAGTTCAGTACATGCTGAAGATATTTTGATACTTTTTTAAATCGAAATTATATAGTTGTTATAGAGATCAGTTGATATCAGTCATTTGACGTAGATTTTAGAAATTTGAATGCCTTTTCTAAGGTAAACCCCGAGGGATAACCTACAGTGTATATTGTTACACAGCCTACAATTACTCGATAAAAGACCGCTAGTCTCCGAGAAATATCAAAAGCCATTTTTACGCGAACAAACTTATGACTAACAACTAGTATTTTATATCAATCAAATTCAATAATAATCAATGAAAAACAAAAGAAAGATCAGAGCCAAGATGTCTTTTATTTAATTACTAGATGGCGCTACTAGGAAAACTATTATTTTGCGTTCATGATACTTTCCTTCATATCCCTAAGTGAATTAATTACATCCAAGTCACATAAATAAAAATCAATTCCAATGTACTATAAGCTTAACCTAACCAATAACCGCGTTACTGCAGGAATAAATTAATAGCTAGGTATTGACATGACCCTATAAATTGATATACCGGTTGTACCAATGTGTCAAAATTAGTTCAATCATATCAATTGACACACATAAAGATGAGAGAAGGAAATACCGTTTTGTACAGTGATCTACATTGTATTATGTCTATACATGTACTTAACTACTACCCTTTTACTGTGGATTCGCTCTCACTAGTGTAGATTTGATCTATCCCTCGGAAATTATACTTTTTTTTCAAAATAAAAAGTATTCTATACAATTTTCCTGTACCTCTGAGTGTATGCGAACAAGCGTACAAACAAATACACACTCGCTTTACAGTATTAGTTACGATTCATATAATATTTTATGTATCTTAACACAAGTAAAATAATCAGCCATTTTGATATGGCTCCGATGTTAATGTGTTAAAGTTTTTTTTTTATAGATTTTGATTTAATAGAGCCGTGTATATATAGATATCTATATATAGATAGTCTACATATAAATAGGCAGTGGTAAAACAGTTAAGAACATTTCCCTCCTCTGTTTCTCATCCGATTTTCTTCATTATATTTTTCTTTAGTACCTATTAACGAGTTTTATTGTTATTAGTTATCAAAAAAATTAGAAAAAGATATTCTTGATGGTCGTAGTTCGAACACTCGACGAGCACTCGTATGTATAGGTAAATACGCGAAAATAAAACAGTTCAGTACCTAGTTAACTTCGGGAGCACTTGGGTTGACTTTTTAAAAACTACAGTCGATATTTATTAATAGTTATGTCGATTTTAGACATTGATTATAATATAACTTAAAAACTATTATAGTCGATTTTAGACTTCCTAACCTAACGAGTACATTCTACGAGAGTCGATTCTAGACTCCTTAACCTACGTGTATATCCTATGCGAGTCGATTCTAGACTGCCTATCCTAATTTCTTATTCTAATCATTCCTTATTCTAACAATGTTATAAATGCTGACCTAGCGTCTACCTCACATCCCGTACGGGGAACGCTAGGCAAGCTTAAAGTAATTTAGGCACGTGTAGAGGATCTATGGGAATATAAGTACCTTTTTCTTTTTTGTTTGTCAATCGTTGTTTTTGTGGTTATTAAATACTAGCCTGTTATAATAAAACTAGCTGATACCCACGACTCTTCTCGATTCTTTTATAATCTTAATACTTCGTGTACAAAGAAAAAACATAAAAAAATCAAAGTAAAAGTTGATTCCGAATTTTCATTTGTATTTTGTAATACTTACAAAATTTGTATTTTCTTAAAACTTTATATTAAACTAGCTGTGTCCGTGACTCCGTCCGTGTGGAACCTAATGGAAAAAAACAGTGAATAATAAAATCATCTGAATGTATTAAGTCCATTTGCTTATCTACTTCTATCTCGTACTTAAGTCGCGTCGTCATTTAAATTATATAATTTTTGATAGAGTGAACCGATTATAATGAAACTAGAACTAAATGTTACTCGGGGATATGCTTTATGATTTTCTTGGTGAGGTTTTATCGTCAACGCAGTACTTTAGCAGTGATGCGTGTTCAAACAAACATACAGACAGACATTTCTAAAAATGATTGGAATGTATTTTATTACTTATTCCAAGATACCTGCAACAAGTTTTTGCAACAACAAAAACAAAAAAACAACAACAAAAATGTTAAAAGTACAAGCTCGTTAAATTTACATTCTTATTATATGTATAGACGATGAAGATATCGTGATTGTTTTTTTTAATGTAAATATTAATCGGAATCTATCCAGCACTTTTTTGCATGATGCATGCACAACGGCAAACCTGTATCATTTAATTATATAAGATAGATATTTTCATCACAACGGTCCAGTTGTTTCCGAGTAATACAAATGTACAAACAACAGGCAGGCATACAATTTTCAGAGGAAATATAAATATATTCTATCATCTATTTTAAAGCCCCCTAAAACGTGTTTTCTCGGCTAATGAATTTGATACGCATTCTTGCGAATTCTCTTAATGGCATTGTATCAATGAAGTCCATTAAGATTTAAAATTTCCTATCGGTTGTGTCATTTGAATATCAAAAGTTTTAATCAAATAATAAACCTGTCGAATAACAAATTTCTAGTTATTTATCAATGATAGCGTAGCCGGAACACATAGTTTTATATATATAAAATATTTTATTTTCCATAGTATTCACGTGCTTGTTCCTTATTATATTTTTGATTTATGGTGTTTCTAAATCGTAATGATCGTTGCAATATTGGATCGCGTTACAGCTGTAACTCAGTTGTAACCGCAGAGTTACACTACGAATGCTTGAAATACCGACAATAACATCGTATACCTTATAGATATTCGTTATCTATGCAATTAGACGTGGACTATCCATTTTTTTTCATATTTTTTTTTTTTTTTTATTGTAGCTCGGCAAAGTGACTGTACTGTGCCTGATGGTAAGCACAGTACAATCCAAAAACAATGGCGACCACCGAAAGACATACTATCCATCGCCGGTCGCCGCTGTCATGCCGGCCTGAAAGCGACCCAATCAGGGACAGCCCCTCCCCCCCGGTTGCTGGATATACACCGGCTGATCCCGGAACGCGACACGCCCAAACGTGCCACTATGGCGGGTGTTCCACCTGGTGTACGGTGGTCGCAATCCAGTCGGGTAGTACAGACACCCTACCACCCCGCAATATTTGTAAATATATATATATATATATATTTCTCACAGATGACAACTATGTACATAAATATAAAATCATTTCTTTTTTAATATTTTCAGAAAAATGATTTACATACATAAATAAATAATACATAAGCTGTTACACATAACTTGGTCTGTGTGGAATTCGGCAAAGAAATTTGTTCATTATTAAGGTGCACGCGCAGTACTGGAAACTGCTTCTTAATTTTATCATATTTGCGCGAAACTTAATTTTTTTATGTGAAACATCTATAGGCGAGGGTAAACCTGATTGTTGGCGTGGCGAAACGTGGCGACGCGATGCCATGCGCAAGCGACTGTGCGCAATCTCTCTTGTCGCACTTGGCTCGCATACCTATAGTGTATACAATGTTGTTTACTATGTTACACATGTGTTTCACATCTGCCAGGCGTCCCGTGACGGCTCAATTTTTTTTCTAAAATAATAATAGCCTAATTTACAAGAGGTAACATCAGTTATCTGTTAGTGAAAGTCCCGTCTAAATCGCTCCAACTGTTTCGAAGATTAACCGAAACAAACAGAGAGATAGGCAAAAAATTTAAGAAATTATTTTTTGTCATAAGTAACGTATATTATTACTCCTAGTGTCAATGGATGTGGACTAATATTAATAATTTCAAGTTACCAATTATAAAATTCACATAATGCAGGCTATGATTCATTTATAAATTCAAAACAGTACACAGTTATTTCATTGTTTTGAGTTTTCATCTCTGTCGCCAGTTCTTATAACTATCTCGACTTTATTGATAGCACAAAAGCAGATCAGTAGCTGCTAAACAATAAGAAAGAAAATTGGTTGATAAACACAGGAGAGAAAAGTACTGAACTGCTTTACTTTCACTTATTTATATATACATTTTTCATCCCTAATAGTGCCAAATGACGTAACAACAAAATGAAAGACTTCGATATGAAGCTACCAACTCGTAATGTGCTAACTGGAGCGATTGTGAACTGGGAAGACGACGAACTAGGCATGATGGGAGACAGCCCTGAGAACCTGACACTTGCCTGGAAAGACTTGTCCGTTTATAGGAAAAAGAAGACTCAAACAAGCATATGGAAATCGCCGACGTATGAAGAAGTTAAGGTTCTACATGGAGGCAAGTAAAAATATATCTTACATTAACAATCTAGTTACAGTACCCGGCATTTGGTTCGGTTCGTCACGTAGAAAAGTGAAACTTTCGGTTAAGATCGGCTTACTTCGGTTTTGTATGTCGTTCTCTCTATCACACAGCGCAATGACAGCGCTGGACAAAAATAACGTTACAGGAAACTTATGAAACTCAGGAAACGTACTTAGCCAACTGTTTCAGTTTTTTCCCCGACAAGCCAAATGAAGAAACGGGTATTATAAGAGACAATAAAGCCCTATTCATATGAACGAATTCACGGTTACAGTAAAATGATAAGTTTTATCAGAAGAACACGATCAAAGCTGAAACAAAAAGCTAAAAATAAAATAAACTAACCATAAAACTGATTAAAATTCTAAGGTTACTATAGCACTTAAAAACAAGAAGCCGACAAAAGGGCGTTATTTGTAAACTTGTTTTATGTATGTTTAGATAACATAACACTATAATTTCCATTTATGTCCGAATACGGTTAATCTATTTACACAGCTTTGTCTGTTTTAGAGTCATTTTTATTATCGCCTTAGGAGTCCAGCGACACATCAATAGTTACGCCATCATTAAGAAATAGAATTATATAAAGCAATTAGGAATATTCAACCGATAAGCTTTTTGTAGTCTGTCGGCGTGTATGTAGGAAGAAGTATATTAATTACACTCGATGCTATGTTTTTTGTGTTATTCGTTAAATGCAAATGACTCTTGATATATTACTCCGAATAACCTGTAATTTCAATCGCTCAAAGATTACCGACACTTGCAAACTGTTCAAACAATACGTCACGCTGTCCTAACGTGCATAACATTTAGTAACATATTATTTTATTAATGTACGTTAGGCACGAGTAAAGTATTGATCGAATAATTATATAGATCAAGCAAACTCCTGTTAAGTTGCAGAAAATATATTTGTGTCCTGTATAGATATACGAATAGAAAAAAATAAAGCGATGATGCCTTAGTTGGTAGCGTATTGAAACAACACTTCGATGGACGTAGGTTCGAATCCTAGCATCGTGATGAAACCCTATGGTGGCAAGGCTTTTTCTAAATCCGTCTGGTTAACTGCCATCATCCAGTTGAAATTCTGTCGCCAGGAACCTGTTGGTGTGTTTCGATAGCTGTACTTGAGAGCTAACCCGCTAGGTTTAGCGTGTTTATCATCTTGGACCTCATCACCATTTAACAAGATGAGAGTGGTCAAAAGCTAAAGGCGATAAAGTATAAAAAAGGGGTTTATTCCTTTCAATTCGGGGACCTTAGCACGAGCAGTAGCCATGCTTGACTTTTTTTTAATTATTTCTAGTTTCACTTTAAAGTTTGCTCAAGTTTGAAGTTTGTCTTTTTACATACATTTTGATGATGTCTATTATTTTTTCAATTACGAATAAATGAAATATTTGTGGAACTACAATAATATCTCAATCACCTGGAAAATGTATAGGGCAGAGCTGAAATATGGCCTCTTTTCTGGAAAGGAAATTTACTTATTACTAGAGACAAATCAAACAAAGATAGTACGATGATTAGTAATTACTAATAGGTTATTAGTAATATTTGGCGCTCTACAATGGCATATCGATTCCCTGAATAAGTTTATAAGACCGACGCGCGCCCTCTGTGATACAATTATTTGTTAACAAACTTTTATATAAAAATAATAAAAATATTTTGCGTTGAAAAAGATTTACACTAAAAAATATTATTATCTCCTATATTATTACTAAATAATTATTATTTTAAGTCCTATAATATTATTTTTCATTGCAGTGAGTGGAATAGTATCATCAGGTAACTTGGTGGCTCTAATGGGTTCAAGGTAATAAGGAATTATTTATTAATTCTCGATTAAGCTTTTCTGAATAAAATGTTATGCAAATGGAAATATTATGCATTACTTATAAATAAATTATTTCATTTTAAAACATTAATGCTTAGTTATTAGTTTAAGATATTAAACAAGAAAAAATCAAATTAAAATGTTGATTTCGTTGAAAAAAAATAATTTATACTCGCAAAGACAAAGATGACATTATTAAACAGTTACAGTATAGACGCATACCTATGTGATTCTAGTCCGCTTGTAAATTTATTCCATGTGATTATTTTCGTATTCGTTTCGATGTCCAGAATAGAACTGTTTCTAAATGTCCTGTGGTGTCTTTTTTTATGCCATAAAATTGAGAGTGAAAATCTCGAGAAAGCTGTTATAATTTAATTTATGACACATTTAAAGAAAAATAATATGTATCCGATAGGATTTCCCATTAGCAATAGCTCGGAGGATATTAACCTCGGAAGAAAAACTTCAAAAGATTTTTTAATTGGAGTAAGAAACCGTTGTCCTTAGCTTTCTAGCAAGTTTTTTTACTATTTGGGGCAATTTGGCCTGCATTCAAAGAATGGAAAAAATCAGCCCGCAAGAGAAAATAGAATTGACATAATTTTTAAAAGCACTAAAGGATCCTGTTTTTCATATGAATCACAACACAAAAAATAGCTAAAAATAACCGATATTATTAGAAAATTAATAAGTCTTTAATAAGACACTTCTTTAAGATTCTTCTGCTTCTAGAGTAACGTGAGTAAGTTAAGTAATGCGCTGCTTATTAATTTGTTTTAGGAATTCTACTAATAAGATTATTAATAAAGGAATATATTTTCTCATCTTGATCGTAATATTTGTCATAACAGTTACCCTTTTTAGTGGAATATTAGTGTACGTACGAATATTGTACGCTAGGTTGGAATTCCGCCTGGAATTGATTGACCGCTACCACGTCTCTCACAATGTATTACTAGCGTTTCTCTTAGTCACGGTGCATCTTCAGATCGATGTTAACTTTTCCGATATCGCCACACTAGACCTGACAGCGGTCAATCAATTCCAGGCGGAATTGAAATGTCCACTATAATATTTATCTAAAAAAGGATTATCATTATGACCGTTACTATAATACCCACTCTAATATTTAATTATGGGTTTCCGCAAATTCAAGCCTTCATCAATCAAATATTTTTTAGTGGAGCCGGAAAGACGACACTGTTGGCCGCAATTAGTCGCCGTGACAAGAGCGCTATGACAGGATATTTGATGCTGAACGGAAGATTGGCCGGAGCTGATCTGATATCCAGAATATCCGGTTTCGTGCCTCAGGAGGACCTGGCTATTGAAGATTTGACAGTAGCTGAACATATGGAGTTTATGGTAAGCGAAAAACATCTTCCCCGATAAATATCATTACATAGTATAAAACAAAGTCCCCTACCACGTCTGTCTGTCTGTTCGCGATAAACTCAAAAACTACTGAACGGATTTTCATGCGGTTTTCACCAGTAGATAAAGTGATTCATGAGGAAGGTTTTGGTATATAATTTGTCAAGATTTTTTTTTATAATCAGGGCGGGACAATGTCTGCCGAGACCGCTAGTATTATATAAGAGAACAACTAATTGGCTGATTGATATATCAATTCACAGCCGAAACCCCCAGTTGTAGGGCAGTGAAAATTTTGTATTAAAGAGGGGATGACAATTTGTATGAAAATCCGTCATTATTGTTATTAGGTATTACAAGCTTTTATTTAACTTGCAATGTTTGTTAGCTTGTTTACGTCAAATTTTACAAACTGAATCAGAAGCAGTGTAGACCTACGGCTTTGCTATTTTCAAAGTATGTTCAGTTCTAATGACAATCGACGAAAGTGAAACAAAAACAAATTGGTCAGTTTCATAATGTTATAAATACATAAAAATAAAACAAAAAAAAATAAAAGCTTGTTTTAAAAAAATAATAATTTAGATTTGAGATATGTCTATGAGATTTGGTATTCAGCAATTAAGTTCGAGAGTAAAAAAGAGGTGTTTCATAGTTTCATTCAATGAAATAATTATCTTATATTGTTCTTCATATTAATATAAACTTAGACGGCTACTAGTAGGGTAAAATGTAAAAGAAATATTTTCAATTCTGGCTAGCAATAACAGAAATTAGCGCTTACGAACAAACAAAAAAACATCACTTGAACTCTATCATATTTGTATCATATACATATACTAGCCGGCCCAGCAGACGTTGTTCCGCCCTGATTATAAAAAAAAACCTTGACAAATTATATACTAAAACCTTCCCCGTGAATCTCTCTATCCACTGGCGAAACCCGCATGAAAATCCGTTCAGTAGTTTTTGAGTTTATCGCGAACAGACAGACAGACAGACGCGGTAGGGGACTTTGCTTTATACTATGTAATGATATATGTAAAAAAATTATCTACATAATATATATTGAGGAATAAAAATTCATTTGTGATTTAGGAAAACATCATCCAATTAATTAAATTCGGCCTTCACAAATACTTTTATGTGTTCGCATAAATAAACAAAATGTACATTAATTCGTGTAGCAGAACATTTGTATTTGGTTAAATAAAAAAAAATGTAAAATGAATTATAAACGTAATCTACTATTGGTATATAAATGTCGAATCTTTTAACGTCTGTTGACATTTAGCAAAATATTTTCCATTTACTGTAATACACTTCATTTTTTTTTAAATTATTAATTTATCCGGAAAAATGCCCTAAACGTCGGCATATATTAAAACACAGAGTAAGTAAACGCAGGAATTTGATGGCAATATGGATATTATTACGCTGTTATTGTTTGTTTGTGTCATCGTTGTTATAAATTTTTGAAGCTTAGTTGATGAACGTAGGTTCGAATCCTAGCAACTGAGTTGGAGCTTCGGAAAAGGAAAACATCCTGAAGAAAGATTAGTATAGTAGTAGGGTTATTTCTAAATCCGCCTGGCTAGCTAGCACCCTCAATTTGAAAATTTGTTACCAAGCACTTATTGGTGTGTTCCGGTAGCTGCACCTGAGAACCAGGCTCGTTTAGGTCTGGCGTGTTAACCAGCTCAGTCTTTTCTTCTCAGTTCTCACCACGATCAAAAATTCATTGGATTCATTCACTCGACAAAAAAATATGGACATCTTTTTGCAGTGACAATTTTTGAATAATTGTTTAATGTCAACAATGAATGTAACAAATACTTTTAAAATAATAAAATCACCAGCAATTTTTACTTCTTTCTCCCTTTCTCTTGGTTATTTAAATTTCTATTATTTGGACTCTTGGTGATTTGAAATTTTGAATTTTCTCTTGAGTGTCAAATTATTGAGAGTCGACTTTATATGGATATAAGAAGATAAATCGGACTTTACCAAAAATACATAAACATATATTATATAAAGATGCACATATTTAATTTTATTGCAATAAATATTTGTCTACACTATATAATACATAAATTATGAATACGGAATATACATAAGACTCATTTTAAACGAATACCGGTTTCAAATTTAATATTTTTGTTTTATTAATTTTTATTGAGAAAAAACTATGAGAAACACTTTTTTTATATCATAGCAGGCAAACGAACATGTGGGTCACCTGATGTTGAGTGATCACCAACGTCCATAGACGCTAACAAAACCAGGGGAGCCGAAAGCGCGTTGCCAGCCTGTGAAACATTTATATTGTACTATTTTATGCGCAGTAATTTGTTCTCGTGAAAATGGTTTTGTTTCATGGGACCTACATGATTTATTTGAACTACAGATCTGGAGTCTTTTGTCTAGTTTTTTAACTGTAATTTTGCTGAGTCAGATAAATAAAATTAAAATCTACGAATGCCGTTATTATTAGTTTTTAAAATAAAGGAGTATTTATTGTCTTTAAGTCAAATTGGTGATGCTCCACCATGCGCCGTTCATTTCTCCCGTTTTTTTGTATATTACATTACTTTGCATTTGCTTCCATAACGAACAGAAAATTTTGTTGGACATGTCCCAAAAGAGTCCTTAAAATGTTGTGCCTTTAATATTAACATTAAATATTTTCTCGTCCGTGAAAAGATTTACCACATAAAACAAAACGGAATCGGAAAACAACCTAGTCATCGAGAAGAACCGGCAAGAAACTCGATCGAGTACATCTTTTTAACATATATATATTTCGAATACATTATACATTAAGATACCGTTTTAGTGGATGCACAGAGAGGAGTCAATTCCAGACATCACCATTGTTCACATATTAATCCACTCTATAATAGCCTTTCGACATTAAAACCTGCTTGATATGGTGCTTAAATTGACAGTCCGGCAAATCGGTAATATGTTTTGGGACTTTATTGTAAAGCCTAACACTATTACCCATGAAACTATTACTGGTTTTGCTAAGTCTGAAACATGGGACGACCAGTTTGTTACAGTTTCTAGTATTTAGATCATGCCGGTCTTTTACAAAATGCAGGTTTTCAAAGTTTTTATGCACATACATTAAATTATCAAAAATGTATTGGGAGGACAGGGTTAGGATACCGAATTCCTTCGTTTTTAATGATTCGCGAGGTCCCATACCATATATTGCTCGAACTGCCCGTTTTTGTAATAAAAATATGGTGTCTACCTCAGCAGCCGTCCCCCACAGCAGATTACCATAAGACATTAGGCTATGGAAGTAAGCGAAGTAGACTAACCTAGCAGTGGCAATATCTGTAAGTTGGCGAATTTTTGTTATTGCGTATGCAGCCGAACTCAATGTGTTAGCAATTTTTTTTAATATGAGGGCTCCATTGTAATTTAGAATCTAGTGTAATTGCCAAGATCGAAGGGAATTTGGTAAGGTTAGTTAACAATGCTGTATATTGTTAACTAACCTTACCAAATTCCCTTCGATCTTGATTCTACTATCAACCTGTCTAACATTTGGTAAAGTAAATCTCATACATTTCGTTTTAACTGTATAGCGATAGGTTATTTAACGCAAACCAATGACAAATTTCATTTAAAGTATTATTCAGATGCCCAATCTCTGAATCTATCCGTTTCACTTTCAATATAAGTGAAGTATCATCTGCAAAAAGCACCATTTCAGCACAGTTATTAACCATTAGCGGCAGATCATTTATATATATTAAAAACAAAAACGGCTCTAAAATAGAGCCCTAAGGGACACCTATTCCCGCAAACGATCCTGCAGAGGTTACTCCATGTATGCTAACTTTCTGACAACGATCTTGTAAATAAGAGACTAGAAGGTCGAGAGAAGATTCACAAACACCATAATGTATTAATTTAAGAATAAGCGTTCTATGGTCAACGCAATCAAACGCCTTAGACAGATCGCAGAACACACCAATTGCATCCTGCGACTCCTCCCAGGCTTCCAATATATGGTTTATGAGCGTTGCACCAGCGTCCGTAGTAGATTTCGATTTTGTGAAACCAAACTGTTGACCGTCCAGAAACTTTTGCACTCTAAAATATAAATATAAAGACCAGACCAGCCGCCTGTGCATTTGCTTGTATTTGTTTCTTTATAATTGATGACACTATGTGTTTTATCTTCTTATAACTTTTTATGCAGCACACGTCGAGATAGCGCTCTGATGCCAGAATTGCTTCTAACTTTCTAGACATTTATCCTAATACCAAATATAACAGTATCGTTATAAATTATAAACCATAAGTTATTTTTAACCGACTTCGAAAAAGGAGGAGGTTACTACGTTCGGTTGTATGTTTTTTTTTATGTATGTTAATCGATATCGCCGTCAATTATGAGCCGATTTTAATGATTTTTTTTTTATTTGAATTGGTTATATTCAAAGGTGGTTCCATATAAATTTGAAGAAAATATTCAACCCCTAAGGGAGTGAAAAATCGTTTATTTGATTTTCACCCACTTCGTCTCTACGTATTTTCGTGAAATTGGAACTGATTTATTATACCCACTAGCCGACCCGTGCCCACTTCGTTGGGCGGTAATAGGCATTATCAAGCTACAACTTTTCTCTAGAACTCAATCATATATATCTCATAATTAAGGCAGCGTTCGTAAGAAACGTTTTCGTTCGACCATTTTTCTCCGACTCCCCAGATATTACCCCCCACAACCTCACAAACTTTACCTCTTTATAATATTAGTATAGATTATAGATAATATAATTACTTAATAGCTTCTGCCTGCGACTTCGCACGCGTGGAATAATTATTTTGGGCTAAGACGCAGCGGAAGCTCTCAAAAGAAAAAAAGCCCCGATTTTAAAACATTTTTCATTGTTGCTCCGCTCCTATTGCTCTTAGCGTGATGATATGTAGCCTATGACACTCATAAATAACGTGGCTTTAAAATCGGTTTAGTAGTTCCCGAGATTACCCCCTACAACGTCACAAACTCACAAACTTTACCTCTTTATAATATTAGTATATAGATTATAGCCCCTGCCTGCGACTTCGTCCGCGTAGTAATAGTTACTACTCTGGGCTAACGCAGACACCAAGCAGAAGCTCTAAAAAAAAAACATCTCGATTTTAAAACATTTTTCATTGTTGCTCCGCTCCTATTGGCCTTAGCGTATGATATATAGCCTATAACTATTCTCGATGAATGAGCTATATAACACTGAAAGAATTATTCAAATCGGACCAGTAGTTTCTGAGATTACCCCTTATAACGCCACAACGTCACAAACTTTACCTCTTTATAATCTTAATATATATATTTCTTGTGTGCGTGTGTATGTGACTGAACTCCTCCTAAACGACTGGACCGATTTTGATGAAATTTTGTGTGCGTGTTCGAGTGGATCCGAGAATGGTTTAGATTCACAATTGGACCCGGTAGGTGGCGCTGCGGTCGACTTTTAGGATTTTTTTGTTTTCAAGGCAGGACAACGTCCGCCCGGTCCGCTAGTATTAGTATAGATTAGAAACCAGATATATTTATGCACACTAAAAATGGAAAAATAAAAAAAAATTACACAAAAAAATAAACCGCCTTCGATGTGAAAAACTAATAAGGCACTAAAAAGCGAAAAATAACTGAATTATTAAATTAACCAAATTAAATAAAAAATATTGATATTTGCGCTACCTAATAATATATTTGAAGTCGATGCCAACCTACATTTCAAATTTGTTGCAGGTAATAAAATATATAAACGAGATGGGACACGAGAGTGGACCAAAACTTTGTATATAGGTGATATGAATTTGGGTTGGCATTGACTTCAAATATATTATTAGGTAGCGCGAATATCAATATTTTTTATTTAATTTGGTTAATTTAATAATTCAGTTATTTTTCGCTTTTTAGTGCCTTATTACTTTTTACATCGAAGGCGGTTTATTTTATTTTTTTATTTTCTTATATAAGCTACATTATTGTAAAGTTACATGAAAATCTGTTCGGTAATGTTATTAATAATCATATGTTAACAAAATTAATTACGTTATCACTATATTATATTATTATCATAACACTTAATTAAATTTGTGGTTGACAGTTCGAATGAATTCCTGAATTATATCATTTCTAATGTAATTAACAACGTTGTCAAACATAGCGTTGAAAAGCTGTATTATATAATAAAACTCGGAGAATATAAATCTCGTGTTCATCGAGATGTGGTTTTTTAAATGTTATACATTAATTATTAATATCTAAAGTAATATTTTATAAAGCTCAAGATATTTTTTTTTGTTTGTTCGAACGCGCTTATCTTATTTCCATTTTGTAACTTATTCACTGAGTAAGGAACGAGAAACACGATTATCATATTAATTGTCAGAAAGTACTAACGACAAGCGCTATCGAAGTATTAGTGTGGGCAAATTTCGTTACTCAACTCGCGTTGAAATGTTTTGGAAGCTGACGGCACAATGATCGCCTGACGAGAACCGAGCATTATTGAGAAAACCGAACTGTGAATGCCTAAGTCAGCGGAGGTACTAAACCGTGCGTTTCAACTCACCTAGGCTACATTGACAGTGATGCATTTTTTTAAAGTAAATACCAATACCGAACTGATGGCTCATGTGTTGCTAATGTACGCTCTAAAACAACTGCTCTAATCTGTAGAGCTAGGGAACACTAGACAAATCTCTTTCATTTTATTGAGCCCGTTCGTTATATGACGACAGTTGAAAGACTCACAAATAAAATAACTTAAAAAAAAAGAAATGTAATTATTTAACAACCAAAACGTATGGTTGTACTGTCGCTATGTTATATTTAAAAATGTAATTTTGACAGGCCCGTATGATGATGGACAAGAGGTCGACTAAGGTGATGCGATCGAAAAGAGTTGAGCAGCTGCTGGGAGAATTAGGAGTTATAAACTGTACCAAAACCAAATTGAAAGCCTTATCTGGCGGTGAGAGAAAGAGAGTCGCCTTAGCAGTTCAGGTATGATAACTTAACATAATAAAGTAAGATATTATTTTTTTATTAAAGTAAACGAACAATATCGATATTTGGTATAAAGTAATTATACTAGGAGTTTAGAACTTATTCGCAGAAGAATTGCAAGACTAATTTAATAGACTAATTGATTTTATTCAATAATTAACTAATTTAATAATATCGGCCACAGGGAACAACAAAATTTTATCGCACGTAATGTGTAATGACCCTGGGAACATCATAAAACTCAATCACAATGGCTTCTGAATTCACTTGACAATGGCAGTAATAGTCTACTAGCAGACTGGTTGCCAAAAATGGAATGGAAGAAGAACTTGTAATACTATTAACTACTCGACAATGGCAGTAATAATCTAAAAGATTGGTTGCCAAAAATAAAGTTAAAAAAAAATGGTTTCTGAAGTCGTTTGAATTCCCTTTCTGATGATTAATATTATTATTCCAGGCTGATTATTTATTAACTTATATAGCATTTTATTCAATCTTAAACTCAAATTATATAAATATAATTACTATAGTTATATTGCTGGAATTAAAAGAAACATGTCTGTATTTAAATAGATTTTTCGATTATGAATAGATCTTAAAGTATTGATTGTCCGAAATGCGAGCGAGAGGTATTAACTGATATTTTTTTTAATTATATTTTTTAATAATATATAAGAAGGTAATATGTATATTCAATTTATGTCTGTGATAATTGAAAGTCAATATATATCTTTTTCTCTGTTATACGGAAACGAAAGCTACGAAACCTTTTTAATTCGTACAACGTGTACGAAAAAAATAATGTTTAATCCGAAATACTTCCTTCTCTTGTAGGTAATGATTTTTTTTTAAGTTATCGAATTTAGTTACAAGGAAACTCGGTCTGCAAGAAATTTGATAAATACGTTAAAACAAGGATTTATTGCTGTCGCAACTTGCGTGGACTATCAAATATAGTGCGAGAGAGACAACTGCACCTCAGACTTATTATCACTACATATTATAAAACAAAGTCCTCATACCTCGTCTGTCTGTCTGTTCGCGATGAACTCATAAACTACAGCTGCCAGAACATACCAACAAGTGATTGACGACACACTTTCTTCCTAAGGGTGGTAGCTAACCAAGCGAATTAAAAAAAACCTTACCATGATATGGTTTCATCACGATATTTGCCTTCGTCGAAAGCTCTCTCAGTTGCAAGGATTCGAACCTATGTCCATCAAGGCTGTGTCCGAACACGCTATCAACTAAGACATCATCGCTTCAAAGATCTTAATATTTAATTTATGGAAACATCAAAACATTATAAAAATATTTACTCTACTCCCAATATTCAGGGATAAACTAGAGGTTGTATGGAATGTGCGCAGCCTGCGTCTCCTTTTAAGACCCTCGTATCAAAATACAATTATCTAGTTGGCAAACCATTAGAGATTAGTATCATGCCTCGCCTAAGGCAAAACATGTCTACAAATTTTCATTTTTATATGACTTAAATGTCAACATTTGAATAAGCCATTTTCGAAAATTATATACCGTTATTAATTTATGGAATTTGATTGAGTTTTTCTTCCACAATGAGAGAGTAATAACATCTCATCAAAGATATATTTCCAAAGATAAAAATCTAGTTTTTGGTTGATTTAAATATCAAAATTTATAACAACCAGTTATGGTAATTCTGTTTAAACCATTCCTATAAATATAAAAGCAGTAAGATATAAGATTCTTAGAATAATATGCATTCGTCGTGCGGGTGCAGCGTCCAGTACGTCGTCCATTAACAATCGTGATATCTGGAACTGACTCATCTCTGTGCATCCATTAAAAACGTTTGTGACATGTACCTAATATAGTCTATATATTAGGTATTTACCTATGAAATTGCCGTTTTGTATGAAAAAATTTAAACGAATTTTTTTCATGTATTTTTTATTTGTATTAATCGAAGTAATCACCCATGCAATCAATGCATCTTTGCCAACGCAGTGGCAGTTTATTGATGCCCTTCTTAAAGAAATCAGCTGGACGGGAGGCAATAAATTCTTCAAAGGCATTTTGTACTGCCTCTCGGGTATTGAATTCTTTTTCCGCCAAGGAGTTATCCAAATTCTGGAAAAAGTAGTAGTCTGTAGGCGCAAGGTCTGGTGGGTAGGGCAAATGACGGGGAACTTCCAAACCCAGTTCTTGCAACTTGGAGACCGTCTGCTATGTAGTATGAGGCCGCGCGTTGTCGTGCAGGAGCAGCGGAGACGAGCGATTAACCAATTCTGGTTGGAGATGTGCCAGCTTCTCCATCATAGTGTTCAGTTCTTCACAGTACACATCTGCAGTAATGCTCACCCCGTTTGGTAAGAAGCTGTGGTGAATCACACCGGCGCTAGACCACCAAACAGTGACCATCACTTTCCTAGGGGTAAGTTTTCGTTTAGGGCATTGTTTAGGTGCTGAACCAGGATCCAACCAACTTGCTGAGCGCTTGCGGTTATCAAACAGAATCCATTTTTCATCGCAGGTAACAATGCAGTTCAAAATTCCTTCATTTGTGTGTCTGTTGAGCAGTGCAAGGCACGTCTCGACGCGTACTTCGCGCTGGCGATCATTGAGTTCGTGGGGCACCCATTTGTCAAGCTTTTTTACTTTGCCAATTTGACGCAAATGGACCAATATTGTTTTGACGCTAACGTCAAAAGCTGTTACTAATTCAGCCGTAGATTGTGTATCATCAGCTTCCACAATCGCCTTTAATTCGTCATTGTCGACCAAAGTCTTCGGACGACCGCGAGGTTCATTTTTCAGGTCGAAATTCCCAGAACGGAAGCGAGCAAACCAATATCAGGTGGTGCGTTGGTTTGTAGTGTTAGCTCCGTAAACGTCGTTGATGTTGCGTGCCGCTTGTGCCGCGTTGCTGCCACGACGGTACTCATATTCCATAATTACTCGAATTTTTAACGTATCCATGATCACAAAAAAGATTGAAATGCGATGAAAATTTAACACTAATCAATAAACAAATGACTACTTTTGGGAAAAGAATTCCATGTTTTTAAAATAAAATTAATTTGAAATTAGAATCCTTAGCCAAACAAAAATTATTTTAATTTGAAATGGCCAGTACTGCAGAACGGCAATTTCATAGGTAAAGACCTATTATTTGTTAAAAAGATAAACCAGATCGAGTTTCTTGCCGGTTCTTCACGATGACTGGGTTGTTTTCCGAACCGGTGGTAGTTTTGACGTTCATAAGTGCCTTCTTAGGGCCTAAATTGAATAAAGTGTTTTTGACTTGATTTGAGTACGTTGCATGGCGAGCCGCTCGGAATAATGCAAGTTTAATGGACCCTTGTCGATATATATCAACGCTCACCTCCACTGTAGGTACTCCTCTCTTTGACTTGTCAAATCTAGTAAGAACCTTTCAAGGAGGTTTTAGATATTTTCTCCAGATGTGGCATATGAATGCTTGTGGAAGCCCAAGATCGTTTAGTTAGTTACATAGCAATTTTGCTAGTGCATGCTTCGTTCCCACTTTCACTGCATATAACAGACAACATCGCCATTTCTAGTTAATTCATTTGTATGTGGTCTTTTGCGATGTTAGATTCCCATGGTTCAGTAAGCTCTAAAAGTAATACGCGTTTGAGCTCACTTGTGTATAAAAATATATTCGATCCACGAGTTAACACATCAATCTTTACTAGAAGATTTATTAGATCGCTGATTCATTAAGAAATTATCAGGGTTTAAGTCTTACGCAGTATTTTATTTTCAGCTCTTAAACGACCCACCAATTTTGTTCTGCGACGAGCCAACAACCGGCCTCGACAGTTGGGCTGCAAGTTCTGTGGTCTCTAGACTCCGAAGGTTGGCCATCGGTGGGAAATTAGTTATATGTTCAGTACATCAACCGGCTTCAGGAGTGTTTGAACTTTTTCATCAGATAGTGTTCCTGGCGAATGGACGAACGGCCTTTCATGGGACAATTGAACAAGCTGACCGGTTCTTCGCTTCGTAAGTACTCTAAATCTTCTCTTATCTATTGTTCGATAAGTATATGATGTTGGATATATTTATAGTAATATTATAAAGCCCAAAAGGTTGTATGTTTTTTTTTCTTTTTTTGATCACGCTGATCTCTGAAACTAACAAAGGAATACACATAAATTGCATTTTATAGTCGATTTATTGAGGAAGATTATTTTATATCTAACATTACGCTATGGTCTTTAGGAGCAGAGTAATAACTATAAAAATATAGAATTAGGCAGTACACTAAACTGGAATGAAATGTAGGTACTGACAGGACGTGTACGGTGTATGAGAAAGCGAGGGCGGGTCGGCCGCTCGATGAAAATCGGCTATTACAAAGATGGGCCGAACTGTGAATACCTATGACAGTTGTTTATTTTGTTACCTATCTAGCTACGGGATTTTCACGCTACTTAGTTGCATTGATAGTCATTATTTTAGTTATTAAACGCGAATGAAACCTTCGCATACAGTTAACTTCATAATTATAATAAACAATCACTACGCTTCTCTTCTTTATCAAAATATCTAACAAAACATGCTAATAGTGACATTAAATCGCCTAATGCTCGGTGTCCGACAACTTTACACTATTAAATTAACATAGTAAATGAGCTTTTCGATACCATTAATATTGACAATAGTATAAACATATTTAAATTTATAAATTCCTATCCTTTTCGACTAATCAAAATAGATTCTTATCTTCTTAAGTAGTTTTAAAAGAAATATTTTATGAAAACCTTTCATCTATATCATATATTTAAACTTTTCAAATAGAATTTGAAGATCACACAATCAAGATTTTTCTATTTCGTCACTCTTGCACCATATTAAAATCTTTACATAAGGCTGTAGTTACAATACTTTATTATATTTACGGTAAGATTTCGATGTGTAACGTCGTCGGACACCGTTTCTGTCGACGTAAGTTCAAATATCACAATGTGTTTGAGCTTTTGGTAAAACAAAATATTGTGAGAAAACCAAACCATAACGCTAGGCCATTTTCTAATATCTTTAATAGTCAGGCGACTAGCTCAACTGTCGAGTTGAAAATTAGTTTTAATAGGTGTGCTTTGACAATTACATTTTAGAGCTACTGAACAGACTGTGTATGTGTATGTGTCATGAACAACATCTGTTTCTTGAGTTCATTTTAAAGAATAACACTATTGATTTCCCGCGTTACGAAAAGTTATTTCCATGATATCAGTTGCATAAGTTAAGTTTAGGAAGAAACCGTTTTTATTTCCTGTGATTCCAAAACTTTACCCTGTGATACCTGTTACTTGAGTTTAGGGAGCGATCTATTTCTCAAAATCCGATAACACCTTATTCATACCAGCCAGATTCATTAATAATATAAGCTACTTCCTCCTATATTTAGGATTAGGAATAAGACAATAACTTATGAATTACTAGCGGGCCCGGCAGACGTCCCGCCCTGATTATGAAAAAATCCTTGACAAGTTATATACTAAAACGTTCCTCATTAATCACTCTATCCATAGGTGAAAACCGCATGAAAATCCGTTTTTTGAGTTTATCGCGAACAGACAGACAGACAGACGCGGTAGGGGACTTTGTTTTATACTATGTAATGATTACTCGTATTTCAATAATATATTTGGAAACAAATTAAATGACCGTTACTATTAGTACCTTGGTATCCTTGACATTTCTGAATTTTGTTTATATATCTACAACAGTTTATCTATAAACAAACATTAAAGTCAGTTTAATGCTTAATTTGAATATAATTTATGACAACGGTTCTCAAACTAATTTAATTTACGCCCCACTTAACATACCAAGTTTAGTACTTTATCACAGCGCGGCGCTCAAATTAACCCATTCGATGCCATCTATTAAAAAAAAGTTTGTACCTTATGCCACCGATTTAAGGTGAATTATATTTGAAAATATATCACTGAATTTGTAGTAAGACATATTATCTTATCTATATTTTCTCACAGTAACAAAGTTAATAGACGAAAAATATAATATATTGTACAGTGGAATAAAAAATGGCAACATTTTTGTGAACATAATAATAAAAACCGCATCTTTAGCATCACGTATACCAAACACACTCGGGTACGTTGTAGGTACACAGATGAAATAAGTCAAAACGCATACGGCTGCATTGCTGGTACGGAACGGGTTAACACTATTTTTCTCGCGTGGAGATCCCACGTTGCCGGGCAGCATAAGGGAGAGCGCCAGATTTGTACAGACTAAGGTTGAAATCTATAGAGCGTGCTCGACCTTATCTTATCTTTATCTCAGTCTAAACTTCGCTAAGTAGTTTTT
>AP028428.1:4501206-4671267 GCA_036509395.1 Antheraea yamamai
TTCTCCTTACCTCTCCATATGTGCAACTGCGTTCAGAGGAGTCAAGAAGATTGGCGAGGACTGTAGTTACATGTAACTAAAGCCAGTTTGAGCATCACTATCTAGCTGTTTACTTGATGGTGGCAGCGATGTGGTCTTTTGTTTATTTGAAATAATAATTTATATGTTTATAAAAGAAAGATGCAATGATTTTAAATAAAGTCAATTTAAGCGTCACCATATCTAGTTTACTACAATCTCGTTTGATGTTACGGCATTACTCATTACGTAGGTTAGATATGAAATATAGCAGAAAACAACTACACCAAAGGCGGATTTCATATGGCGGTTATGAACGACATCTATAAAGGTACGTATCTCTTAAGTACCCAAATTTACAAAGACGGTAAGTTCCAAAAACAACGGGAAGCACCAAGAAATCAACAATCCAACGCTGATCGTGCTGTCATGTCGACGTTAACGTTGTGACTGATATCGAAGCGCGACTAACAAAAAAAGAGCCATTGTGACAGGTTTTGTCTTTATACACCGGATGATGCCCCTATGCTGGGTGTGTTACACTTCGTGTATAGTGATCGCGACCCGGACATACACAGTTCCTATCATCAAGTAACTTTATAGTAAAACTAAATTTTACTCTCGTTAATACAGATTTAATCTATTCCTTGTGACCATTGAAATACAAAAACCCAATATGCACACTCAACGTCTCACAGACGGCACACAAAAAAGAGTGCATAATTGTGGATTATGCAGTCATTTCAAATAGTCTCACGTCGCCCGCGTCCTTGTAAAAACAACTTTAAATCATTCAGGTACCTAAGGTTGAATTTGCAAAATCATAACTTTATTGCATAACTATAACCACGTATGTATATTGGAGAGTTTTTGCGGCCGGTTTGAACGCTACTTTTATTTGAGACTGTGCGTCCTGGGTTTTTATATGTCAATGCTTGTGACAATACTTTTTATATGAAATATTTTTTATATGAATATTCAACTTATAAAAACAATTCAAGACTCAATTTATAAGTATTAATTATGATATTGTATAAAATCTGTAACAAATGCTCGAATCCTAGCTACTGTGTTGGAGCTCTCGGTGAAGGGAAACATTGCGATGAAACAATAACATGGTAGTAGGTATTCTCTAAGTCCGCCTGGCTAACTCCCACCCTCAAGTTGTTGAAAGCATAACGTGGTAGTAGGTATTCTCTAAGTCCGGCTGGCTAACTCCCACCCTCAAGTTGTTGAAAGCATAACGTGGTAGTAGGTATTCTCTAAGTCCGGCTGGCTAACTCCCACCCTCAAGTTGTTGAAAGCATAACGTGGTAGTAGGTATTCTCTAAGTCCGGATAGCTAACTCCCACCCTCAAGTTGTTGAAAGCATAACGTGGTAGTAGGTATTCTCTAAGTCCGGCTGGCTAACTCCCGCCCTCAAGTTGTCGCCTTTGTCACCAAGCACCTGTTGGTGTGTTCCGGTAGCTGCACTGAACCACTGAACATCCAGTCCTTCTCTAGTTTTAGCGTGATTACTATCTTATACCACATCTACAGTTATCATCAGCTGAGATTGTGGTCAAAGGCTAAACCTACATAGTATAAAAAATAAAGACTTATTTACGTTAGTAGTATACTTCTAGAAGCACTTTCTTCTTTACACACTTCTATTCAGCCTAGTATATCTAAGATCTCATCAGTGGATGTGATAGGTCATAAACATATTGGCATAATTATAACATTCTCCCATAAATTGACCCTGAACACATATTGTAACAGCTTAAATGTATTTATTACTCATCACCGGCTCCCTATCAGACCTGTCATGATACACTTCATCAGCAAACGACCCATGACATCCATAATACCACACGAATTACATTTTAGATACACCACTTTTCTCATGTGCCGTGCAATTTCCTGATATGTTATATACCCTTAGTTTTTGACGGGATCTTTGAATATTGTATAGTAGACATTTTATTCATAATCTTATGTTATTTGACTCTATATTTTGTAATATTGGTGTTATTTTACGTAATATAGTTTCGTTATTCAGCAAAAATGACGTAGATAGAAAATAATACCGTGGCGCATAGATTCTGACTTGACACAAAAACTCCCAGGAAAGTTCTAACAAGACGGCCACTATCTTGTTAGAACATTGAAATGATCGCAAGAAACTTTACTACTTAACTTACTTAACTCATTACCTACTCGACAATGGCAGTAATAATATAATAGAAGGTTGGTTGCCAAAAAATAAAGAAAAGTACGTTATGCTCTGAACAAATTCTTAGTTGAAATATCATAATGTCGATTTAAATTATAATAACTAACCAGAGTATATAATGAGGTAGAATTATATAAAAAAATCTTATATAATGTTATTTTTAAAATATTTATTTTATTCATATGATGATATATTTTATCATAGGTAAAATGAAAGTTAAAAGTCGGCTGTTAGTTTTGCAAGTAAAAATAAAGCAACAATTATTAAGCGTATAAAATTTCAGATAAATAATATTCATTTCTGTATATAAGAATATTGACCGGCAAATGAGGTCGAATGCGTCACAGTATCTCGAACGGAATATTCGAGAATGTTTTGAAGGGTAATAATAATATAGACGAAGGAAAATACTCACGCTACTCGAATTCGGCTTCTGTTTAGGTGACATATTCATTCACGGATGTAAGAGACGTCAAGATATACAAAAATAAATCCAATATGGCAGTTTACGTGAAAAATATAAAATTTTCCCGATTTTGTACATAAACATCGCACAATCAAAATCACTTAAGGCTTCCCGCTCATCTTAGGACGGATGCTTAAAATTCAAATGGCACGAATGTATTAGCGATATGACCTTACACAGATAACGAAGAAACCAGTAAAACAATCGGTTACTATGTAAAAGAAATATTTCTTTTTGTATTTTTTAATCAATATTTATTTTTTATATATATTATTGGCAAAGGAAACAATTCGTACAGCTTACGAGATCGAACTATCGCGCCGGTCCAACGACTGGCTTATTTATGAACTTCATTTGAGTGGAGCAACGTTCTTATCGGACAGAGTGATAACAGACGAGTATTTGTCATTTGCACTCCTTATGTTGGCTGTCATCGATTCATTATTTGTTTCGGCCTGATAACTGATATATATTTTGTTGTTTACGTAATTTTTCCGTAACCTTCATGTATAGTTTGATACCTCTGTTCATGATTATACTAATCCCTTCAGATTTTAAATATTGAATTAATTTAACATGAGGTGATACACATTTCTAATAGTAGCAAATGCTTTTTACCCAAATGTGCAGAAGAAAGGTAATAATTTTCGAGTAAATTTATTTACGCATCTATTTTTTGGAACGCTCTGGAGCCTAACCAGTTTTATAGCTTGTAACATACGAGATGTCATGTCGTCTGTGAATCAACAAAGAGAGGAGTAAGTTTTTAAGTACCAATATTGAATTGAATAACTTATGCATTGACATAATTTCAGTATTATTAGAAAGAAAGAAAAAACATTTATTTGCAACACACATAAGTAAATATGAAAACACGTACAATTAAAAAAAGAAAAAACATACATATAAACAATGAAAAATAGAAATACAAATTGATGGTTAAGTGTGTGTGTGGCAAATGGGCTCCGAGTCAGCGTGGGTGCTGTTGGAGGTTAGTCCTTCAGCGCTGATTTTCACTCGGGACCCAGAGTGTTATGTGTGCACCGAGTGATGGTGTGCATATTAAATGTTATGTAGTGTGTATTACAATTAGGATTATGTTTTTTTTTATTAATTAATGGTTTTATTTTCTTCTTCAACATATACAATGAGACAACAATAGGAAGGCAGGACAAACAAAACTGCAGGAAATTCCGGCCGGAGAGGACTTCAGAATCCAAAAAGACTTTAAAACACTTGCAAACATGGCATTGTGGCAACACTATTTTACTTTAGAAGAGGGTCCATTCCTTTAATATTGCCATGGGCCTACATCAATACAATTGTGCCATGAACTTACTTTTATTTAAATACTATGTAAGTGACCCGTGCCCACTTCGTTAGGCGGTAAACAATTATAAAAAAATATTTTTTTGTGACTTAAATAAAAAAGTTAGACATATGCTGTCGCCGACTTACTTTGCAAATCCGACTACCACAAAAAAGTCTTTACATTTTTCTGGTTAATATATAGCCTATGACACTTACATATGACGTGGCTTTCTATTGGTAAACGAATTTTCAAAATCGGTTTAGTAGTTCCTGAGATTACCCCTTACAACCTCACAAACTTAACCTCTTTATAATATTAGTATAAATTGATAAAAGCCGTTTTTAATGAACAGAAAATGAAGTGCGAAGAGTAAGCAGATTTTTGTTTTCAATTAACCATCAACTTACGGTTAAATATGTGAATATAATACACTAGGATCTTGAAATATTAATACAGAAACAGCGGAGGTCGCGTCGATAAGTCGATTCCATTAGATCGCGCATTGCACAACCGTTGGAACCGCGAGGCTGCGGTAAGTCTAGCCCGAGTGTCGAGTTACCGCTTGCCGCCACGCATCATGAGCGACCTCCGGCAACCCTGACAGCTCCGGAACCATCGTGCGGTTTATGGTATAGCGGCTTTCTATTTACGAAGGTGTTAACACAATGAACATCTAGATTGTATGCTTAATTTCGACCGCAACTGTTACATATAAATTCTCTCACTTTACAGAGAATTTTAAGATTGATTTTTGAGAAATAAAAGCCTTGAGGTGTCATGGGAAATCCAACATAAGCGAACCTCCTTAAGCTTAGTAATACGTTGTTATGAAGATTTTTTTTTATAAAAGCAATAGTAAAAATAAAATCAAATAGCAAGGTTAAGTATACCACGTTGTTAGTAATAAGTGGCTGTATTTCCGGTTCATACAAAACTTCCGTTCCTTACGGTTTACTTTTTAATACGCTCATGTTACAAAGTCTTGCCTATACATATAATAAGAATGTAAATCTAACATGTCTGTACTTTTTCGATTTTCGTGAAAAAAATTGTTGCAGGTGTCTAGGTGTAAGTAATAAAATACATTTCAATCATTTTTAGAAATCGTATCACTGCTATTAAGTACTGGGTTCACAATAAAAACTCACCAAGAAAATCATAAAGCATATTCTCAAACTAACGTAGTCTTTGTTTAATTAAAATCGGTGCACTCTATCAAAAGTTATTGTAATTTGAACGACGGCTAGAGTTAAGTACGAGATAAGAGTAGTAATCTATACTTAATATTATAAAGTTGGAGGTTTTATCCTTTGTTTTGTTGAACGCGCTAATCTCAGGTTCGATTTGAAAAATCCTTTCCGTGTTAGATAGCTCATTTATCGAGGAAGGCTATAGGCTATATTTCATCACGTGAAGACCAATAGGAGCGGAGCACCTATAAAGAATGTTTCAAAATCGTTTTTTTTTTCTTTTGAGAGCTTTAGCGTTAGCTTAAAGTAACTATTCCACGCGGACGAAGTCGCGGGCAATGCTAGCTAACTAATATGAATTCGTTATCAGGAGATACATAGTGAATAACTGATAAAAACTTTACTTATGCTATTCATAATTAAGACGGTAGTGATTTACACTCACTATTTCTGACCAATAAATAAAACTCTTAGATAACCGGATATTCTCCAACTAGTCCCTAATAGCAACGTACTGAAGCTATTTATGGGATTCTCAATATGTGCTTTGGCTCTCAATACAGATGTTATCACCAGACTTACAGCATTATAATTTATTAACTACCTTTCAGTTCGGGTTCATAAATGGACTTAGTGTATCCAATAACCATTCCAACAAGTATTCAAATTACCGTAACTAAAAATGAATCACTGGTGGCTGCATTTCTTAACATTTAAGTTGTTTATGATACTGCTTACTTTATAGTATTAAAAATCAATTGTAGAATCTTAATGTTCTTTTAAAATACATATATTAGATTTATAAATTAGATATGAAAATTAAGTCAATTGTAATATTAGTAGCAGAGTGACCATTCATAATAGATTACTTTGGGAAGAAACATCTTAAGGGTCTGTTCTCAGCCCTACATTGTATGATGGTTATACATATAATTTAGCTTCTGTAGTTTTGCCTCATTGTTCTTTTCTTCAATATGATGATTTACTAGTATATTCTTCTAACATTCCAATGGAATTAGCGTATTTTAAATCGTATGTAGCTAACCCTTGGATATCAAAGATGTAAACCATAGCAAACCTTTTTCAAACTTCGTATGGTACAATAAAAATAAATATATGGTACAGGTCAACTAAAGTGAACTAGAAAATATAGTGAATATTCTGGAAATTTATACGAAATATATCAATGTAAATGCGTAAACCGCGAATTCACAGACAACCTCGTTTGCATAAGAATCTAACCTAATAAATATAGACATTAATGCTACTTTTATGCATCATTAGTTTCTTGCGACACATCGTAACCACTTTTTAACACGTTTTTATTAACTCTGTTTTGTACCTGTTCAGGTGGAATTTCGTAATAGATTTTAAACTAATTTCCCGATGAGCTAAAGACTACTAGAACTTTTTAACAGCTCAGACTTAGTGACAAGGCATGAAAGTATGATAAAACGAAATATAAATAATAAATTATCTAAGCCTCATAAATAATATTAGTCTCATAATACTAGTAACATTTTAAATGATAAACGTGAGGAAGACAAACAAATTTTACATAATTTTACTGACTTGGCAATAATGTAAACCGTTAAATAAGTTCTCTCATTTATAGCTATTTCTTATAATTATGTACCGTAGACCTCAGTTTTCATCGCAAATAATTCAGGTAATTTAAAAGTTATTAAAAAAAATTCAGAGCAGAATAAAAGATATTAAGAATCGGAATATTTTTCATAAAACTTAGAGAGAATAGTTTATAATTGTCAGTTAATATGAAAAACGTGGTATAGTATTGTTTTTTTACAATTAAACACACATTTTGTAGGTAGTACAGCCACGCTGAAGCTATTATTGGTTTCAGCACGAATGGGTCAGCTCGCCCGGGGTAGTACCACCCTCTCATAGAAAACCGACGTGAAGTAACAGTGCTTGCATTGTTGCGTTTCGTTAGGTCAGTGAGAGCGCCGAAGGGCCACCTCCCCTCTCCTGTCCTCCCTCCTTCCCTTTCTCCCAAAGACAGGCTGGCAACGCACTTTCGACAACCCTGGTGTTGTTAGTGTCTATGGACCATGTTGATCACTTAACATCAGGTGACCCACCTGTTCGTTTGCCTGCTATGACATAAAAAAAAACAAATATACTGTTTTTTTATACTTTGTAGGTTCTAGCGTTTAACCATAATCTCATTTGATGTTGAATGATTATATAGCTTAAGAAGGTAAAACCAAATTTAGAGAGGCACATACTCACAAACTTTATACATTAGGAAGAGTAAAAATGTGCAATGTTTATTACTAATTTGTTTTGTGTAAACCATTTAATTGATAAAGTAAATCTTATAGGACCAGTTTACGCAGAACTTTTGGATTCTTCTTCTTACCCTTATCCCACCTAAGTAGGGTCGGCACAATATGTTTTCCTTTTCCACTCTCCCCTGTCAGATATCATCTCAGTATTCACATCTTTTATACACATAATTTTTCACGCAATCTATCCATATCTTTTTCAGTCATTACGTCTATATCCGTTCATCTTCTAACTCAAAACTTTTCTAGTTACATGACTTTCATATCTTGTCATAATATGCCCGTACCATGTTAACCTATTACTCCTCAACTTCTTTGTCATCGGTGCTATTCCAACTTCCTCTGACATACTCATACTCAATCTTAACCATTCTAGTTACATCACACATTCATCGTAACATTCGCATAACTGCATCTTTTCTCATCTGCCTCTTACATAGCATTCGGATACATATAACATGAGTGGTTGTGTAAAACTTTCGGTTTCTATAACAAATAAAATATTGGCATTTAAGTTTACTGTTCAATAATAAATTTTGTAGACGAAATTAGTTCAACATTTATTTATATAAACATAAATTTCTGTGATTTGTCACCGATCACTTCGTAGTCTATTACAAACACGTTAGACAGCTTCCGCAACATAATATATAAATATAATTTTATATATACCTATATTACATTACTAACTGAAGACCGCAATTTTGTTCGAGTAAAAATGGAATTGTTGTTTCATGGAATCTACATATTTTATACTAGCCGTTTAGGCAAACGTGGTCCCGTCCTGATAAAAAAAAAATGAGTGCGGGTGGTTACACGCGATTGAAGTAAAACGTTTTAAATATTTTTGATTTTGTCAATAAATAAAAATAATAATAAAAAATATTAAAATGAATAATAATAAAAATCATACAATAGAATTAATTAAGTACATATGGGCGCGCGACCGTGCTGCCATCTGGTTTCGATGTAAGTAAGAAACAAATTAAATCAAAGCTTCATTATCTGTAGTGCCATGTATCAGCTAATTCAGAACTTAAGTAACACAGAAAATAATATTAGTAACTCTTTGTTATAAAGTAAATGAAATGTAGAAAAGTACGAACAGATTACTATGATAAGTAACGAATTAAATTAATTATAAGTTATATATATTACTGGTAACAACCACATGAAAATCCGTTCAGTAGTTTTTTAGTTTACCGCGAATAGACAGACCGACCTGTCAAAGGACTTTCTTTTATAATATGTAGTGATATCTTTATGATGCGTAAGAGGTATCTATGAAATTTTCGGTTTTATTGACGATGTGCACCACATTTTGATGGACTGTAAATACAACACGATGATATAAGATCTGACCTCATTGTTTATAGTTCGTTCCACATTAGTTTATAAAATACCCTTATGTGCTTGATATGTCCAAATAAGCTATATTTTTGTTCATTTCATATGGTACCTAGTTATTCGTATAAACAATTTAAATAGGCGGTATATTGATCTAGGCAACTAAGGCTTCAAATAAAAAAAAAAAATCTTTTAATCATCCCTACTTAAAGCCTCTTAACATATTTACCGATTTAAGGTTCCTCTTTCAAATGTTGTCATTACTGTTTGGCCCCTACGGAAAACAGTAATTCTAGACCTAGATAATACTCTGATAATCCCTGTATCTAAAGGTACAAACAAAGAACACTTTAATTATATTTATATGTGGATACAGTTTACGTAAGAAATATGTTATCGATTTTTTAAATGTATTGAATTATGCAAATATTTACATATCACGGTTTATTTCAAACTAGCTTTTGTTCGCGGATTCGTGCTAGTTAATGTCCGTCAATAATAGTCCTGTTTTCTGTATTAACGGTACCCTATGTCCTTTACTGTACTTCTGACACTGTGCATGAAAATTTTCATAAAGATCGGTTGAGTAGCAAAGGCGTGAAAGGATAACAAACAAACTCACTTTCGTATTTGTAATATTAGTAAAGTGAGAACTATTAAGGGTTAAACCCATTACCGTTTATTTCATATCTTGTCAATTTGGTATTTTATATACAAGGAACGATTTATTTTCTAAGTCGATATCAAAAATCGAAGGAATTTGAGACTTCTAAATGACAGACTACGCAACTACTCAGAAATCAACTAAGAGACGCTTAGAAGAGAAATAAACAATATATAGTAAAATTCGTCCTATTATTAGGCATTTTTATTTTTCAAAAATATGAGTTTAGCTCTTCCATAAATAACTCCATCCTTAATTATTAAATAAGTATTCAAGCTAGCTCCGTAAATACTTGCTTCGCATACGTCACAAATACGAACAAAATTTACACATTTTTTAAAGGAAAATCGTAAGTATATACTTTAATCACTGAATTCAATATAAATAAATCATGTGGATATGGATGCCTTAGCCTCTTCGGAAGGAATTTTAGGAGTTTTCGTAGTCAATGTACCCATAACAGGTTTAAATAGACTAACCTTTACTAATGGAAACGGATTCCGCAAATACATTTAACACAACACATTAAAATATTATCTCAGCCATAATATAGATATATGATTATTACATGCGAATTCCACTTTGATTAAGATTTAAGACCTTAAAAATGATAATAATTAATGATAAAAACGTATAATGATTTTGATCAATTCGTTTTAGTTTTAATACTTAAATATTTGGTCCTTGTATAATGGAAAAAAATATCAAGACAGCTTTATTTAATACTAGCTCTGCCCGTAATTCCGTCCGCGGATAACCTATTTAAAAAAACAGTGACTAATAAAATCATCGGAATGTATTAAGCCATTAAATTATCTAATTTCTCTCATACTCAAGTCGCGTCGTCATTAAAATTACAATAACTTTTAATACAGTGAACCGATTTTAATGAAACAAAGACTAAATGTTACTCGGGGATATGCTTTATGAATTTGGTAATGATGCGTGTTCAAAAAAACAGACAGACAGACTTTTCTAAAAATGATTGAAATATTTTTTATTACTTAATCCAAGATACCTGCAAAATTTTTTTTCCCAAAAATCTAAAAATACAGACACGTTAGATTTGTGTTCCTATTATATGTGTAGAATATAGATAGATAGTGTTATTAAACTTTTAAGAAACTACAATATTTATAACGTGTACCAATACATCGATGTCTGTTATTACCTTGCCGTGAAGAAGTGGGGCGAAGTGTGTGGTGCTTATGTTATTCCTCTGCACATAAAATATATTTTGTTAAAATAATAAATAATACAGACAACGTTGCCGATACCAACTAGTCCTAACTAATATCATAAATGCGAAAGTGAGTACTTTAATACATATTACAAATGTGAACTGTAACTCATTACTTGTACGTGTAAGCACGTTGACAGTTATACGGTAAAGGACATAGGGTACCAATCATTCTGAAAAAGTATTATTTTGGGGTTATAGGCTAAGTCTATATTAACGCGAGAAAAATCGTGAGCAGTAGCTAGTTGTATGCAAAGATTAAATCAAACGGAGAAATTATCCAATAGGATAAGTTGTTAATTCACGTGATCGTCAACACAGAATACTATAAGATTTTTTTTGGTATAGCTTTTAGCGTTTGACCACAACCTCATCCGTTTCAAAAGACGACGTGATCTAAGACAGTAAACACGCCAAACATAGAGGGGACTGCCTCTCAAGTGCAGCTGCCGGAACACACCAACATGTGCTTAGAGACGGTGGTAGCTAGCCATGTGGATTTAGAAAAAGTCCTGCCACCATGTTACGGTTTCAACTCGATGTTTTCCGCCACCGGAAGCTCCGACTTCGTTTGCAAGTAAGTAACTAAGCCATCAACATTTCAAAATCATTCTAAGAAGTGAGTTGCAATACTTAGTGTGACACTGTGTGTTGCCAACACCATTCAGTGTTACTCAACTGACGATAATTCCGCTACCTTCACCTGCGACTAAAAGAATATACGAGTAATCAACTTTTAATTTATAAAACCGTTATTCATATCGGGGTCAAATTAGTATGCACATATTCACGTAATAATTTAATATCTCTTTTATGTAATAAGTATGGACAGTATAATATTTTGTATGACGTAGAGAATTTAAAGAGTTTTATTTAATAAAACTAGATAATTAGATATAGTAACCTATTCCGACTTTCTCGAGGTAGACAAATCGAATAATTAATTTATAAGAAGTATTTTAAAACAAATTAAACCATATACTGATTTACTTTTCAATCATAACCTGTACATATAATAAATCATTGTCATTTGTCTGGGATTCACACAAAAACTACAGGTCGGATTTTGACGAAATTTGGTATGGTTATAGTTTATACACCGGTATAACATTTAGGACATGTTTTACATATTATATCACATTTGTATACATGTATATCTTTCTTATAAGAAAACACAAAAGAGAAGAAATAAATATACACAAGAGCTACTCGACGGATTTTGACGAAAGTTCGTAAGATTTGCCAGCTTACAGATATTGCTACTTCTACTAGATTGGTCTACTTCACTTACTTCCATAGCTCAATGTCATATGTCATATGGTACTTTGTTTTAGAGGCCAGCGACTGCGTTAGATACTATATTCCTATTAGAAAAACTGTCAGTACGCGTAATTTATAACATGGGGCCTCAAGAATCATTCACAAAATTTCAGAAAGTGGGTATCTCAACTTTGCTCTCTCGATACATTAGTGATAATTTAATGTAAGTCCGCAAAAACTTAAAAAAGCTGAATTTAATAAAGAACCGACATAACTTAAACACTAGAAGACATTGTGACAAATTGTTCATCTCATGTTTTAGGCTCAGTAAGACCAGTAATAGTTTTTTTTAGAAAAATAGTGTTAGGTTTTACAACAAAGCCGAAAAGAATATTATCGATTCGCCGGATAGTATGTTGAACGCGGACGTAGTCTTGGGCACAGCTAGTCTATACTAATATTATAAAGAGGTAAAGTTTGTGACGTTGTAGGCGGTAATCTCTGGATCTACTAAACCGATTTTGAAAATTATTAATAGAAAACCACGTTATCTGTTAGTGTCATAGGCTGTATGTTAACCCGAAAAATGAAAAAACTTTTTTATGGTAGTCGGATTTGTAAAGTAAATCGGAGAAAAAACGGTCAAACTGCCTTAACGATGAGTGATATATGATTGAGTTCTACAGAAAAGTTATAGAGCTCGATAATGCCTACAAAAAAGTCACATAGTCACTACATACACATAATCACATAGTCGCATATGTCTAACTTCTAGGTTTTTTTTATTATCAGGGCGGGCAACGTCCGCCGTGCCCGCTAGTCGTATAATAAAACAAATACGAATGTGCGTTTATTTGTTTCTTACTATGAATACCTATTTGTTTATTTACAAGAGACACATCACAGATAATAAATTAAAATGTTTACAATTACAATTAATAGTTTTTGTTTGTATACTATATTATCCTATAGCTATATTATCTATAAATATAATCATACAAACTTATACGATCTATATGTTGGTTCATCTATATATATATGAACAAAATACACAAATATTTTAGCATTGACAATTTTATTGTTCCAGATTAGAGATTGTAAAGATTGCCATTTCTGATATCACACTACTCAAATAATACTAATTTTATTGCTAATATGTTAAAAAATACCCAAATTCGTGATACGGCATACAGATGAAACGCAAAGGTTTCCGATAGCTATTAGTTTTTAATAGTCGACCGACGCGGAATATAACTTATAAAATAAATTATGCAAATTATAACCAAGGAGAACGTAAATAAACTAATAGACCATATAAGAATTCTCCGAATACAAATTTTAATATCGATTTAAGAATCACAATAACTATTAACCAAATTATAGAATTTTTGGTGGGATATTAATGTGTCATGTAGTGGATTTAATATTTTATTCATAATCTTATGTTGTTTGACTCTATATTGTGTAATATTGATGGTATTTTACGTAATATAGTCCGGATATTGTGCAGAAGTAAAGTATATGGAAAATAATCCCAAGGAGCATGATTTCTGAGATGCCACAAAAACTCCTTGGAAAGCTTTAACAAGAGAACCATCTTGTTGTTAGAACATTGAAATGATCATAAGACACTTATAATATTATTATTATTACCTACTCAACAATAGCAGTAATAATCTAGAAGATTGATTGCCAAAACAAAACTATAGCCGAGTAATTTCCTAGTGATATTCAAACGGGAATAGTTCCACAACTCACCGTAAAAATTAACACATTTAATTCTTCTTTCACGGAAAAACTTTTAAACTATTATCTCATTATAACTCGCCAGTAGGTGGTACTACTGTTACCAGTGGTAAGTGTAGAAATTTGAAAAAAGAAAACAAATTATAACAAATTAGTTCAAAGCCGCGGGTATAGCTACTGTGATCTATTGTTATACGGGATAATATCTATAACCTTTGTATGTGATGTTATTTATTCTATATATATAAACGTATGTATCTGTATTTTGAAACCTACCCCGACAACAATCTTATACGAGTTTCAGTATTTTTATTTTCAATATTGACCTCCCTTGAACGTTAATCTATATATATCACTGCATATTATAAAACAAAGTCTTCTGTGTGTTCGCTATAAACTCGAAAACTACAGAACGGATTTTCATGCGGTTGATAGATAGAATGAGTCACGAGGAAGGTTTAGGTTAGTACTTTGTCAAGATTTTTTGTAAATCGGTTGAAATATAACGATAGTTGTTGGAAGTGTCGGAAGAAGTCAAGACGCCTGAGACCTTTCTTCAAAAACGCTGCCTAATCTCTTTGGGATATAAGAAAACAATTAAATAAGTCAAATAATTACTTGAATTGCCTATTATCTTAAAATGTATGGTTCTTAGGGTATCTTAGGTATGTACAAATGCGGTCAAAGCCGCGAGCAAAAGTTACCCAAAAAACATAAGTAATAAGGTAAAACAACCGTGTCGAAATGATTATCGTTAACAATTCCTCAATTTACCCTGTGTGTTATCAGATTCAGTGAACGGATCATTTCTCAGTGGTCGCGTCATCATGTCTGAACTATTTTGTATACTTACCCTCCGAGATGCAACTATTTTTCTAACCCGTACAAAAGTTGTGTTTATAATAATTTAACTTACATTTTTCATTATACACGTATATGAAACTATAAGCATTAAAGTTAACACTTTTAGCTACAACGTAGTACATATATAATATAGAAACATATTAAAGGTTTGGTAAATAAACGAAGGTTATTTGACTATAAATGTCTCTCTAGACCATAAATTATGTCTCAGTTAATATTGTATTTATTTTCAGCGGGTTCCTAAAACTTCTTACTTTTTACTTCCGATTACAGAATATGCTAAATAAGTTTTCAAAGCACAAATGTATCTGAACAAAGTAGGTCATAAATATTTTATTGATCGTTCAAACAAATGTTAAAATTTAGAAATGTCATAACACTCAATATAACCCGAAAACAAACAAACAAAATTTTAATTGCAAAGTTTGTGGTGGACGGTAACAAATTGCTTTGTTTTTTGTTGCATTTTTATTATGAAAAGGTCACTTCCGTTATAATATAATTTGCAATCATTTACTTTGACGGATCAATCAAAAATTATGGTATATATATATTTATACTATTAGAATATTGAAATACATTTGAATTTATTTAATCTAGTATAATTAAAAAGTTTTAATGGTCAATATTATATTAAGCATATTGATATTTTTAAAACTACCTGAATTACATTATGTAGGCAATTATATTAAAGCAAACTGATGACTTGCGGCCACTGTTTTTATTAACAGGCACAACTGATATTGAACTATGTAACTGAATGGTTATTTGATCGTTATATTCAAGGTATATTATGTAATAATACCTAAGGGCCAAGATACGAAAAGCCGATGGTAAATAAAATATTTGTAGTTAAATGAACACTGTTGTTGATTCCAACTATGACACTACAATATATTACGAGTCGCACCGCAACTGTTAGGTGCACTTGAGTAAACACAACAAATTTAAAATAAATAATATTGCGAAAGCGAAGCGCTCACGAGTAAGCTGATCGTACTCACGAAGGGCATTGCGCGTCACGTCACGTCCGCTGTAAACTAGCGTGAAATATAACGTACTGGGAACAACACGGTCGTCTCGGTGCTGAAGCCGCAGCACTCGCACACTGTAAGGCAATTGTCTTGGACCACCTCTTCGAAGGTCATGGCGCGCGCGCATCGCACGGAGAACCTTTGCCCACTGGCGAGTACTGGCGGGTACTGACGGCCGGCGCCGCGCACGCGCCTTACCTCCACCGCAATTACTCACCGTCACCGGTGCTCCGTTGCTCCCGGGTTTGTTCTCCGGCTCGATGAGGTCTCCATAAGCGGGCATCGCGTCCGCACACCCCTCCTCGGAGTCGTTATCGCGCGAATGTGACAATGAGGACGACGCAGGCACCGTGAGCTTCGCACGCGCCAGCGCTACCGCCTCTTCTAATGACCCCACTTCATCGCCTCCCCTCTCTCCGTCGCGATCGTCCGATTGTCCAGCGGACGTCTGAGCGACGAACGCTATCCGCCGGCGCACCGCACTCTCTGGGCTCGGCTCCTCCACGGGCTTTTCCATTTCGGGTTCACTATTTCGTTTCCAGGCGGCCTTGGTGAATGGCCGAGTTGCGATCGGGTGTTCAGCTGCTATTGGACTTACGGGTTGCGGTGCGGAATGAACCGTTTCCAGAGGCGGCGTCGGAATCGGTGGAGTTTCCAAAGTAGATTCTGATGTTTCTGGCTGCGAAGAAGACCCTCGGATCGGTTCCTCAGTACGTTTTTTACCGATGCTGCCCATGCGACGTAGAAGGCTGCCGGCAGAATCTTTTTTCTTTTTGTCGCCACCGGGAGAACTGTCTGTACTACGCGAGGCATCGTTGGTCGCGTCACGAGATTTTTTTCCACGTTTACGCATCGTGCGTTCGTCTCGCGATATTTCGCTATCTGAAGCGATCGACTTGTCGGAGCCGGAATGCTTAATCGAGCCGAGGTGGAAGGGCGGCCCGGCCCGGAACGGTGAACGGAGCGAGTGCAAAGTGCGACGGAGGCGCGACGGTACAGTGCGTGCGGGCGGGAGCGGGTGCGGGGGCGCGGGCGACGGAGGCAGCAACGGGGGCTCCGCGTCCGGCATGGTGGTGGAGCGAGCGCCTCGGGGCGACTGCCGCCGAGCTGGCTCCCAGGGCTCGGTAGGTCACGCGGCCTTGCTCCCAGTTCACTCGAGCCACGCAAATCTCGGATAAACTTTTGACAAGGTTTGCGCACTCGCACTTCGTCAAGGTCACGTAATTATTTAATTAGGGCACAGGTGTTTTTGCTGTAAAGACTACATCCTAGATACTTATTTATATTTCTAATACATGTATATACTCAACTAATAAACAAAAATGCAAAATGCAATACAGTATTGTTAATACCATTATAACTACCATAAACATTTCTCCTTTATCTCTATCGACTTATAGGCTAGCCTTTCATCTCACTTTGATGTTGAATGTAGTCGAGGATCGTAACATGAAAACCCTAGGAAAGGTTCCTGACACAGCTGTGAGAATACATCAATAGAAAAACTAGGAATCGAGCTATGGCTTCATCACTATACATTCGCTCTCTAAAAGACGAGGATCATAGTTGGCGCGCTGCCACACTTACACTGTATCATTAATTTTACGTATAAATTACGACGTGAGCAATAAACTGTTGACATCTTGAATTCAAATTCGTCCAGTGCCATAAAAATAAAGTAATCTCGATTAGCTATATTGAAGTATTTTATGATACCACCTCCATTTTAAATGTTAACACGTATTCTATATTGATTGATAATAGATACCTTAATACGATAGTGTGACATAGCCAGGCATGCGAAACGATCCAATCACCCGTGACTTAAGCAATATGTAAATGATATAAAAGATTATTAAAAATTTTAATACATATAAGGTATACCTTATAAAATGGTGGCTATTTTATTTCAAACTAAGTCGATAATAACAATCGAATCCTCCTGATTGCTCTAAAGCCTCTTCCTGCAGATAGATACGAGCTTAATCCCCACGTACTGGTGACTTAAAACGCCAAGAAATCCACAGATATATATTTCTTTCACTTACTACAAGAACATTTCTCAAGTTCAACTTTCCTCACGATGTTTTTTTTTTCACCATCAACCGATAATTTTACGAGAATTCCGAAAAAATAACTGATACACATAAGGACTTAAAACTGCAAACATTAGATAGATATTCTGCCGGATTAACCTCTCTACCATTACGATTTTTTAACCGTACTTCGAAAAAGGAGGAGGTTATTAACCGACTTCGAAAAAAGAGGAGGTTATTAACCGACTTCGAAAAAGGAGGAGGTTACTACGTTCGGTTGTATGTATTTTTTTTTAATTTATGTTAATCGATATCTCCGTTAATTATGAACCGATTTTAATGATTATTTTTTTATTTGAATTGGTTATATTCAGAGGTGGTCCCATATAAATTTGAAGAGAATATTCAACCCCTAAGGGGGTGAAAAATCGTTATTTGATTTTCACCCACTTCGTCTCTACGTATGAACGTAAGGAAACGATTTATTATACCCATTAGAAACCAAATATATTTATGCACACTAAAAAAGGAAAAATAAACATTTTTTACAAAAAAATAAACCGCCTTCGATATGAAAAACTAATAAGGCACTAAAAAAGCGAAAAATAACTGAATTATTAAATTAACCAAATTAAATAAAAAATATTGATATTTGCACTACCTAATAATATATTTGAAGTCGATGCGAATTGAATTGAATTGTTAGTTATTACAGTCGAATATTCACTGGAAATACTTCCTCTGAATAATAAGATATAAAAGAAAAATAAAAGATTCTCGATATCCCATTGCTGAGCGCGTATATCTTACGGAGAGAATATACGGGTTTAATAAACACAAGGATAATATAAAAAGACTAGCGGACCGGGCGGACGTTGTCCTGCCTTGATAATAAAAAAAATCCTAAAAGTCAACTGCAGCGCCACCTACCGAGTCCAATTGTCAATCTAAACCATTCTCGAATCTCCACGAACACACACAAAAAATTTCATCAAAATCGGTCCAGTCGTTTAGGAGGAGTTCAGTCACATACACACGCACACAAGAAATATATATATTAAGATAGGCAATTGTTTATTTACCAACTTCATAATCGTCAGTGCCGCTTTAATCGGGGGTACACGGAGTACGGGTCCTTCGTCACAGTCCTTAGAGAGTGGAAGCCGAGTGACATATGAGGTGAAAAGATATTTTGGAAAATGAAATTCTTCTAAAAAATCTTCGATTAACGATGACTCCTAATAAATTTACAAACTTGATTGTTAAAATTATTTTAGTACTATACTCTAAATTGGTTTTAAAATTAATTACTTATATAAAAAAAAAATATCAACTCAAAGGTCCGAAATATTTAATTTAAATCTAATATATGATTATTTGTTTACTTCTTTGTATTTTAGAGAAATTAATATGTAATGAATAAATGAATACATAATAAGTACATTTTTTTGTTAACAAGAGCAATGGGTACAGTTTGAATTTGGACCCCTGGCATCGAATATGCCTAAGACGGCCCTAATATATTATAACACATCTGTATTTCTACCCCTTAATCACGTATTTTCCAAGAGCAAAGCGATCACAAAAATGACTAAATATCAGCTAATTAAAAATAGCTAATTCAAATGATGTACCAGCAGTATTATATATATTCGCTATTGATTTCCATATTACGTGTATATAAGTAACACCAAAGTCATTTCTGCTAGTTTTTCTCTTACGAAATACGTCATCAGAAAACCGGTTTCCTATAAAGTTGTCGGTTAGTTAATAATTATATTACTAGCATCGATACTTCAATGGTTTCAGCATGATATCAGTAAATTACTGACTGTTGGATTGTACAATCCACTTATTTTGTAGGTGTGGAGCTTTATTAGGTCTTCCTCGCGTGGGTAATGACCGAAAAACAGCTAGTGAAGCACATAAGGGTGTGTATTATCTCTCCACATTTATATGGAATCCTTGTCAACCAAATAGATACCTTACAAATGCTCGTTACTTTTGATGTCGAAATTTCTTCCGCACTAATGAAAAGTACACTGCAGCATATTAAAACCTATATATTTAAGTCTAATATTATTAGCTTTTCTAATACATACAGTTGTATGTTATCCAAACATGCTATCATCTTATCTATACCAATACATACAATTCTTTTTATAGATATATATGTATAATCACTACATAGTATAAAACAAAGTCCCCAACCGCGTCTTTCTGTCTGTTCGCGATAAACTCAAAAACTACTGAACGGATTTTCATGCGGTTTTCATCAGTGGATAAAGTGATTCATGAGGAAGGTTTTGGTATATAATTAGTCGGGATTTTTATTATAATCAGGGCGGGACAACGTCTGCCGGTCCCGCTGAGTCTATTTATTTCTTTACATATAACTGTTTGTAACAAAATATGAAAAGAGATCGTACGTGGATTATCATTTGCAATAAAAGAAATTGCCATGATACAATTTTCCACCACTGGAATTTATTTCATTGTATAAAATACGGATAGTTTTAGCGATTTAAATTCTCTTTGAGGCTTATAAGTTATATTTATAGATTTATCGCTGAATGTAAGATACAATTGTGGTTATACATTACATCTATAGAGAATATAAAAATACATGAGATTGACCCACAAATATTATTAATGATTACATCAAAATATTCAACAAGCGTACTGTATTTTTTTGTGAAACTTTAAGTACGGATGACCTTACTGGTCGGGCCTCACGAAATAGTCCGATACAATAGTAGATACAAGACAGGAAGCGTCAATAATGGCTTTTATATTATAGGCCGTATAGTTTGGTTTAAATGAAAGATTTATTACAAGAAGATAAATCGATGTAGACATAATACACTTTATCGAACTCATATAGTCCATATTACATCTTTGTATTGTACAGCAACAGACAGCACTTACCACCAATTTATTATGAACTAGCGTCAGCCCGCGACTTCGTCCGCGTGTAATAGTTACTTTGGGCTAACGCTAACACGCAGCGGCAGCTCTCAAAAGGAAAAAAAAACATTTTGAAACATTGTTCATTGGTGCTCCGCTCCTATTGGTCTTAGCGTGATGATATATAGCACATAGCCTTTCTCGATATAAAAGCTATCTAACAATGAAATAATTTTCCAAATCGAACAAGTATTTCCTGAGATTAGCGCGTTCAAGCAAAGAAATAAACTTTATAATATTAGTATAGATTACTGCTCTTCTCTCGTACCTACCTCGTGCCGTCATTCAAATTACTATAACTTTTGATAGAGTGGACCGATTTTAATGAAACGAACACTAAGTTACTCCCGAGGATTTAGAGGAGATTTAGGAGGAGCTTTATGATTTTACTGGTTAGGTTTTATTATTTATACTACTTTAGCAATGATGCGTGTTCATACAAACAGACAGACAGACAGACAGACAATTGACTAATGATTGAAATGTACTTTATTACTTATTCCTAGATACCTGCAACGTTTTTTTTCACGAAAATTCTTAATTAATTCTTATTATATGTATATAGATTGTCAAAATTACAATTTTGTCATTTGAAATCTATCTATAAATGAAGATATATCAGTTCAGTGGATTTTTTCCTCTGCTTTTCTCCGGATTATTTTTTTTTTGCTTAGTAACTACTGACCGGCTTTAGTGTTACCAATATTTTTTCTAGAAACACTTGGTTTTCCTCTAATTTTGAAACTTGCCAAATTCATGAATTGTGAGCCTATTTCAACCAGTACATGATACATGTAAATATAAATCTATAAATTAATACGTACGGAAAATCTTTGCACCTCTTTTTTTTACATGATAGGAGGTAAACGAAGAGGTGGGTCACCTGATGTTAAGTTATTACCACCGTCGATGGACACTTGCAACACCAGGCGAGTCGCAAGTGCATTGCCAGCCTGAGTTTGGGGGAGGGGAAACTAGGTAAAGAGGAGCAAGGAAGGGGAAACGCAACAATTCAAGCACTGTTACTTCACGTCGGTTTACTGTGAGAGGGTGATAGTACCCCGGGCGAGCCGACCCATTCATGCTGAAACCAGTAATAGCTTCAGCGTGGCTCTACCACCTTTTCAGCACATCGCGCGCACGATGTAGTGTGAGATTTGGCATAGTTGAAATTCGAAAGTCGAAAAGGGATGCAGAAAGATAAAATTTATGTGTAATATATGTTACCAACATATTAGAATAAATAATATAAAATATCTTTTGCTTATTTTATTACTATGATCATACAATCGCTCTGAGTAAAGAAACACTAAAATTTCAATAAAAGATAATTCATATATAATAACGTATTTGTATATATATACAAAATATATGCGAGAATTATAGAGGTTTGTTATAGTTTTAGATAAAAGAATCTCTGTAATGTTCTTTTTGAATGTTTTGGAATGAACATTCTAAGTAATACCTTAATACATATTGTATCAAGCGACAATTCTATTTATAATAAAACCTTTGTAAATTGCGAATCTATAACCCCTTTCATTTCTACCCTATCAGTAGGTATATTAGTCATTATTATAACATATTCCAGATAAGCAAATAATTTATCGTTTCGTCACCAAACGTAGACAACATAATATCAATACCCAATGATATCACCTCTTAATAATGACTCTATTTGTGTTCTCCAGTTATTCTATATCTTTATTTAAAACTAGTTTTACCGTTCTATGTTACACCAATATAACCAGAATGTGTTTTATGGTAATCCTAATTTATTGATCGACTTCGTTTATAGCTAGAAATTACTAAAAACTTTTTCAATTATATTTTCATATATTGAACATAAATTATAACCCTGCAAGCGGACATTTAGATGAGTTAATAATTTTTAAATGGAGAAAGTATAATATTACAAAAATACATAATCAATATAGTGCTATGCATAATGCAAATATGTTTTGTGGCATAATTTTATATCAATCTACATAATTTTATATCCAACACTATTTAAACAACATTTAGTAAAATACTAGCTGTGCCCGCGACTTCGTCTGCGTGGAAGCTTATGTAAAAAAACGGTTTTTTTTTTTCGAACTGACTACGCTATTGACCTAGCAAGGTCTTAACAGCTTCACCGGACTACAAAACAGTGATTAACAGTGATTAATAAAGTCATCTGAATGTATTAAGTCCATTTACGTGTCTACTTTTCTCTCGTATTTACGCCGCGTCGTCATTAAAGCTACAATAACTATTGATAATGTGGACCGATTTCAATGAAACAAATACTAAGTTACTCCCGAGGATATGCTTTACGATTTTCTTGCTGAGGTTTTATTGTGAGCCCAGTGCTTTAACAGTGATGCGTGTTCATACAAACAGACAGACAGACAGACATTTCTAAAAAGGATTGAAATGTATTCTATTATTTACTCCTAGACATCAACAACAATTTTTTTTACGAAAATCGAAAAAGTTCATACACGTTAGATTTACATTCTTATTATATGTATAGATAGAAGATATAGATATAACAACATTTTTTATTATACTTGCCATCTTTCTTATATTTTCCATACGTTAATTTTGTTTTTATAAACAAATTCATTTTCACATATTCATTTATTCTTATTCAATTTTTTTTCTTTGTCAAATGTTTCTCAATAGTTACTGTTACATAATTTTAATTTTTTATTATGATTAATTGTGTAAGTTGTATCGATGTGATAAAGCGTTGTGAGTTTACAGTCTAGTTTATTCCTTATTATTGTTATTATAATATTCATCGGACTTTTGACTGTTGAATTATCCACATTTGTAAATAAATAAATAAAGTAATCATTTACCGATTCAGTACTAATCAAAGAAAAAGTAACATGATTTCCGGATAATACAGCAAACCTTTATCTTGCACAGTAATGGTGACGACGATATTTGTTTCAGTAGGCACTTTATACATTTACTAGCTTTTCCGCTTTATTTTTATACAGATTTGTTGTATGTCTCGGTAACAATATTTCTAATGGCATCCTGCGTACCTCTCACTACATCTTATATAAATATATATAAAATATCTTATATATCTCTAATATCTTATATAACACTAGCGGACCGGGCGGACGTTGTCCTGCCTTGAAAACAAAAAAATCCTAAAAGTCGATCGCAGCGCCACCTACCGGGTCCAATTGTGAATCTAAACCATTCTCGAATCTCCACGAACACACACAAAAAATTTCATCAAAATCGGTCCAGTCGTTTAGGAGGAGTTCAGTCACATACACACGCACACAAGAAATATATATATTAAGATTTAATGATGATTGGGGCAGTAGTTATCGCGTGAAAGCGTAACAAACAAGCAAACAAACTCACATTGACATTTATAATATTATTAGCTTTTCATCATCATCATCCTGCAAGAGACCCACTGCCTCTTCACGAAGGAAGGTATGGGCATAATCACAACTCCAGCCCACGACGTATTGCCGATTTCAAATTCTGAGAAATCCGCAGTTATACATTTTTCGTCATACGACGGTACTACAAGAACATTTCTCATGTTCAGGTTTCCTCACGATGTTTTCCTTCACCGTCAGCCGATACTATTACCAATTTAAATAAGTAAATATACGCGAAGTCAGAATACATTCGTTGGTATGTGATTGGGTTCAAACCAGTTAAGCCACTCGACCATTACAAGTTAACCGGCTTTTATTCGTGGCAATGTAGACTTTACTTATCCCTCTAAAACAGTACTTCTTTTTCGATTAAAGGCACCTTAATTATTTTCAGTAACCCTGACACCTGACGATCGGTTAAGGAGTTAAGGTGTGTGAGTGTAACAAACAAATTCGTATTGGCATTTAGAATATTAGTTAACCCATAGTATATATGATTTATTTATTTTTACCCATAAAATTATATTACTTGTGGAATTATTAAAAAAATGGTCGTCAGTATAAAATACAGTTACTCAGTTATGATATATATTTTTAGCAAGAATAGATTTTCGGAAAATTTAACTTTATTGTCACTCTTATATTGATGAACTTTTCCGGATGAGCCAAAATAATTCGCCTATCTAAATGTTATATTAAAAAGTGCGGGAATCTATGTACACTTTATTATTTATATGTCGTTCAAGTCCATCGAGTTGATATAGTATACGACCAAAAGTAAAACTTTCACTATGTTTAGTATTTTAATTATGACTTAAAGACAGCGTTTCACCTTTGAGACACTATGTATTTAAAGGTTCAGATATCTGTATTATTTTGTCTAAATCAACTTACATTCATGCGGCCACTCAGTTCCACGTCCATTGCGTCTTCCGCACGCATCATTCTGATGAAATATGTGTTTTATAATTGCAATAATTATACACATATCATAAAAAATCGATACTCTTTAAAATAACTTATAATTCCACATTTCCCAAACACACTTAAAAGTTCTTCTTATTACTAAGCTAATTAAGCACTTTTATTTAAAAATATCACATCCTATGAAAAAATAAACGGCTTGTACTACACCGCTACAAAAAGCAATACTATCGTACATAAACGTAGGGTAATCTATCTATCGTACATTATCAGTCACTCACTTGATAAGGATTTAGCATATTTCATTTAGGAATCATTTATTATTTGGTCAGTGTTATTATCATACAATAGCATATTTAAAGATTGATATTTTATTCACAGTATAGAATTTATCAAATGATTTTGCGTTCCTATCTGTCTACTTATATTAAGCCCCTAAGAAACCAAATCCAAACGATCGTAGCAGCCAAATATTGTACAATTAGCTATCGGAGTGGACGGTGATTTGCATTTTTGCCTGAAATTAATTGGCCGCTCCCACGTGTCACTGCAACAGTACCGTCAACTAACGACTCGTTTAATTACTTCTTGTTGAATTTCTTACTAGTTTCAGGTTTCAATTTTTTAGATACAATTCGATCATATAAAATCAAAAATGTTTTTGTTGCAGTGAGACGTGCCAACGGTAAATCAATTCCAGGCGGTGGTGCAAAGTAACATCCACTTTGATATTTAACTATGGGTTTTCGCAAAGAAATGCTGTCATTATTGTCAAAATACAAATAGAAATTCGCGTTATAGTGAAACCGCGCGTAACGGGGTCGCGCTAAGCGGGGTATTACTGTATACGCTCATATGGAGTACAAGTTCATATTTTTAACAAACTTATTTGCCACAAATATTAATCATTAATTTTGACCTATAATTTTTCTCACAGTTAATTTTTACAATTTGAAAATATTATGTGTGTATCGCAATTTAAACTAATTTCGTACGAAAAGCATTACTGTTTTGTAGAACAGTATATAATAGGATTTTAATTCAGGCATTTCACTTTTCGGGTTCGGCTCGTTTCTTTTCGAGCGGTCAATATAACCTCAGATTCCATAAACATGCCGCTCGCATAATCCGTTCTCGTTTAACGTAATTTCTGGCTTACCGTTTATATCGTAATTGCTCCCCACAGGGTCGAAGCGTCAAACTTTACAGCCTTCCTCATTAAATCTTTATCCTTACAAATATTATAAATTTGAATGTGAGTTGGTTTGTTTGTTACGCTTTCATAACTAAATCGACCATCATGACCTTTTGCATACTTTGCTAGGGTTATAGAAAAGGACATAGGGTCCTCTCAGCTAGGAAAATACTGTTCCTGATGGAAAAATGAAACCTACATTAACACGAGCGAAGCAGCGGGCACAAGCTATAACTTATAGACTATAAACAGGAAAAATATTTTTTTAATCTAACTGAACTAATTCATCCAAGAAGATCCAAGATTAGCGCATTCATGCAAATCAAATCAAGAATAATTTATTAAGTTTGGGCCCTAATAAGGCATTAATGAACGTCAAAACTACCACCGGTTCGGAAAACAACCCAGTCATCGAGAAGAACCGGCAAGAAACTCGATCGGGTACATCTTTGTAACATATATATTTCCAATACATCATACAATCGTTTTTAATGGATGCACAGAGAGGAGTCAATTCCAGACATCGCCATCGTTCACATATTGATCCACTCTATAATAGCCTTTTGACACCAAAACCCGCTTGATGTGGCGCTTAAACTTACAGTCCGGCAAATCGGTAACATGCTTTGGGACTTTATTGTAAAACCTAACACTTAAACAAACAGTATGTTGCGTTTTATATGATTAGCATAGATTCTTATTGAACGAATGAATCGTAACAAACATTACAACCAAAGGCTAGCTCAGATAGGTCACGAATTGCATGAGTCAGGCAACAGCCAAAGCCGAGGTGTGCCGTGCATCCTTCAGCTAGTTGTCAAATAAAATAGGCTGAGTACCTAAGCACTCGCCTTACTAGTCCGGTGTAGCTGTTAAGACCTCGCTAGGTCAATAGCGTAGTCATTTCAAGAAAAAAAAAAAGAAATAAAACATTACAACCAATAAATATTTTGTTTACTTTAATTTCGGGGTTCGACGAACGCAGTATAGTAAATAACGAACCAAAGTTCCATAAAGAATGATGACAGTAGATCGTCTCCGAAAATCAGAAGCCTTATTTATGTATGCATATTTAGTTATAAATTATGTAAATGTATGTGTGCATTTTGAGATGTATATCTATGTAAATGAGAATTACAAAACTACTGCCAAAACATTTTATTTGAAACGATTTTATTAATTTATGTGTGCAACTTAAGATATATATGGAAATGAGCATTACGGAATTACTGAAAAGGTCTATTTGAACAGATTTTATTTATTTATGTGTGAATGTCGATATATCTCTTTAAATGACAGTAATATATGCACATATATGAGCACGTACATATGGTAATTATCTTAATATATATATTTCTTGTGTGCGTGTGTATGTGACTGAACTCCTCCTAAACGACTGGACCGATTTTGATGAAATTTTGTGTGCGTGTTCGAGTGGATCCGAGAATGGTTTAGATTCACAATTGGACCCGGTAGGTGGCGCTGCGGTCGACTTTTAGGATTTTTTTGTTTTCAAGGCAGGACAACGTCCGCCCGGTCCGCTAGTGAGTATATAGATTTCTCGGCATTTATGAATAATAGTTGTATTTAAAAGACACGCTCTTTACCGCGTGAAAACGCTTTCGTGCGGGAAAGAATGCGCGTGTAAAGACAAACTATAACAATTACTTGTGAAATCGCGTACACGGTTTTCCGTATACAATCTTGCACATTCCAATCACGCGTGTAAGAATGGGTCGTATAAAGGCAACTATTAATACGTCACAGGGTAGTGGCTATAGTGAGTTGATATAGGTTGTACCTTCCGTTGGGAAGAGGCCTTTATCAGTAGCAGGAATTCTGTTGCCATTTATTTATAGACCCATTATTATCATTACTATATCAACATAATATTACAAATCGAAGCGGTTGGTAAAATACTGAGTACGTAGAAATTACATCTGATATTATTTTTGCAACGTATAATATGTCTTAACTAATACTATAAATGTGAAGTTTGTTTGTTTGTTGCGATTTTATACCTTAACTAATCAAAGTTGTACAAAAAAAGATAGAGGATACGTTTCATCCAGGAAAAAAAATGTTCCCGGTAGTTGATAAATTTATATCAACACGAGTGAAGTCACGTTTAAAAACTAGTTTATAATAAATACATAAGCCGATTGTCTGTTTCAAAATAAAAAGACTGAGCATAATTAACTTGCCCACCTGTGAATTTTTGAGTCATACTGTCTACTCAAACAAATTATTATTATTGGAGATAGCATACTACATTATATATAGGTACTTACATTAGGTATTACCCATAAAGTATAAGAACAAAACTGTACGGTTACGTGCATTGCATTTTACCCTACTTATTATGTATACGGATCAACACAGTTGAACTAAAATTATATTTATTGAATTATTAAATTGTCAGTCGCATTCAATCTCTCAATAAGGTTGTACTACCGCGCCACTGTAACATAACAAATACAGTAATTGCAACATAACACACAACCTTATTCCTACAAACGGGCATCCAAGAACATATATGTAAGGCTAATAAGATTTGTTCCTCAGCCCTACTAAACTAATTAATTATTAAGCATATTAAAAAAAATGACCTGATGAAGCCATCGTCCATTCCTTGTAGTCATAATACCGCTGTATTCAGATTTGTTCTTCGATTCGATCAACTTTTCTTGTTTCAATAAATGTTCGTGCACCGCCTGTTTGTTCAGTTTCTTAATCATTATACGGTAAATTTAACAAAAAACCGCGTCACAACCGGCACTTAATGAAAAAACCATTTTCACCGATAATCGAAATTTTTCAAGGCAAATTTACTAAATTTTACGTGAGCTGGCGCCGACGCGCGTTACTTTGACACTGTCTTATCAAAAAACCAGTAGGTACAGACAAATAAAGTTTGAAAAAATATCACAAAAGGCGCGAAAATCAAACTGTCATTCTTATCTGTGATATGACTTACAAAAAATGGCTGTAACCGAAATTAACAAAGAAACAAACTCTATTTCCACGACACGAGTATCGCTTTGTCAAGAACGCTGCCAAGTAAATGAATATTATTATTCCAACAGTTTGTATTCTCATAATGATAATGATAACCGACAATAAATTGTAATGTCTATTCGTAGAATTATTTTATTACAGCGAGATCGAATCATTCACAGCGGGCAGCAACCCTTTGGGTCAGAGTATTCAGTAGTAATATATAATCCGAAGCAATAACACATAATTAGTTATTCAGTAGGCACTTATGGTTGTTCACCAGAGAATCAGATTAACTTCATCGATAATTTTAATATATAAAAATCTCCTGTCACGGCGTTTGTGGTTGAACTCCTCCGAAACGGCTCGACCGATTTTTATGAAATTTTAAATATATGTTTGATAGGTATGAGAATATGTCGTAAAGTAAATTTTATACCTCTAGGTGATTAGGTTGTCACTACAAAGTCCCCTACCGCGTCTGTCTGTCTGTCTGTTCGTGATAAACTCAAAAACTACTGAACGGATTTTCAAGTGGTTTTCACCAGTGGATAAAGTTATTCATGAGGAACGTTTTAGTATATAATTTGTCAAGGATTTTTTTTATAATCAAGGCGGCACAACGTCTGCCTGGCCCGCTAGTTTTAATATATAAAAATCTCCTGTCACGGTGTTTGTGGTTGAACTCCTCCGAAACGGCTCGACCGATATTTATGAAATTTTAAATATATGTTTGAAAGGTATGAGAATATGTGGTAAAGTAAATTTTATACCTCTAGGTGATTAGGTTGTCACTATCCAGTTTTTTTTTTCAATTTTTGGCAAATTTTCTTTTTTTAATTTTTTTTTATTTGCCATCTAAAAATACCTACAACCCCAATTTTTCACTCTCCTAACACCAACCTCTCATTTTTCATTCGCGATTTTAGTATTTTTGTATTAACAATATCCAAACGATTCAACGGTCGATCGTATTTCAAACAAGTCGAAATTATTGATGTTGCTGAATGACAGATGAAGCTACGTCCACCTCATCGAAATTTCTTCCACACATGCGTAAGTCCCAGAGTCAGTCCCTGAATTATTTGATTTCACAATTAAAAGCGGTGAGAGACGCTATAACCGAGTTTGCAAATACAATTAATTGGAAACGGTAACCTATATCACGCAGACGAAGTTGCGCGGGTCAACTAGTTATAAACTATAGAATACCTAATTATATTGTTTACTAGCGGGCCCGGCAGACGTTGTCCCGATCTGATTATAAAAATAACTTGAAAAAAAACGCCCATGAGATCACACCTACTGGAAAACCGCAAAACCCCTATTCTTTAGTTTTTCACGAACAGACAGACAGACAGACGCGGTAGGGGACTTTATTTTATACTATGTAATGAAAATGGTGTACCGACATACATACTCACAAGTTTCTTATTAAAACAAGAACCCAAGTAATATAAATGCCTATTATATGAATATAATACGAACAAAGGTCATCAAAACAACTTATTTAGGTAACTATTAAATTGTATGGATTAAATAATTATATGTTCTTGTATTCATTAAAACAAATATGTCCGTATCTCAGGCCATTTGTAATCTTGTACATGCCTACTTATGACAGCGTATGATAGCAGCCCGCAGACAACACTTATCAGTAACTGTTATTACAAAAATATACAACAAACTTTATAACCACTTCATAATTTATAATATTCAAATGTTCCTAAAGTATTTAGCATTACTTTGATAGATTAAATAGTGTTTTTTGTCATATATTATGTAACTTTATTTATATTTTATACTAGATGTGCCCGCGACATCGTCCGGGTATGTAAAAATGTACCCTATGTAAAAAAACAGTGACGATAAAATCATCTACATGTATACTTATCTACTTTTCTCTCGAACCTAACTCGAGTCGTCATTCAAATTACAATAAGTTTTGACAGAGTAGACCGATTTTAATGAAACAAAGACTAAGTTATTCTCGAGGATATGCTTTATGATTTTACTGGTGAGGTTTCATTATGAACCCAGTACTTTAGCAGTGATGCGTGTTCATACAAACAGACAGACAGACCGACAGACATTTCTGAAAACGATTGAAATGTATTTTATTATTTACTAGCGGGCCCGGCAGACGTTGTCCCGCCCTGACTATAAAAAAATCGTTGACAATTTATATACCAAATCTTCCTCATGAATCACTTTATCCACTGGTGAAAACCGCATGAAAATCCGTTTAGTAGTTTTTGTGTTTATCGCGAACAGACAGACAGACAGACGCGGTAGGGGACTTTGTTTTATACTATGTAATGATTCCTAGACACGAACGATTTTTTTCACGAAAATCGAATAAGTACAGACACGTTAGATTTACATTCTTACTATATGTAGGTATAGAAAATGTATAGAAGAAGATAGATTACAGATTTTGAAGATTTTTTTTGTGCGTTCCATTGAATTCGACAATGCTTTAGATTCATAATTGAACCCGGTAGGTTGCCATGCGATCGGATAGTAGTTTTTTTTTATTATGAGAGTGGGACGACGTCCGCCGGGCCCGCTAGTTACAAATAAATAAAATAATTAGTAGTAATATCACGGAATGTAATTTAGACGATTTTGAAAATATTTAATCAATTATTTAGACACTACAAAACATTATTATATGACATACTAGCGGGCCCGGCAGACGTTGTCCCGCCCTGATTATAAAAAAATCCTGGACAAATTACATATCAAAACGTTCCTCGTGAATCACTTTATCCACTGGTGAAAACCGCATAAAGATCCGTTCAGTAGTTTTTGAGTTTATCGCGAACAGACAGACAGACAGACGCGGTAGGGGACTTTGTTTTATACTACACACATCAAAAAAGTCTAAGCAACATGCGTGATATTACAAATTTTACCATTTATATTAATTAATTTCTAAGTATTTACTCAAACAAAGTGCGTAGGTATGTAAACTTTTTTGTTATTGATGACATACTGGCTGGTTGTAAAAAAAAATTTGATTATGTTTTGTTTTTTCATAAAATTTAAATGACTGCGAATTTTGGAGTTTTTGGCGGGATCTTGGAATGCCATGTAGTGGTCTTTATATTTTATCCATAATCTTGTGTTATTTGGCTCTATATTGTGTAATGTTGGTGGTGCTTTACGTAATATAGTTTGGTTATTGTGCACAAGTGAAGTGGATCGGAAATAATACCACGGAGCATGGATTCTGACTTGCCACAAAAACTCCCAGGAAAGTTCTAACAAGACGGCCACCATCTTGTTAGTTCATTCAAATTATATCAAGAAACTTGCAATATTGTTACTCACTTGACAATGGCAGTAATAGTCTACTAGAAGACTGGTTGCCAAAAATAAAATAGAAGAAGAAGACTGCGAATTTGTTTGAATTTAAGTGCGTTTTAATTGCTACGTTTAGTCTTGATTTTATAATTTTACCAACCATTTAAATAAAGTCAGCGACAAAATTGAATTGTTAGATATTCTTTACGTCATGAAGCGACGTCATTTGATGGCAGATGAAATGCAAAGAGCTGTAGGGATGTTGCAAGCGGGAAGTAATCAATCTCAGGTATCTCGACATTTTGGCATTCATAGAAGTGTTATTTGTCGTCTTTGGCAGCGCTACAATAATACAGGAGAACCCGCTGAACAGCATCCAGGCCGTAAAAGGAGTACAACCACTCGGCAAGACCGGTATATACAACTGACTGCAAGACGCCAGCCGATGTTAACCGCTCGAGAGATAAGTTTGAGGCTAGAAATTTCAAGTGGTGTTGATGTAAGTCCTCAAACTGTGCGAAATCGACTGCATGAGTACGGCCTACGAGCTCGACGCCCAATCAGGTGCCCACCGATACGTCACGGGAATCGCGCTCGTCGATATGAATGGTGTAGAGAACGCATAACATGGACCCAGGAACAATGGGATAAAATTATGTTTTCCGATGAGTCGCGATTCGGGTTTAAGCCTGATACAAGAAGGGTGCGAGTGTATCGTCGGCCCGGAAATACTGAAAGGCTCAGGTGCGTTCAGGAAGTTCATCCATACAGCGGCTCAACAGTTATGTTATGGGCGGGTATTATGAAGAACAGGCGAACTGAGCTCGTTTTTTTAAATGGAAACATGAATGCTGAAAATTACATTAAGGATATTCTCAGACCTTATGTCTACCCATTTGCACAAACCTTTGGCTCCGATTTTAGGTTAATGCATGACAATGCGCGTTCACATACAGCTCGGCGAACCAGTGAATACTTTGCAACGGAGAACATCCGGGTATTGCCCTGGCCTGCACAATCGCCAGATCTCAACCCCATCGAGCACGCATGGGACATGCTCCAGAGACGTGTTCTGAAGGACTTGGACGGAGCGACAACAACCCAACAGCTGAAGGATTTGCTACAATTCCATTGGGAGCGAATACCGCAAGATGACATAAACAGTCTCATTAATTCAATGAATAATCGTTGCCGACAAGTTCTGAATAGCAGAGGAGCCCATACTTTATATTAAATTGTTCTATTCTTTCACAATAAATACATTTTCTTTAGAAATTTCATTTTGTAAGAAAAAAGTTTAGTTTTTTATGTATCTTAGTTTCTACAGTATATTCTAATATTGTTCATTTCTGTTATTAAAAGAACTTATAAAGACAACAGCTGTTATTTTTACATCATAGAACCCTAAAGATATTATTTTAAAAATAAAATACAACGTTATAATGTGAAGAACCATCCTAAAATTTAAATTAGTACATGTTGCTTAGACTTTTTTGATGAGTGTATATAATAATAATAATAATGATAATGATAAAACGCAACAATGCAAGCATTGTTACTTCACGTCGGTTATCTGTGAGAGGGTGGTACTACTCCGAGCGAGCCGACCCATTCATGCTGATACCAGTTATAGCTTCTGTGTGGCTCTACCACCTAAGTCTTAGAATTTACTGACATAAATTACTTTACGATTTGTCGGCCAATATATTTTTAAGAGATCCTTTACTAAAAATGGCACGTAATAAAAAATTCGATATGTTAATTTACAGATAACAAACGGGATTTTAAATGTAGTTGCGCTTGTCTAAACTTGCTACTCTTCGTTCAATAGATATAGAACAAAACCCAAACTAAAAAAAATAAAAATCATTATACATTGATTATAAATCGTCACTGTATTTATCAGCCATGAGTACTTTATTAAAATTGACATTAAAATCAGTGATATATACAATTACTTACCATAGTTGAATTGTTTAATATCCTATTATGCCGATGTTTGTGACGTTTTCTTCTTGTTTTGTTTTCAGCTATATGAACATTTTTATCTCGACTCGAACATCGCTCGGTTTCTCGAGATGAAACTGCTGTTATGCGTACGACTGTACACATAGTTGACACTGAAACTTATAACTACGTACTAGATTAGTATGTTTAAATTATTAATCTATGTAATCAGTGATTAACGGTGACGTGAAATTCCATACTATTTTGTTACTCCCATACCTGTGAGACGGGTCATCGACTACTGGTTGCGCTAAAACTAACCTCAAAATTAATACCGTTAAAGGCACAGAAAAACGTTTGCATATCTTTATCATTCCAATAATAACTCCAAATTGGGCGTTTTTAAGTTCCTTTGATGTATGTAAAAACGTCACGCAGCCCGATAGTTGGTAACGCATGACGATAATGTGTTCCCACACCAGCATTTATTGCGATCATTGACAAATCTTCGTGGCAATACATGCAGATGTAGCATCATAAAGAAGTAATTTGTTTGTAATAAACAATCCTAAAATTTCTTTCACCAATAGATAGTTACATCATCCCTGACTGATATAGGCTATATTATATTCTAATTAATAGGAACAAAATCGCGGCCAGTCGAAATAACACATGATTTTGTTAATTTTTAATCAAAAGCAACAATTCTACAAATACAATTTTATCATCAAGTGGATGGATTTATCAATACAAGGGCACAATGTGTCAACTAAATAACAATATTTTAAGAAACGTTGTTCCATACTAAAAGTGACCGTCACATAGCGTAAATTCAAAACTACAAGAGATTTTATATCATGCCAGTATCAACGAAACAATATTAATTAAGCTAGTCCGAATAACGCAAGCTCTCTGTTCTTCTTCATTCTTGCCCTTAAGTAGTAGATTAATAGGATATATAGCAATTAATCGGTGAGAATTACAAAATCCATTTACTACTATAATAAGTTAAAATGAAATACTTTTTATTACGTTCTAACTAGAAGGTCCGACACACATCGTTATGCCAGTTCCAATGGTTCACATTTTGTTTTTTTTTTTTGCTAAACCAAAATAAATTGTGAATATGAGTATTTTGACTCATAAATATCACTTAGTAAAGGTAAGTAATATAGAATGATCCTGGCTAATTCTCGTCCTGTCTCCTTGATCGATAAAGCCGACTAGTCTGGGATGGAAATAGTTATAGCTTTGAGAGTTCGTTTCGGACGTATTCGACTGAAGCAATTTACCTTTTTATGAAAAAAATAAACACCTCCATGGACTGAATGCAATGAATTAGAAGACGTTTATACAATTATTTATGTATCTATGATGAGGTAGAAGGACGAGAGTAATGTCTAAAAGAGTTTACGTACCGTTGATGTCTCTACCATTATTTCAGTCTTGCCTTTTTCGGATGAAATCAGAATATTTTTTAGAGTAGTCAGCATAGTCGTAAATATGAGATAAAGTTTGCTGTAAGTATAATGTGGTATATACTGTTTATATGCTCATTGTTGTAATGATATATTTTAAAAAATACATAAATAAAACGCACCCCAACACAAACAAATCTTTTTATTAATAGATAAAAATATGAATTCGTCAACAACAGTTACAGTGTCACCTAACAGATTTTAATTATGAATTATCGTCTTTACGGTACAGATGTATCGTGTGAATTCTGGCTAGTGTTGCTAGTGTCTATAGACGGCGGTGATCACCTAACATCAGGTGACCCGCCTGTTCGTTTGCCTCCTATGATATAAAAAAAATAAAAATAGAGGCTTAATATTTGATCGAATTATCTCGAGAAACGCAAAACTGATAGTCACTCAACATCAGATGATTTACGCAAAAACGAACCGCTGTAATAAATACCGACGCCGAGAATCGCGCTGTACCGCGCACTCCGGCGCCCCGTTTCGCTTTCTATGACTGTGCGGCAATTCGACAATAAGCAGTTACGTAATACCTTGAAAAGCGCCCCTTCAATTTTGGTAATTGAAACTAAGTGTGATTTTTTTACGTTAAAAAGTATCGTTCCCATACTTTTAAAAGTTTTAGAACAAACTTTAACTAAGGTCTCTTTGTTGTTTATTAGTATTTGTTTTGATATTATTATTATATTTGTTAAATGTATCCATAACCTATTACACGATTGAATGGTGTCACCCTTTAAACACTCACCTGGTATATGGCATAAAAAGCTTAAGTTCTGCCACAATTTATCATTAAGTTAGGGACTGTCTTCCATACGTTGAACCTCTAGAATCTTTAAGGTTTTGTAGTGAACTTCTGCCGTCGTTTCTCAGGATCAGTTTCTATACCCAGACAGCGAGCGACCTTCAACAACTTCACGTTGTAGTTACAGAACAAAGAGATAAATTGTCTTGTCTCTTTCTTCCGTGTGTTGCAGTTATCTTACATAATCCGTGTAGTCTACCAAATTTAAGGAAAAATTAAAAACAAGTAATAAAATTGTCAATTTAATTTAAAAAATGAATTAACTACATAATGGAAGTAGGTGAACAATAACAAATGATAAGATTAGGAAAAAATAACTTTGTTTAACATCTACGTTGACACGTCATCGGACGCTCAGTAGTCTACTTGTGACTGAGCATTTGAAGTAAAGAATAGTAAACATTCAACTCAAACATTATATACGTTACCGTCAAAGCTTAGAAGACGTTTATTCACTTTGCCTCGCAAACTTTACCATTAACTTATTTGTTCTTATATCGTGCAAGATGAAGCTTTTTTGTACTTGCTCGCCGTACGCCCTTATTTTTATTGCATATCCAACCTAACCTAACCTATTATGTCGGGTCACGATGGGTATAATAACACCGCAGGCATACCATGGATATAACAAATGAGTCAACAGTCGGTACTTTAACCTAGGTAATCCGAAGAGTAACTGATTTCTACACTTTAGGGTAACATATTTATTCACTTAAATAATAAATTTGTGATATTTAGAGTATTACAGCCAATAATAATAATAATTAAAATAACACTTTAAACATACAATTGTTTCAAATCGCAAATAACGACTAAAATATAACAAAAAATATTGATATTTTAAAAAAACCCAAAAAAAACAATTATACACCTGTTCTTTTACGTGAAATCGTTATTATTGCAATCGTTTTTTAAAACAAATAGGATACATTTCTTCATATGATACACAAATAAACAAAAAAAAATCACACCTACACAACTCTCATATAGACTCTAGAAAGAAGGGCTCTTTATAGTACATTCCATGCATATTCTTTCAATTCCCTCATATCATAGAATTATTACGTACATACACGGTCCAAATTTCATATTTTTGGGTTTACATCGTTATGCTGAAATGCGTTTGCATCTCATGAACCAGAACAGAAAAATAAAAACGCAACACGAGTATTTACTTTCTTATACAACTTTCTGAACTAAGCGCCATTATAAATTATAAAATTCTCTTAGGCTTTTATAAAAAAGAACAGATAGGTCGAGGCATCACAGCAGAGATAATATTTATGTACAATATCTACCTATACGAATATCGTTGTACGTAATAATTTTATGTATGCAATGTAATAGAACAACAGCAGTATAATCTTAGTTGCACTTAGATATAATAAACTGTCAAATAGCAATAGCGATATCTGAAATTCTATTGCGATATTTTAAAATTTTTGAAGTAAAATGCTTTGTATAATACCTATACTACACACACATCAAGCGCAACAATAAAATAAGAACTGGCAGTTTAAACAACCGTCTGACATTGTCTCCATTGTGTTTAAATGTAAACTGTGGTTAAACCACGTCTATTTCTAAACATCGGTAAATCACTCTTTTGTGATCCAACTTCTAGAATTACGTGTTCAACACATGTTTAACTTTATGTAGTGGAACGATCACCATCTTTTTGATTATACTCTCGAATATATAAGTTTTTATAGAAAAGGTTACATTATAAGATTTCTTTTCGACGGTGGAAAAGCTAGTTGTCAAATTCACCTTAGTTAATTAACAATTCAAATGTCCTATTATACAGAGGTTAAATTTATTAATAATAATTATGTGTATAAAAAGTAATCAACGATTGCTTTCATCCATTTCTATTTTTTTTTTACCTGGAACAAAACTAGTTTAAGACTGATGATTATAGGCTTTGTTTCAGTCTTATTAAGCACTATCTCAACCCGCGACTTCTTCTGCATAATTTATTATCTTAATAACTTTTATGTAGAGAGAAAGAAACATAAGCACCACACCGATTGCCCCACTTCTCCACGGCAAGAAAACATACGTCACTGAACGCGTAGTACTTGTAAAAGACGTAGTTTCTTAAATTTTTAATAACTTTATATTAAATGAATTTATCATGTTTTTTTTTCGACATTAGCACCAAGCGTTTAAGAACTAAAACAAAAAAAAATCATCGAAATCTAGAAAGTAGTTTTTCAATTATGCACTCACAACAGCAAATCTCTATTATTTTATTTATATACTAGCGAGCCCAGCGAACGTTTTGCGAAGTTTTGGACCTTGATAACAATAAACAAATCCTAAAAGCCAACAGCAACGTCACCTATTTGTCCATTTGTGAATCTAAACCACTGTTGAATCCACCTCAACACACACAAACAATTTCAATAAAATCTTTCCAGCTGTTTAGTTCAGTCACATATACACGGACAGATGAATTATATATATTTATAAAGAAGATAAGATAAAAGATTAACGTTTACGAACTACTATAATATCATAAAATGAATGGAATTTTAAAAGTAAAAATAATAATCATCAATCGCATATTAAATAAAAAATTATTCCTAAGACAAAAAAAAACATTATTAGATACGAATTTTATACCTGTTTTTAATTTTAAATTTAAAGTCATTAAAATAATTAATTCATTGCTTATTAGAACATAGTTCCAAACCGGTTCGAAACGCCCACCACTGATTTCCTCGATACCTCCATTTTGGTATTAGTCTCGAACTAATAGGCACTTTGGCTTGAATACTTTGAAGTTTGCGGATATCCGTTGTCATCGTAGAATCGTGAGAAAGAGGCTTTATTGATCGGTAGCAAAGAATGTCACCTTTCAAGATATCTTATCCTTTATTTTTGTAATGACAGTTCTTATAGGAGTGCTTTGCTATTCTGATCCGGAACCTTTTAGTGTGACGAAAACACAGTGTCCCGATATAGGAACAGTGTAAAGTGGGAGCAATGTTTCGTTTGCCTTTGGTTGTTGGAGAACAGTGAGACATCCGGTCTTCTCGCTTTCTCTTTGTAAGTTTCACTTCTACCGCGCGTGAACTACACACGTGTATTTTTTTATTATTAACCTTATCACTACATATTATAAAACAAAGTACTCTGGCACGTCTGTCTGTCTGTCTGTTCGCGATAGACTCAAAAACTACTGAACGGATTTCCATGCGCTTTTCACCAGTAGATAAAATGATTCATCAGGAAGGTTTAGGTGTATAATTTGTCAAGATTTTTTATTACCAGGGCGGGATAACGTCCGCCGGACCCGCTAGTATCTCCATATAAGGATGTACTTAAATGCTAAAAAATATCTTAAAAAGTGACTATACCAAGTGTATACGGTGTCACAGGACTTCTAAGAACTAAATAATGATCCTTACTAATATTACAAATGCGAACGTATTTGTTTGTTGCCCTTTAACACCTAACTATATCATCCGATAATGATCATATATAACATACAAATTGTCAGAGGTACTGAAAAGGACAGAGGATACCTTTCATCCAGAAAAAAGTACTATTCACGAAGTATAGGTCTAATCTATAATTAACACGAGCGAAGCCTCGAGCAAAAGCTAGTGTTATTATATATTAATATTAGACGATGCATGAGAAAAAAATAAAAACAACAAAGGAAATTAATCTTCTTAATTAAGTAAAATCACAAAATATCTAAATAACAGGAACCATCTCGAAACGGAAAATCGTTTTTTTCTCGAATATTACATATCTACTGAACCGGTGGGTGTGAGCATATTAATAATAAAGTACGCACCTACACATAACATTTTTAATCATTATCATATATCAACTACATAATTACATATTTCGCAAGAGCAGAGCGATTTCAAATATTACTATTAAGCATCGAATTTAAAATAGCAAATTCGGGTTATGTAAATCGAAATTTATGCTCATCTCTATGAATTTACTCGTGGGAAGTGTTTGATATACATTAATAATAATTTTATTAGTGCTGTTTAATACAATATTGACGATTGTTGTTATAAACTGTTATCGGTTATTCTGCTCTTCGATTATTTAGTGCTTGTATGGTATTGAATTTGTAACAATAATACAATAATGAAATGAATATTAGTTATTCATATTGTGATTTTGAGTGTAAGCAACGATAAGAGTCACATGTGGAATAGTTGTTACATAACGCACTGTTGTCGCAAGTTGCGATAACACCAACATAAAATAGTAACGCATAACAAATAGCAGAATAACGATAACAATTAATATTATAAGAGAGAAAGTTTGTGAGGATAGATAGATGTTTGTTTATTCTTTCACGAAAGAACTACTAAACGGATTATATATTTTGAAACTTTACAAGAATCTAGCTTTAATATCAGATTAATACCTAGGCTATATTCTATAACCATGTTTTTTTTTTAAATGACCATAGTATGTGTCAAGTCAGTTTGGAAAAATCATATCATCTGAAAGCTATCTTGGTGTGCGCCAATGATATTATAACTAGAGATACTTTACCTACATGATATTTTGCCAAAACAAATGGCACTATAACGCACACATAAGTAATATTGTAACGCCACACTGTCTTACATAAAATGTGGAAGTAAGATGGCATATTCTCAATATCGGAGGTGAAAAAGTAATACATAGTTATATGTTACTTAGATACGGGCGGATTGACGGGGCAGCCGTCAAAAATAACCTAACTACCCAAGTTTTAACAAGGCGCTGTCGTAGCACTTATGACGTATCTACAACTTTTTAGTTACAATATTATTGGTGTACGCTGTATAAACCAATTGTTTTTGCGTCTACATAAAATCCAAGAGATAGAAAATTAAAAATTATTTCAAATTATTGCGAAAGTTCTGTCATGAAAGTTATTTCGAAATTTTTACTCGATCATAAATTTTTGAAAAATTGAAATTTTCAAAAATCATTTTAGGGTATTACTTTCAACCTATAAAGCTACCAAAATATGCTCATAGATATATCAAAATCCAATAGTCGATTTTTAGTGGCCCGCTTAAGAAATTCTGACTCGATACAAAGCAAAAAAAGTCGAGGGCGGTCGTTAGTATACTATTGGATGTTGTAATAGTTACAAAGATGATTATGACTAGTATATAATCTGAATTTGCTAATTTTAAAATTGTTATTCAGCCACTTCTTGCTATTGCTTTTGCGAAATACGTGCTTGAGAGCGGATCGTAGAACGCACTAACACCAAATCTTAAATAATAAATGAAAATCTTAAACCATTATTTTAGACTAAGTCACAAAAAAAATTATTCCCTACACTATTTGTCAATTCCGTAATGAATTAAATTTCTATATCGATTGTCGTTTGATTTTTTTTTTTTTTTTTTATTGGAGCTCGGCAAAGTGACTGTACTGTGCCTGATGGTAAGCACAGTACAATCCAAAAACAATGGCGACCACCGAAAGACATACTATCCATCGCCGGTCACCGCTGTCATGCCGGCCTGAAAGCGACCCAGTCAGGGACAGCCCCCCCCGGCTGCTGGATATACACCGGCTGATCCCGGAACGCGACACGCCCAAACGTGCCACTATGGCGGGTGTTCCACCTGGTGTACGGTGGTCGCGATCCAGTCGGGTAAAGACACCCTACCACCCCGCAGCAACAGCATACAAGCAATTAATGTTGTACGAGTAAGTGCCCAAATTAGACAAGGTAATTTTAGAAACTACACTAGTCACAAAAATGAAGGGGTATAAAAAAACAAAATCTCGATTTTTAGGTAATATTCAACCAGCTGTAGTACACTTGGAACTACAATTTGCGTTTTTCTACTATACGATCATGTCTAGCAGAATTACAGCCTGTTGAAAATCACCAAAAAAATTGGATTGTTTTTACATCCCTTAATTTTTGTAACTAGTGTAGTTACTGGGTTGCAAATAACTAAATCCACCTATAGGAACTTAGTGACAAATTAAACAAAGGTGGTGAGATATTCTGGTGTATATAAGGAAATACTTACCATACCGATACAGTTTGATCCAGTCGTTTTTTGTTTAGCGACAGGTAACTCTCATTATATTGTCCGAACAGACCTCGATCGACGGGTCGATAAATACAAGTTAATTTATAGATATAATATGAAGTTATCTACTTCAACGAAGACGCATCTTTTCAACAGCTCTATTTTATCCCTTTTTTACGCGAGTTTTAATAAATCCGTAACGTCGAAGCAAATTTTAGTAACAGTCCTATCAAACTAATATACATATTGAAATACATAAAAATAAAACCGTAATAGTAAAACGTTCAAATAGAGAAGACACATAACTCATATCGCACAGGAGTACGAGAAACTCAATACGACAATCCGATGAAGCTGTAAAGGCCTTGCAAGGTCAATAGCGTAGTCAGTTCGTAAAAAAAAAAAACAAGAAACTCAATACTCTTGTTTTCAAAGTTGTCATAAACAGTTCCGACTGTACGCAAAAACAAAGCAGTAAAAACGTTGAGATATAACATTGTACGAATAACGCTGAATTAATTAATATTTTCGGTATTTAATCACATAATAAAGTTAATTTATGATGATGTTATATAATACTCATATTTATATTATGTGTATAACGCTATTGTTTTGTCGTAAGATTGGTTGTTGACATCGTGTGTAGACGCTGGGTCAAGGTTATCGCATTGAAAAAATCCAAAACATAGAAAAGGACCGAACTGAATTAAGTACTGCCTATCGACTCCGTTCAGGGCACATTCCACTGAATAATTTTTTACATTTAATGAAATTGAAGTCGTCACCAAATTATGATATATGTGATATGGTAGAAGACGTGTACCGCATAATGATTGAATGCACACGTAACCAAGCCCTAAGACTAGCACTGGAGAATAAAACATTTATTACACATTACGATCTGTGGGATTATATAATGCCATGCTTTCCCGACATCCGAGGAAGCAAGAATGCTGTACAGACTGGTTATGTCCGGCATTAAAAACCGGTAAATAATTGACTATGTAATTATTTTATTTTGTTGGTAATCATTGGGGCGACATGGTCAATTTGTGACCAAACCTCATTTACAAGTATAGAAATATAAAATAGAAAAGGACCTATTAATTTATCGCTTAATTAAAAGTAGTTTTATCCATCGGTATTATTAGTTTAAGAAAAGGACAACGAATCTACTCCATAAGCATGAAAGAGATACACAGTGTTGAGCGTATTTTTCCCTTTCTTCGCCATTAGAAGATTGCGTTATCGATTATTAGCAACGTAGTTTTATCCATTGGTATTATTAGTTTAAGAAAAGGACAACGAATGTGCTCCATTATAAACATGAAAGAGATACACAGATTGTGTTTAGCGTAATTTTGCCTTCATTCGCCATTGCAAGATAGTGTTATCGATTTCTAGGAAGGCAGTTTCATTTCCGGTCGTTTCAACATATAATGCGAAACGTTTTCGTAAGTCAGGAAGGTGATCATTGTAGCCGGGACAACTCGGATCAAATTTGGCTTCAGACCCTTGTAGAAACCCCGCCAACCTTCGTGTCTGTAATATAAAATATTTATAACTTTATAATCTGTCCCACGTTACGTAAAAGCGGATTAAGCAATTATATCATAACTAAAAAGCTGTAGACACGTTACCTACATAATATTTTGAGAAAACAAACGGCACGATAACGCACACATACGTAAAGTAATATCGTAACGCCACACTGTCTTAGATAAAATGTGGAAGTAAGATGGCATATTCACAATATCGGTTGTGAAAAAAAAATAGATATATGTTGATTAGATACGGGCGGATTGACGGGGCAGCCGTCAAGAGTAAGCTAGCTAGCCTAATTTTAACAAGGCGCTGTCGAAGCGCTTATGACGTATCTACAGCTTTTTAGTTATAATATCATTGGGATTAAGTGTAAAAAATGAAAAACTACATTTAGCATATGTGGGACAATTGTACGTAAAACTCGACGTTATTACCGAAATTACTTATAAAAACTTCCAAAACCAGACTCATATAAACGAGTTTTTGAATCAAGGTTACACTTTCTTCCGTCCAGACACTTAATCTGTTCTTACGTAATACATCGTACTTACCAGTGTATATGTTTCTAATTACATACATGCTATTTTTTCTTTTTTATTATTATTAGACTATCAGGGATATTGAAAACGTCTTTATTTATTGAATTAATCCTGTCCAAGTAACACGGAAATCAAGTGATATAAACACGTTGCTATTCACACGATGATAAATTTTAATGCAAAAAAAAATGTTAACACCGGCAATCGTTGAACAAAAATCCTTATTAATGATGATAACCAGTTCACAACAATCAGTTAATTGAAGTGTTAGTAGTCCAACAGTACTAAAACTAAAAACATGAATAAGACTAAATTGTGACCAGCGTACATTCACCTCTTAGTTACCATTAACCGATAAAATACCGATTCGATATACGAAAACCGATAATATACCGATTCGATTTACGAAAACCGATAAAATGATTAATAGCTATATTTCTTGATTAACACAAAGGGAATGGTTGCTTACGCTTAAAATTAAATAAAAAAAAATCGTGATAATCAATTCGCTTTATTGTTTAAACAAATTGAATAAGCGATTCGGAACAGTGAAACTTTTAAAGATTAATAATTATAAAGAAAACCTATAAAACATTACGTCTTTCATATTAACATCGATATTGTGGCCAGCCACATGAAACAGACGATCTACTACCGATATTATTACACTAAAAAATGTGCCACGGGACATGGTACAAGTTAAAATAACGAGTTAATTTTTAAACAAAAAAATTAAAAATACAATTAACTTTGATACCTTTATATTTATTAGGTTTGGAATATGAATATTTCATATATTTGTTATACTATAGATAATTAATATTTTTCTCAAACAAAATTAAAAAATATTTATTTATCTACAATAATTTCAAAGTCAAATCTCGTCGAATGTTGCTAGATCATTCCTACATGTTTCAATAATATTTGCTAATATAATTTAAGACTTAATGATTCAACGAACTAAGATGAATGACGAACGTGAGAAACAATGTTGCTAGAGTGAATATAAAAATAAATGTTGCCACTTTTCGAACTCGATATGTAGGTACATCATTAGAGAATTGAGATCTTGGTTTTTTTTTTGCATTTTACAGCAAATTCCACCTAGTTTTTAATAACCATGTATATTAAAGGGGTAATATGCTAAATCTATAGATGCCTGACAACAGATTTTCAACTTGAGAGCGGTAGATAGCCAGATGCATTTAATAAATTATTGATTCCCAAAATTCTAATAAAAAATAACTATTCAAGGATAGATTACATCAAACTGCATAAAATCGTAAAATAATTCCCGGACATTGGCAACACTATAATACATTTTACATCAGTAATAAACTAGCGAATCTCTCTACGATGAATGTGAATAAATAAATAATAGAGTATGCGATAGTTACTTAAATATTATATTATTATCATAATAACCACAATAAGTTTGCGAATATTTATAAGATTGTACTAAATATAGGATGAGATATTTTTTTTATTTTTCTTTTATTTTCAATCTGACACGTTCTAATATAAAGGCGGGGTTACATTAAATTAAACATTTAAAAACAGAATAGCATCGAACTCGCAAACAAATGTTTGATTTGACATATTAAAAAATAAAGTCGTTTGCAAATTTGAATCGAATCTGTCTACACGCAAACACCTAACGTCGTCTCACCACACATGTAACGTTAAAAATGAGTGTCTTTTATTAAATTAACACAATAAACGAGGAAATACACCGACGAACGATATCTAAGTACATATTATATCCTACTATCACAAAAAAATTCTCAAATTAAAACTAAATTGTGCTACGAATGGCAACACCTGATTTGTGTTATTAAATTAAAAAAAAAAAACAAATCGACCGCGATCTGATGGGAACAGTACCGCCACTATATATACAAGAGTTTGTTAAATACAAAAACAACACAACATATGTCGTGAGACAGATTATAATAATTATAAATATTTTATAAGTATTTTTTAATTAACACACAGCCAGCAATACGAAGATCCATTTGGAACATTTTAGAAAATCACTTTTTTCTTATTTGTTTATTATAATTGTGTCATCTTATGATAATCGAAACATTTATTGACGTATAAATATACCAAATCGGCATTACTGACTGAGTCATAGACAAAAATACCTACAAATGTTAAAAATAGATTATTACATTTTTTTTTAAACAGGAAATTGATATAACACCCTATGGATATAATTTTTCTTATATACTTCAATCCGTATACGAATCCTTGTCAACGTGTCTCTTTATTGGCGACACTAAACTCAACAATTAGAACAATCAATTAGAAAAAAAATCAAACGGCAAAAAAAATCACTTCAATGTTATGCAATACAAAAAATGCAATAAAACGAATTATTACGAAACAAATTAAGGTGCCTGCTCACACACACCAGTCGCTTACCTTAGTTAAACAATCCATAGACAATCGAAAAAAAAAACACTGAAGTTGAACATTCACTGACTTTAAGGTGTCTTTTTTAAATAAATTATACAGTCATTAATGTCGACATTCTAGACTTACGTCCCGATTAAAGTTAGGTTTAATGTCGAAAATTATTTTAATAGACATATTTTACTGTCAACAAAAAAAAAAAATACAGTTAAATCACATCCATATTTTATCTCGATTTTTAATTTTGTCTGAAATTAAGTCATTTTATCTTTTGGAAGTATTCAGGTTTTTTTTTTATAAAATAGCAAGGCTTAAATAGTCACTATAGCCTATTTTACCCATTTTACCCTGTCTCAAATAGAACCGCAGTCCTATCTGAGACCTGACAATAGCAGGTCGCCACTCTTGTGTAGTAAAGTTGGAACGCACCATAAAAATCGAGACAGAATTCTAATAAAATATGAGAAATATATAGTAATATCGCTGTTTAAAAATGATTTATTAACTCTTTCATGTCCATATTACAATACCAATTTTTTGTTTTTGTTATAAAACTGTCGGCTTAAATTTAACATAATCTTAAAATTATTTAAGTAATTATATTGTCTTTATATGTCAATGAAAAGAACCATAGTAGTTATGTTTATAATCTCAGCACTCTGGTTTGCTTAAAGATCAAAATAAAAATTAAATTAAATCAAATAATGCAATTGTCAAACAAGTGTGCGATCCGCCTTATGGTGGACATGATCCATGGACGCTAGCAACACCGACTTTTTCTTACTCAAGCAAAATCTTATTCCTTGGCCGTTATCGATATTCTTTATCACATTTTTCTAACCACCAAAAAGTCGATAAACGCTCAGACCTATAAATAAAACTCTGTACAAAATTCGTTATAAAATAAATTAAAATTCGTTATAAATTAAATTACATAGTTGCGTACACATTTCCCATCAGATAACAGATAATACAAACATTTTTTTTATCACTATCGAAATAGAACTTTGACAATGGCAAATTCTTTTCCGGTACCAAGGCGAAAAATTTACAAAAAAAAAAAACATTTTTTTAAATTAATTTATTATTCGTTGTTGGTGAATTTCTCCCATATGAGCATGACTAAACATATATTCGGCGTTACATGTAGGAGGTACGGCGTTAAGCCCTTGTAGAAGCCACGTATACGTTCGTACCTCCATGTCTCGGTGATGCAGTGCCAAGCGCCGTTGTAGCTACGGTGCTGGTCTTGAAGACGTGCCCTTACCACCTGATACGGGTAAGTGGCGCCCGCTGCTATTAATTTAGATATGGCCGCGAAAGTTAAATACTCCACTGATGTCTGAAAAAAAATTACAAATGTTCTTTTTTTGTGCTTTATAGTTTACCGCTTGACCACAATCTCATCTCATCTTAAACGACGATCGAAATCAAATACTTTATTCAATTTAGGCCCTGAGAAGGCGCTTATGAACGTCAAAGCTACCACCGATTCGGAAAGCAAACCCATTCATCGAGAAAAACCGACAAGAAACTCCGATCTACGTTATGTCTTCATGATACATATTTTTACTAACATAGATAGTTATATTCGTTTTTAGAGATGCACAGAGAGGGGCGTCATTTCCAGACGTCACCATCATTCACATATTGTTCCCCCCTAAAATAGCATTTAGACCAGGGGTATTCCTAAACTTTTACAGTCCGCGGCGCACTTTCATGTTTAGAGTTTTTGACACGGCGCGGCGCAGCGCCATAACCTTGCTAGCTAGTAGAAATAGTTACAATAATACTAGTTGAATAGGCACAAATATTAAAACATCCACAACATGGATCTGTGTGTACTAGGATTTAATAGTTTACGTTATACTCCGGACTAACTAAGTTAAGCTATTCTAGAAAGGTTCAGAAGAGGGCCTCACGACACCCTTCTTTACTTTTTATGACGCACCCTTTGGGAACATCTGCTTTAGAAATTAAAACCCGCTTAACATGGTGCATTGAACTCACTATCCAGCAAATCGGTTGTTTTTTCTGGAACTGACTACGCTATTGACCTGGCAAGGTCTTTACAACTTCACCGGACTACTTAATCGGTTATGTGTTTTGGGACCTTGTTATAAGGCCTAACACTATTACGTAAAAAATGAGTTCGTGTAACCGTCACACGCGATAGAAGTAAAACTTTTTAAATACTTTTTATTTTGTCAATAAATAGTTTATAAACATATAAAACAAAAAAAAATTGAAAAAATAAATAATAAAATATATTAAATTGAACAATAATAAAAATCATACAATAGAATTAATTACGTATATATGAACGCGCGACCGTGCTGCCATCTGGTTTCAATGTAAGTAAGAAACAAATTAAAGCTTCATTATCTATAGTGCCATGTATCAAGCTAATTCGGAACTTAAATACCACAGGAAATATTATTAGCAACTCTTTGTTATAAAGTAAATAAAATATAGAAAAGTACGAAAAGATTACTGAAAAGATGATTTAATAGAAGTTTGGTTATGTTTAATTATTAATTAACCGGATGGTGCAGAAACGTGACGCCATATTGCCGTAACGGACTTCCGTTGCATTGTCGTCCAGTTACCTCCTAGTCGCGCCTAAAGTTTTACTTAAAAAAATTGTTTTTGGTCTTAGTGAACAGTTGCAGGGATTCAAACCTACATGATCAACGCAGTAAATATAATAAATAGGTTTCATTCATTTACTTCGCTATTACATGTTACAAATGGAAATATCCAGTGTTATTTTTAGTCGTCGAACGTTCTAGAAACAAATCGAAAACGTACTAACTTTGCAACAAAGAACAAATAAAATTTATCGGTTTACGGGCACCTAAAATGTAAACAAAGGATTCATTTTATTTCCTTCGCTGTAATCTCAATCTACGAATTAGTGCTCGCATAGTGCAGTTATTTTTGTCGTCGAACATTCTGGTAACGTTTTGAACACGTTCAAACTTTTTGATCGAAAGTGAACAATATAAGAATTATATAATTTTAAATAGGCACTACAATATCAACAAAAGTAAAGTTCCTACAAATGCAGCGCAAAAAATTGACATAGTAAAGTATTTTATTGTCAAACATTCTGTAAGCAAATCGAAGACGTTGCAACTTTTTATTCAAAGAGTCACTACATAGCATTTACTGTGTCAATTTAATAACAATTATTATATTAACTTAATTATTAATCGTGAGGATATAAAAAAACTATGAGTTAATTGTATGTTTTGTTATATTTTTAAATAAGCAATAGAATGTAAAACATATTTATTTAGGATACACGTGGCTAAAGATAATCACAGCAAATGAAGGAATGCAATTAAGTAACCTACTTAGTATAAAGCGTTGTAGAAATATTAAACAATGCAGTAAGCGATACGATCATAATTGACACAATATAATACACGTAGATTCATGATTAATGACGTAATGGTTTTAGTAAATTCATGCGATTCTTGACTTTAGATTAATCGATTAAATACCGCCAACATCTAATTAAATAAGGGTATTTTTATAGCGTGTTTAGAAACATGAATACAGTACAATATGCATTACAATATATTTTGTAACAACGGCGATTAAATTGCCTTCACGTTTATCACGATTTAGGACTTTGTGCAATTTTTCACATTGTTTTTGAATATTTTGGTATAATATCTATATATATATCTATACTATAATAAAACTGTAGCAAGGTCAAATCTGTACATTAAACATTTTTTGAAAATTTTTATCGGGGTAGACTTTGTTATCGATATAGAAGCCAAAAATAATCTTTTTACAATTTTTGTCTGTCTGTCTGTCTGTCTGTCCCTGTGAACACGCATCACTCTGAAAGTACTGAACCGATTTTGACAAAACTTGGCACAGTGATAACTAATATTACGAGATTACATCTAGGATACTTTTTATCTCATAAAACGCAAGGGATTCTCCAGGATCTGCCTGTTTGTCTGTCCCTTTGAACACGTATCACTTCGAAAGTACTGAACCAATTTTGTCGAAATTTGGCACAGTGATAACTAATATTACAAGGTTACATCTAGGATACTTTTTGTCTCATAAAACACAAGGAATTCTCCAGGATAACGGACGAAAGTCAAAAATTTGTAGTTAATGAAATTCTTAACGGATTTTGGTAAATTTTCTTTGTGCTATATATAGCAGACAGATTAGCTAAAAATTTAAGCTAAATTTTCCAAAGCTACTTTAAAAAAAAATACCAAAAAAAAAAAAACCTGGGTTCCGAACCGCCGGCCCCGCCGAACCATATAATGTCCAGCACGTTACAACTGAGCTACGGCTATATGATATTACTTTGCGTAATTATCAACCACATATGAAACAAATATGTGTAAACGAAACTGTCACTTATATGTTGTTACACTTATTTTATTGTATGAAAAATGTTTGCTAAACAAAGGTGACAAGATTTTTTCCTAAAACATAAACCTAGATAATATTTACATTGCATTGTAGAAAATGAATCTCAATTAGAGTTGTATCAGTACGTGTGTTGTTTCGATATTTGATAAAATTAGTTTTCTAAATATTGTTGAGTCTTGAAGTAGTTGGGTTTTAGGTTTGTGAATTTACGATTAAAATAAATAAGTTGAGGTGTTTGCAGTTATCATACTATGTTGTATTTATACTAATATTATAATGAGAGGTAAAGTTTTGTTTTCGAGGAATGCTTGGTACCTACCTATCACTGATCCAATTTCAAAAATTCTTTCACTGTTAGAAAGGTATATTATCCCAAGTTCAGTTTCTCAGTAAAAAAGGTGGTTTATATGTCAGAAGTAAAATAAATGTGACAAAATTAAAATTTAATGCAGACAAACAATTAAAACAAAATGGAAATTTAATGTAGATAAAGTTCAATTTTTTTACAGTACTTTACGTGATAAAGTTACAAGGGGTACTGGGAAGACATTTATCGGCAATATATGTAAGTTAGTTTTGATCTTCACTTTGATGACACTACTTTAGGTAATGCTGCGAGCAGATTCTAGGCTTATTTTAAAAGATTTCTCACATACCAACTGGGTATATGTTTGAGTGAGTCCCTGGATAGTTTGGATTCACAATTGGAAGTGCTAGATGTTGCTGCAATCGGCTTTTAGGATTTTTAAGATTGTTTGCGTTTAAAAATACAATTGAAACCGGTATGCAGTTACCGATTTGGTGCAGACGAAGTTGCACGGGTCAGCTAGTACTAAATAAAGAGGTAAAGTTTGTGACGTTGTGAGTTTTTGACGTTGTAGGGAGTAATCTCAGTAACTACTGGTCCAATTTGAAAAATTATTTCAGTGTTATATAGCCCATTTATCGAGAAAGGTTATAATGCTATATACCATCACGCTAAGTCAAATAGGAGCGGAGCACCAATGAAGAATGTTTCAAAATCGGGTTTTTTTCCTATTGAGAGCTTCCGCTGCGTGTTACCGTTAGCACAAAGTAACTATTCCACGCGGACGAAGTCGCGGGCAGAGGCTAGTATATTATAAAATAAATACTCTATTTATTTAGCTGTAATGATGTTTCAATTCATTTTTGACGGGACTTAATCGAGTAAATAAAACTAAGGAGTCGCCTGAATTTACTAAAATCATGATATGATGAAGAATATTGAGTGTATTGCAAAAAAATAGTGCCCTCTCTTTTTCAACCTCATTATTATTTTCTTACCCTTCTCTCACCTAAGTAGTGTCGGCACCATCGGTATTATTACAAAAAAAGTTAAATATGTATAGAATAAATACATGCTTTAAAAAAGTTTAGGTACTTACATATTAAATGCACCGCGCTCGTCGAACGTTCGACATCTTGCTCTTTTATCTCGCTTTGGTTAGGTTAGCTTAGTCTTGCTAAAAAGGACAACACGAGCTTGCCGCGCAGCGGTCGGCGAGCGCGGTGCATTTAATACGTAAGTACCCAAACATTTTTAAAGCAAGAATTCAATACGTATGTAACTTTTCTGTAATAACACGGCATATGTTTTCCTTTTTAATTTTTATTTTACAATTTATATTGTGATAAGAAAATTCACAAATCTCTCTTCGCACTGTCGTAATAAATACTTACCAGTTTGATGTCGATCGGTAGGTTCCTGTACTGGTTGTAACTGTTTTTCATCTCTTCGTATGTCATGAACTGGAGAGCGCCGTGCGACACACCGAACATGCCCGGAACAAAGCCCTGAAATTATACATAATTTCATCGTTAATACAGCATGACTGGTTAAAGAGTTGCAATATTCTCACAGATTACTAATTACTTGCTTCTCGTTCTAAATCAATTAAAAAAAAATAGGTGCTTGCATAAGTAAGAAGGCAACATAAACAATTCGAAATCGAATCTGCTTAAAAACATTACAATAAAGGATAAGCTCCGCGTAATAGGTGCCTCCTATTGTATTCGATCAATAGATATACAGTTATATTTTGCATTATATTTTTATTCTTATTTCTATATTCTGTGTTTTGGTGTTAAAAGGACCAATGTCCAAAAACATATTTCCAGTAAGACATTAGAAAAACCAGTAATTTTTGGTCTTATGGATTTATATGACTTAATAAATAGTTACAAACGTATTACTCGCAAAATTAATAAATATGTATTCTTTCCTAGCTTTGACTTCCACTTCCACATTGACTTTTGACATAAGATATTTTGAAAGATTTCCGATACACATTCGGTCTTTTAGAACAAACTATAATATTTTTTAGTTAATTTTTTTTAAAAAACCTTAGTCATTTGTGAAAACGTACTTTGGCCCTTTAAATACCAGGCCATAGATTTAATGAAACCGTCATTATCTATATAACATATGGAATTAGATATTCGTATATACGATAAACTTCAACACCGTTTGATCTAACATAATAAAAGTTGGTACACCTGTGTTTTTTCACAGAGAAGATTCTCATGAGATACAATCACGGGCCTTCATTAAAAAGAAGTAAACTTGATTCACAGCTGTAGTTTTTTTAAACAGTACCACTGTTAGCAATATCATCATGTGGTATCATTCACTAATTATTATTAATTAGACATGATATAAGATCCTAGTTTATTATAGACTAGCGGGCCCGGCAGACGTTGTCCTACCCTGATTATAAAAAAATTCTTAACAAATTACATGAATCACTTTATCCATTGGTGAAAACCGCATAAAAATCCGTTCAGTAGTTTTAGAGTTTATCGCGAACAGACAGACAGACAGACGCGGTTGGGGACTTCGTTTTATACTATGTAATGATAGTGACAAGAATAATATTAATTCTAAATGTCTTTAATATATTACGTAAAAGTTTCATCATTTTTAATGGTAATAAAATTATGTTATTAGTATAGCTATTCCCGCGACTTCGTCCGCGTGGAATAGTTACTTTGGGCTAAAGCTAACACGCATCGGAATCTCTAAAAAAACGATTTGTAACATTCCTCATCAGCGTTCCACTCCTATTAGTCTTAGCGTGATGATATCTTATATCGTTCCTCGGTAAATGAGCTATCTAACACTGAAAGAATTTTTCAAATCGGACCAGTAGTTCCTGAGATTAGTGCGTTCAACCAAACAAACAAACCCACCAGTTTTATGATATTGGTATAGATAATTCAATAATTCCTTATGTTTGTGTGTGATTCAATATGACGCAATCAAATATGTCTTCAAGTGAGAACAAAAATATTCTATAAATATATGGGCAATGATAAATCAATATGAAATATGCCTATATACCTATAATGCCACAACTCATCGTGACGACCATCAAGTTTCAGTATACATTTATACATCTTTTTAGTCGTGAATTATAAAAGCATAGATAAGAAATCACGACGTGACTTTGAAATGTCCAGTCTGATATGCAAAATAGAAAGATGGAGATTCGGTGTCGCGTGTATCTCGAAATAACTATAATCTTTTACATAATATAACAATCGTGTTCGTACAAAATGTAATCAAACTTTACAATAAAGCGGATACACTTCAAGACTTATTGAAAAATTATTCTCTCTTGGCTAGATAATAGATCCGATCATTCGTTCAGGAGTCCTTCAAACCGCATCTTACGACATACATTGACTCTATAGTAGTTCACAGCATACCGAGCATTTCACAACTGCACCCCAACGCAATAGTAACATAGATTCTGCAAAGTCCCTTTTTCATTTTTCAATCAGTTAAACTTTAAAAAACTTAACAAAATATACATACATTTTAAATAGAAATATAGTAGTTAATTAGACGGAATGTATAATTGGCATATCCATTGCTAACAACAGATTTCAAGTAGTAAGTGCCCGTAACTTCATCCCCGTTAGATTACAATATAAAACTCAATAACGTTGAAATACAGCCTAACGCCGCGCCGCCGCGCCACCTGGTGGCAATATCCCAATCCAAGCTTTACTCCGATTACCAGATAACCATTTTGGCACCTTTACGGTAGTTGTTCCTTCGGCTGGGTGCCTACTACGCCCGTTAAAAACCTGATGAAGCTGTCACACCCATCACGTCAACATTGTGAGATATTAAAAAAAACCCTTGGCTAGCTGATATCTTCGATAAATAATTATAGGTACTTATTTCACATCCTCTAAAAACTTGACAGTATAAATACTAACCTTATTAACTAGTAAATAGAATTGAAAATAATATTAAAACACGAAACAATATATTCGTCTTTCTGACCTATATAATTTTATATATATCACACTCTAAATTCCAATACTATCTGCTTTGAACCCTGACCTGTTACGTACGAACAATCGAAACCAGTTAATATACTGCTCAATCTACATTCACAATTACTACAACAATTTATATGACCGCTTTCATGATTCAACGATCAGTGGGTGCGGTTATTTTAGAAATTGTTCGTAATTTATACTTTACAGTGTATTTTTTTAAGTCGAGACGGTCATAACGACTGCCGACAGAAGTGAATACTCAAAACAATGGAATAACAATGTTTTTCTTTTAAATATTAAAATAAATTATAATCTGAACTATTTAAATTTCATAATTTGTAAATTATATACATTTTTATACAGTTTACTAATTAATCAAACAAGCTCAGTACAAAATATCAATATTACATGTTCACAGGCCGCTATTCTACGTGTTGCTAGTCTGACGCAAGCGCAATACGTCACGAGCATGTCGTAGTCCGGTGAAGCTGTTAAGACCTTGCTAGGTCAATAGCGTAGTCAGTTCGAGGAAAAAATAAAATAAAAAAATGTCACGAGCATGTCGAGGTCATCGGTGACACGATACCGTAATTTCTTTCCATACCATATATTTTTTTAGATAATTCAACGCGACTATAAACGTTTTCACTTCAAAAAATATTGTCAAAATACCTGAGTTGACTCATACAAAATACATGTTTGAGCTCGTGAGGCACACATTCTGATACACATAATCATCATCATCATCATCATCATCAACCTGTAAGAGACCCACTGCAGGGCCATAGGCCTCTTCCCGAAGGAAGGTATGAGCATAATCACTACGCCAGCCCACGACGTATTGGTGATTTCAAACTCTGAGAAATCCACAGTTATATGTTTTCCCACATATAGTAGTACTACGAGAACATTTCTCAGGTTTAGGTTTCCTCACGATGTTTTCCTTCATCATCAGCCGATAGTGTTACCAATTTAAATTGAGCCATGAGCCATGAGCAGGTTTTAGAACAAAGTCCCAAAACACATTACCGATTTGCCTGATAGTGAGTTCAAGAACCATGTCAAGCGGGTTTTAATATCTAAAGGCTATGGATCAATATGTGAACGATTGTGACGTCTGGAAATGACGCCCCTGTCTGTGCATCCACTAATAACGAATGTCAATATTCATGTTCCTATAAAAATATATGACATGAAAAGATAAACCAGATCGAGTTTCTTGCCGGTTCTACTCGATGACTGGGCTGTTTTCCGAACCGGTGGTAGCTTTGACGTTCATAAGCGCCTTCTCAGGGCCTAAATTGAACAAAGAATATTTTGATTTGATTTGAGCGCTCGGCCCTTTAGTTCGATGAAGCTGTGAAGGCCAATAACGAAAATCACAAAAAAAAAGTCGTCAAAATAGAATGTCGCTAAACAACATCTATTTTTCGGCAATCGGAAGTATCGTACTTTTTAACTCATTTTAATTATTAACTCGCTTTCCTAATGTCTCTTAAGGTGGAATTTTAGTAACTGACCCTTAACTAACTTACTTACGAGTACTTAAATTAATACATACTTAAATTTTGCATGTAGCTCGAGATTGGTTGTCAATACAAGAAAGTAAAGTGCAAAAAAAAACGAGAAGAATAAAATAATTTGAACTTAATTTAATACTTTTCGGAAACTAAAAATTTCTAAAATTTGTCACAATTTTTCACACATGTTAGAAAGCAAAATGTTTATACTTTTTAGTTCGTTCTATAAACGTCATGTATTATTATTATTTATTTTATTAATTTATCGACTTAAAACTAAACATAATTTTGATTAAACGCTACAAAATAACGAAGTAGAAAAAAGAACATCCTAGTTTTATCACGCAATAATATTGTCAATTCAAAACTAATAAATTGACTTACTTTTGCACTAAAGTATATATTATTATTATCTCCCTCCCCGGTTAATGTAACCATGTAAACTAAATAAAAGGGAACGTAAGAGCAATTTTAATAAGATGTCTAGTATCACACCGGACATTTAGTATGTATTGATTTTTTTTTATGTCATAGGAGGCAATCGAACAGTACGGTCACCTGATGTTAAGTGATCACCACCGTCCATAGACACTTGCAACACCAAGGGAGTCAGAAGTGTGTTGCAATCCTGTGTTTGGGGGGAGGGGGAGGGAGAGGAAGGGAAGGGGAAGGAGAGGTGAGGTGGGCCTCCGGCGCTCTCACTGACTTAACGAAACGCAACAATGCAAGCACTGTTAGTTACTTCACGTCGGTTTTCTGTGAGAGGGTGGTACTACCCCGGGCGAGCCGACCCATTCACGCTGAAACCAGTAATAGATTGATCTACCTACCAGAACCTACCATGATTATCATGATTACAATGGAAAAATGAAACATAGCCTAATATAACAAACTAACAGTCTAAACGCAACCTAATGGTAACTCTCCACCAGCGACAGAATTTTAGAATCATATCAGTAGTCCTAAAGAACCTATAAACATTCAGAAACTTGGCTTACCTCCTTGTAATAATAGTGCAGTATAGGTGTAGTTATTGTGTGAAAACCACAATAAAAATACAACTCATTCATAATTAAGCATTTAATTAATGACCTGTCGTTTGTTATACTCACACATTCTCACAACACAATTGAGCAATACACCGTCACAACAAGCCATCACAATGAACAAACTTAATTGACTATTTGTGTGAATATAAAACGTGAAGGGTAGAAGGTTAAACGATCATATGTTAAATTACTCGTGTTTCAATTTCCCTATAGAGAAACTTAAGAGAGAGACAAACTTATTAAAACAACTGTTTGAATGCTCCACGTTTTAACGTATATTAGAGTATTTATACAAAACGCGCGTGACTATGTTTAATATATCATATGGCTTATCTTCAGTCATAGAAAGCATGTAAATATTGCGAAAGGTTGTGTTTTTAGCTCTACACTGATATATACATCTATACTAATATTATAAAGAGGTAAAGTTTGTGAGGTTGTAGGTGGTAATCTCAGTAACTACTAAACCTATTTTGAAAATTATTTTATCAATATAAAGCCACGCCATTTGTGAAAGGCATAGGCTATATATTAACCCGAAAGATGAAAAGAGTTTTATGTGGTAGTCGCATTTGCAAAGTAAGTCGGAGAAAAAACGGTCGAACGAAAATGTTTATTACCAACGCTGCCTTAACGATGAGAGATTTGTGATTGAGCTCTAGACCTTGTTAATGCCTACAAAAAAGTCAGCGACAGCATATGTCTAACTTTTATATTTAAGTCACAAAAAGTAGTTTTTTTATAAATGTTTACCGCCCAACGAAGTGGGCACGGGTCAGCTAGTATGTTATACAGAGATAAAAAAAAAACGATTTTTTTTAATCACGTAAATAAAATATTAACAATTATTTCAAAATACTTCAGTCTATAGCTAAATTATTACATACAGAAGTTCGTTCGCTTGGTTCACTCGGTTCGCGTGTTGTGCCTACATTTCGTGAACTTAATTTTTTAGACTGATTATGTCATGAACAACATATACATACTTATGTGCATGTGCCTTTATTCGATTGATCTGATATTCTAAGATTAAGTTATTATCTCTTACTGAAACCTATTATTACAAAGGCCACCTGTACTCAGGCGACAATTTTTTTTTCGAACTAATTACGATATTAGCCTAGTAAGGCCTTAACAGCTTCACCGGAATACTAAGGCGAGAGCTTCAGCCGATTTAATTTTGATAACTAGCTCAAGGGTGCACGGCACACCTCTGCTTCGGCTGTCGCCTAGTTTATGCAATTCGCAATCTAACTGAACGAACCTAAGCTAAGCTACATATTCATACGTATATAAGTTAGTGAGATATGTATATATGTGTACCAAGCACCTCAATAACTCTTATATGTATTTTGTGTCGGATATTCTTTTGTCTGAACTAATTTAGTTCGATAAGGGAACGACAAATTAGATTCCAGCTTTAGATTGAATTATGAAAAAAAATATCGTTAATCATTCATTGTTTCCCATTAACTTGAGGAAACAGTAAATCTAGTAATAGAAATGTTTCAACATGGCAATATCCAAAAAACAAGACTTTGTACTGCGGTTTATTCGTACAAGAAAACAGTGTATCGAATTTGCTAAGCTCTTGCATTGACGGACCAACTATGAAATTCATCGGTCCTAAAGCAATCGAATCGAACTTTAGTCAAACATAGTAACCGATTAGTCCCGCTATCCGTAGAATCTAGAACCTAAAGATTTGCAAAATTCTTACATATAACAATGATATATTGATGCACATTTTACATTTGTAACTTAGTAGTAACTTTTCCTTTTTTGTGTGAAGTCGGAATAGCAATTATCTTTAACCTTAAGAGATAGCATTGTAGGTAACAATGAATACTACGTATACGGTTTTTACCCGTAACCTGGTTATCATACTACCTTGTATTGCACAATGTACTATGTTTATTTAACTGTAGAGCTGACGTAATTAATCTTGTTGGATTATAATAATTAAATACAGTTAGCGTCACCTACAAAACATAATAAGACAATATAGGTTTTCGAATCTGTTTTTGTGTTCCCAGCGGATTCTGATACGGTTTTCATTATCGTTTACATAATTAATTCCGGAAGACTTATCTATAAAATATCTGTATATTATCTATACTAATATTATAAAGCTGAAGAGGAAGGTTATAGGCCATATATCATCTCGCTAAGACCAATAGGAACTGAGCACTAATGAAGAACGTTTCAAAATTAGTTTTTTTTCCTTTTGAGTACATCTGCTGCGTGTTAGCGTTAGCCCAAAGTAACTATTCCACGCTAATGAAGTCGCGGGCACAAGCTAGTGACGTAATAAAAACGTAATTCACGTAAACGGTACGTCTTTAACGTAATTATATTGGCGAAATTATATAAGTTCGATTGAAGATAATAATATTTTCCCATAGAAGCGTCCACTGTGACTTAAGCATGAAAGTTCAATTTATGGTATTACCAAATTAATTTTTTTGTTTTGTAATTTCTTCAATAACTTTGAAATCATAACTTCTTTCATATATTATACACTTAAATTAAAAACACAGACCCACAAACTACGTCTATAATTAAAAAGAGAATTATTTAAATCGGTTAAGTACTTTTCGAGTTATAATAACCACACTAACGGACAGATAAAGAGACGTCGCCTTCTATAATACACTAGCATGTGTTCACGGTTTCGCTCACGATGATATAGATCTAATTTATTCCTCGAGAACATTACGTCTTTTCTGGATGTAAAAACTGGATAGTACCCTTGGTAAGATGTATGCAAAATTTCACGATGCTCGGTTGCATTGTAAAGACGTGGAAGCGTAACAAACAAACAAAGTCACAATTGCATCTATCTAAATATAAGTCAGGATAAGGACACAATAGATATAGAAACACTGATAACACTAGATAGTAACAGAATCAATACAAATACATAAAAAGAAATCTTTTCTTATCGTTTTCTTTTTTTTTGCAAATTCAATAAAAGCATACGATCCATCAATCACGCTTCGATAATGTCACATCGGTAATATTATTTTTATTCTATGAACCAATACATTATGTCATTATTACATATTCAATCTTGCAGTTTTACTATTCACTTCAATGAAAGAAAAAAACCTTACCATTGGAAATAAGCGACATAGTATTGAAATGACAACGTATGTATTGTTTTAGAACTTTTTTAGGAAAAGGCCTTAGCAAGAATTAAGACCAGTTTTATACTTTCATGAAAATAATAATATAATATTATAAAAATATGACTTTGTTGGCGTAGCAAGGCCTTAACAGCTTCACCGGACTACAGTTAGTTAGTTATACAAGGGCATAAGATGATAGCTTGGTTAATACCCTTGTTCGGGAACTCGGCATCGGTGGATGTAGGTTCGAATCCTTGTAACTGAATCGGAGCTTCCGGTGAAAGGAAACATCGTGATGGAACTATAACATCTATCTATCATATATATCTAAGTTCATCTGGACAGCGACTACTCACTAATTGCAGCTGCAATTGAGTGTTAGTCCCCTTTGGGTTTGGCGTGTTTACCATCTTGGTCCACATTATTTAACATCAGGTGAGGTTGTGGTCAAACTCTAAAGTATAAAAAAAAAATTTTATCCCGGAAACAAGTATCATTCCCGCTGGACATGCCAAAACTACAATAACGCGAGCGATGCCGAGGTCAAAAGCTAGTAACCTTATAAAGTTATTTAAGTAAAAGTATTAAATTTGCGACAATGCGACGATCCCCTTGAATACATTTAAATTTTCCATGTTTATATTTATCGAAACTCATGTTTACGACATTTAAACAACCAAGTAACAACTATAAGATACAAAACAGACCTGTATTTACATACTCGGTAAACACCACTAAGCTAAGAAAACATCTGAAATGTACGGAACTAATATAATCTGTTTACTTGATACCGATAAATATTATATAATCGGAAGATATATCAATATCTAAGAGCATTGAGAATTGACGATAATAACAATTGATGCTAATATACTTGGTACTGATTGAATGAATCAGAGCGTTTGATATATGAGTTGTTACATTTCAAATTGAGCTAAATTGAATTTTAGCTGTTCCTTATATTTTACGTTGTTTTTCAAGAACTTAAAACGTAAAAATGCAAATGTACGTGTAAAAATACCATTAAAAAAAAACTAAAAATTTTATGGACAATATTTGAACTTCGGTCTTGGTATTTAAAAACTAGAAAACATAAAAAAAATTAAACATGTTATATGAACGATTAAAATTAGATTTGGCTCATTTTAAAATGTGACGTCACATATCCTTCGACCGCAGAGCACCTATAAGATGCTATACACTGCCGCACAAATACAAAAAAGGAATAGAAACTTATTACTATGTCTTATCCGTGGATTATTGAACTATAGAGAATATTTATCTACCTTAACTTTTATATCTACCAATAACATGTTCTTACGTCATGATTTTTCCTATAAATAAGTATAATAAAAATAAAAGAAAAACTAGGAGACTTTAAAAAGTATTAGACTTGTACCAAAAAGCACCGTTTTTAGAAATTTAATAGACAAATTTGACGAATATATAAATTATTACAAGATTAACATAAATACATAGCAAATGACATCATGTTATTTAAAAAAATGAACTCGGTTCAGTTTGGTAGGAGGAAACAGGGAAATACGAAAAAAGGTACTAGACTATTATTGTCTCTTTCGCGCCCTATTCCAAAGCTCGAGGAGAGCGCGACAGCAATAGATTCTTATCTATATCCACATAATATTTACATAATGTTATTTGTTAGACTACTAAGATAATAATAGTAATATCAAGAGAATAATTAGAGTCCCATAGGCCATAGTTCATGCGTGACGTTATATACGTTCAGAATAGGACGCCGGACGCTACTCATAAAATAGTTAATAGGGATGTAGACACTTGAAAATAGTAATTTATATCTTTATGTCTATTATACGTAAAAAATAAATATTACACAATTTTATATACTTTTTTTTAAATGTTTTCATTATTATTTTTCTATATTACCACGTAAATGATCATGCCTATCATGCTTATATTTTTCTTAGGTATGCATATGTATTTTAAAGTGTGTAAACGTCAGTACAATGTTTTGGAGGCTGTGACGTCACGTGCTATTATTAATGTCTCTGTTTGACGTGGTGATAATAATGAATTAATGACTTTTTTTAATTTGTCATTAAAATGGTATGATGCCAACATAAAAATTATGTTGATGTGTATCATAAGTTATCAAAAATAAACTTAAAATATAATTATTTTCGTTTACTGTATTAAAATCTATGCTGTTTCAATCGACAAGAAAAAATAACATGAGAATTAAGCCAAAATATTACTAAAACTGTAGTATTATCATCAAATATATACTAATTACATGTTTCAAATGTTCAATAACATGATATGATATCAAATCATAGATTATGCATAGAGTTTTGAAAGATTCATTAAGAAGGTTACAACAATAACCTTTCCTTTATCAAATCGTTTAAGTACTTGGAATTACCTAGTCGAGAGGATGTTTGTTCAACGGTGACTCACTTTTGTATAAGGTTTTTTTTTTTCAAACTGACGAATACTAGATTTCGAATCGATAAGGCCCTTTAAACTGCCGCCGGTATTGGTGGCATGCCTAAAAGATACTCAGACAAATTGGCAACAAACCACAAGGATGTCAAAGTGACTGTATCTCGGTGTAGGCTAAGATCTTGTACAATAAGCATAATAATCAATTTTGTAACTGCGTGTTAGTTAACACGTTTCGTGCCACGTGTACCACCGGTGGTACATGTGAAACTTGTTCTTTAGGTCATGTGTACCACCGGTGGTACGAAAAAATTACTTATATTATGTATGATACTGTAACATAATATTGTATGATAATACGTGATGTAGTCCGGTGAGACTGTGAGGGCCAGTCAGACCAATAGCATAGACAGTTCGACAAAAGAAAAAATGATAATCTATTATTTTCAAAATATCAAATAGCCTGAAGGATATGTCAGACAAAAATGGCTTGTCACGAATAGTATTAAAGGTAACAATCATATGACCGTGTGTGAAATTGTTTCTGATATTTCCGAGGTATAGAATCAAAACTGGTATGTCCTTAGCAAATAATTCAAGATTATAAAAAAAAAAATATTTTTATGTGGAATGTTTCATCACTCTAAATTTAAATAAACGGAAAATAATGTTCTCATTACAATGATATCATAATAAACATGCATAATATGATAATAATAAGCTACAAATATAAATAACTGATGAACCTAACCAGCTTTGTTTCCAAGAACTGGATATAACTAGTTTAGAAATAAATTATTTATATGTTATATAACATATTAAGTACTTCAACACTATAGACAAAGAAATTTAATTCCCTTGCATTTTATATAAACCTTTATGAGATCCATAACAAGTTTAATAACAATATCAAGGAAAAGAATTGACTAGATGTATCAAAATTGCTTGAAAATCTTTAACTCTATAAGAGTTATCTTTAATAAACATAAAAATTAAATGGTTAACAAAAATGATAGGATTTGCACTGATAGCCAGATGCCAAGATTATATCAATTGAACCTACAAGGCCACAATATTTCTAACATTGAACTAATATAATTAATCCCTTGAGTCTTGATTTATTAAAAAAAATTGACATATTGAATGTTTTTCATTTTACTGTAATATCACGATGAATACATTTATTTTATAAACATAACCAAAATATAATTTTATTCAGAAAACGAATCTGATTATGATGAACAAACATAAGTCAAATTTTAATAATTTTCAACACTGTGAAACTTTGGTTATTCATATTGATGATGAGTCTCACTTGTCAAATATACCTAAAGGATTAATGTGTATTGAAAAAACACTTACTCTATACAATCCACGTATTCCTTCAGTCCTGTAGATCTTTGTTAAACCGTCAACCATACCCTTGTATCTCTTATTATCAGCAATAGCTTCTTCGCTATATTGGAGACAGAGTCTGGTCTTAACAACCCATATGGGGTTCGTCATCACAAGAGAGAGTATTCCGGCTTCTGCTGCAGCAAGCATATGTAGCCCAGGGCCGAGAGGAGTGCGGGCATTGCCTCCTTGTATCCATGTTTTTATCGCATTATAACTGAAAATTAATATCCATTAAGACTAAAGTTTAACCTTAGGCAACAAAGTTATCACAAATTCGTTCAGACAACTAAGAATATTAAAGTCTGTTTAATAAACATGTAGATGAAGTAAATTATATGACATTTTTTAATTTTCTTTTATAGATACCTGATGGGTCATTTATTTTATGATCACCCATAATATTTTTTTTACTGTCTCCACCTCATTTACCACACTGCAACATTAGGTGACCATCATCTCTTTATTTTGAACATTGTAAAGTCTTTCAAATAAAGAGATTAATCTTGGTACTAAGATACCTACTATCTTATAATACTATATATCAAAAAAGCCAGAGACATCCATGTGGATATGAAATTAGATTAGGAAAAACAGATCAAATGTATTTAAAACACAATGAGTAGAAAACAATATCAGAATTCAAATGTCAATGTGTAGTATTTTAATATACAAAGCAAAACAAGAGATACTTTTTTAATGATTAAATTAAAAAGAAAAAAAAACACAATATCTAGATAACAATCCATGAAGTTGAAGGATAAATACATAATAGAGTAGATAGATATCAACTTAAAATGACCATAATCAAAAATATTAAATTTGTTATTGACAGATCATTAAGTTAGGTATATAAGATACTGTAAAAAGATACGTTATTATTGTAATATTTGAAAGCTATTGATGTATTGTTTTGTTAATTTCATAACTTTGTGAAAAAAATACAAAAGCTAACCACTTTATACTCAAGCAGATATTGTTGAACACCAACACATTTGTATCGGTCAGAAAAATATCTTGTATAACAGAAGTAATGGCAGAAATATATCTGTTTCTGCATGCTAACAGATAAATACATTACAGTAACAATGAAATGAATCCTATTGTATTTTTAAGAGTATTATAAACTGTGGTTCCTAACTGCAACTAAAAAGAATTATATCTCTTTAAGTCACGACTAATAACACATTTTTTAAGAATGCTAAAAGATCTGGAAAACACTGCTTTATATTAAGCCCAAACACCTACAAAGGCCTTTTTATTTTTGCGCAAATACTAATCATAAATAGCCAGAGACCTTTAACAAGACATAAATATTTTAATAAAAACCTATTTAATTTAGGTGGCACAAACATCCTCTTGTACAGAGTGTAAATAGAATAAGAACAGGTAATCAGGCTTTACAATACTGGACTGGAAGAGCTGTCACATTAATGAATTAAACACCATGGAATACCAAACCTCTTTTGGAAGTTTCTAGCAATATCAAAAGACTACTGAGTATTTTAAAGAAGCTGAACTCGTGGGAGTAAGACCAACCTTCATATCAAATAAGAAACAACAAAATTTCTATCACTTAAGAGGAAGTTAAAGCATGATCTGTCAATCTTTTAGTTCAGACCTATTCTTATTATTATTCTTCCTAATTTTATCACCAGATTTTATTTTATAAGTGAGTAACCATTACATAATTATGAATATTATTAAGTAGATTGCCTACAAAGTAACAGTAATATTTAAAAGAAGTTAAAAATACACTTACAACAAGAAGTAAAATCCCCAGGCAGATCCCGATCCCCAGACATTAGGTGTTACACCTCTATATAGCCCACGGACCCCTTCCTTCTTCACAATAGTCACGAATGCACTTCCAAGTCCATCATATCTTGGTACTGTGGCGGTCCTGCCGTCATTTACTAAAAATAAAGTTATAAATAGATAGAATAGAAGTTAATAGTAGATTGTTAAAAGTTATACTAAATACACTTATATTTTATACATACAAGCAGACCAGGCCGACATTGCCCTGTCCTGATTATAATAAATCCTTGACAAATTATATACCAAAATGATCCTCATAAATCACTTTGTCCACTGGTGAAAACCACATGAAAATTCGTTCAGTAGTTTTGGAGTTTATCATGAACAGACAGACAGACACATTAAAGTATTTTTTTTTTTTTTTTTTTTTTTTTTTTTTTTTTTTTTTTTTTTTTTTTTTTTTTTTTTTTTTTTTTTTTTTTTTTTTCTTTTCTTTTTTTTTTTTTTTCTTTATTTTTTTTTTTTTTTTTATTTTTTTTTTTTTTTTTTTTTTTTTTTTTTTTTTTTTTTATTTTTTTTTTTTTTTTTTTTTTGATTTTTTTTTTTTTTTTTTTTTTTATTTTTTTTCTTCTTTTTTTTTTTCTTTCTTTTTTTCTCTTTTTCTCCTCTTTTTTTTTTTTTTTTTTTTTTTTTTTTTTTTTTTTTTTTTTTTTTTTTTTTTTTTTTTTTTTTTTTTTTTTTTTTTTTTTTTTTTTTTTTTTTTTTTTTTTTTTTTTTTTTTTTTTTTTTTTTATAGTTTTATATTGGTGAAAACTTTGCTTTTTTTGGTTTTTTTGTATTTCGTTTCTTTTTTTTAAAATTTCGTTTTATACTATGCAATAATAAAAAAAACAGTAATTAATAGAATCATCTGAATGTATTAAGTCCATTTACTTATATATTTTTCTCTCGTACTTAAGCCGCATTGTCATTAAAAGTACAATAATATTTGACAGCCTAAACTGATTTTAATGAAACAAAGATTGAATGTTACTGGAGGATATGCTTTATGATTCTCTTAGTGAGATATTATTGTGAACTTTACTACTTTACTAGAGCTCTAGAAGTGATGTGTGTCCAAACAAACATACGGACAGATATTTCTAAAAATTAATTTTATTACTTATTCCTATACACCTGCAACAACTTTTTTCACAAAAATGTAAAGATTACAGACACTTCATATTTACATTCTTATGTGTATACATCATACACATTTTAGTTTATTACCTAATTTATGGTAATATTTAGTATTTATATCAAACAAATGTGAATTTAAATTCATAGAAAAAACAAATGCTTTATTCTTTATATATACGGCCAAAATAATGTCTATCATATAGTTTGACCCTTATAGAATTTAGCTTGGACAAACAACATACAGTTCACTTTACATGTATGTCTTCCCAAAAATATAACTAGTCTACATTAAATAAAGTCATAAAAAGTAACAGAAAAGAACAGAAACCTACCTCATATAATCACATTAAAACAGTTAAATCGAAAAAGAATTACATAAATATGTTGTAGGAGAAAATTTCTCAATTGTTTATAACAAAACATTTATATATTCATAGATTTCATAACAATAATGGCTTTTAGCAGAAAACTGTAAGTAATGTAACAGTGGTATGAAAAATTTAATTACTAAAATGTAACAGTCAAATAATTGCCAAATAAATCGATCCAACATAATAATAATTCAGAGGACATATCGAAAAACATGTGCTGCTGCTTACATATAAAGAATGGAATTTTAAATTTGAAGTATTTCATCAATATTTAGACTTCCATCAGACTAGTAAAACACGATGCTCATTAAGAAACCTGTTATGTTGCATCAGGTAAGAAGCTCTCTATGCAATGTAAACAAAGCACATTGTACTTTCACTATGCCAAGTTCAAGGTCATAAAATCAACTCATATGTGGAAATACGGTAAAAGAAACACCTTGAAAAATATTTAGGAAGTAACTGGTGACAATTTAACAGGTAAATATATTAGAATCACGAAGAAATCAAAAGATAATGCTCACATGGCAACAGCGTAATGAAAAAATTCTCCACAATTTACATACCTGCAAATCTTATTTTTATTAAATCCAGCGGGTGCAAAATGAGTGTGGATGTGACGCCACCTGATATACCAGCTACCAGGTGCTCGTACTTAATGTGGTTGAACAGCGCGAGTTTAGAAGACGACGAATTAGGGTTCTTCATTGTGGACATGATGAATTGTACTAAATCACAGATAAAACGTTTACTAGCATCTTGAAGGACATTTATTTACACCTATGTCTACCGGCACACACTTTCCCAAATATCTTTTATAAAAGTGAACAATAGGACGTCTTCACTGAACATTATTACGAAAGTAATAATCTCACGAAATTACGTACGTCAAAAATGAACGATATGTCTCCAAAACGATTGAGCGTGACGTTCCATTATACGCTATAGAATATAAGTCTACAAACATAATATACTTACACAGAATTTATCATATAGTTTACAAATAACAAATTAAAAAACAGCGATTACTAATACATACATACAGCGAGACTAATATTTTCAAAATAAAACAAATGGATAAGATTTTATTGATAACTTCCTTTCTTTTACTGACATGGCAAACCCAGCTTTATTAACACTTCAAGGAATCTTATAAACATTTTCAGATGCGAGCATGTAATTAAAATGGACTTATTTATGTTTTAATTAATTATTGTTTATGACGTTTAGTATAAATCGTAGATATCAGGTTTGTAAAAAAAAAGTTCATAAAAATGAAAAAAAAATTAAAACATATAATAAGAATAGAATATCTATATATTTGTCATTGCTATTTTTAATTTTGCAAGAACAGTAATTTATTATATGATAATTACGCAACTATATATTATTATTATTTTCTTGTAGTATGAAAAATAGTTTCTCTTATGAAATTGTGTTATACCTTAAACCTTCAAATTTCATACGACTATATGGATGAAAGATTTTAGAAGGATATTAATCTCTTAAATTATAATTTGCAAAATTAATTCCTCTGAAGTATATTTGGATGGGAGTTATTTTTTAGTTATAGTATAATATTATTTGTATTCTATAGGTCGAGAAGATAAAAACGGTTCCTCGAGAGGTAGTTCCTCTCGTCCTTTTATATACATTTGCTTATATTTGTATAACCAGAAGAGACAAAAACGTCTTTCGCGGAAAAAGTACTTGTAGCACCTTTAACTAAATTCAGTTACAGTTTCATTTAACACAGGACCTATGAAATAATAATACTGAAAAAATTACTTCAATATTATAACATTATAATAAAATAACTTTAATTTCATTCGTAACCCCAGACTACCTACGGAAAAAACTATTAGAGTGTATTATAATTGTTTCCTAGGCAACTTGACACGCAAATTTACCAATATTTTTGAAGGCTGGCAATTTTAAGATGAAAATCTGGCAATAATTTTAAATTGTCAATTGTCATTGATTTTGGCTTTTGACATCTTACCTAGCTATTGCCCATTTATTACGTAAATCAGCGAGGAAAAATTCTTACATAGTGCAAGTATCTCCACAAAAATGTTAAAAGTAGCGACTACTTTCAGATTTATTAACAAACAGGGCAATCAGGTGCGTGCTCTAGCGACAGCTGTTGGGTACAAACAAGCTTTGATCAATGTTCCACCGACGCGGCTCACTGTATTGGATAATGGTATCCGAGTTGCTTCTGAAGACTCTGGTGCGCCGACAGCCACTGTAGGATTATGGATTGACGCCGGCTCTAGGTATGAAAACTCCAAGAATAATGGAGTCGCCCATTTCCTTGAACACATGGCTTTCAAAGGCACCAGCAAAAGATCGCAAACTGACTTAGAACTTCTCGTTGAGAACATGGGTGCGCATTTAAACGCTTACACCTCTCGAGAACAGACTGTGTTTTACGCTAAATGCCTCGCGAATGACGTACCAGTCGCTGTAGAGATCCTCGCAGACATAATCCAGAATTCATCACTTGCCGAACCCGAAATCGAACGAGAACGCGGTGTTATTCTCCGCGAAATGCAGGACGTCGAAAGTAATCTTCAAGAAGTCGTATTCGACCATCTTCATGCTACCGCTTTCCAGGGTACACCACTTGGCCAAACCATCTTGGGCCCCACCAAGAATATAAAGAAAATTTCTAAAGCAGACCTACAAAACTACATCAAAACTCATTACCAGCCTGCTCGCATTGTTCTCTCTGGTGCTGGTGGTGTAGAACATGAAAGGTTGGTTGACCTCGCCAATAAACATTTCAGTGGCTTAAAGAATACTAGTTATGATACCCCGCAAATTGCTCCTTGCCGTTACACAGGCTCAGAAATCAGAGTCCGTGATGACTCCATGCCACTAGCCCATGTTGCTATTGCCGTTGAAGGAGCTGGATGGACAGATGCTGACAATATCCCCTTGATGGTCGCTAACACATTGATTGGTGCTTGGGACCGATCACAGGGTGGTGGTGCGAACAATGCATCATACCTTGCAAGAGCTGCATCAATTGAAAACCTTTGTCACAGCTTCCAATCATTCAACACATGCTACAAGGATACAGGTCTTTGGGGAATCTATTTTGTAGCTGAGCCCATGCAACTTGATGATTTTCTGTACAATGTTCAAAAGGAATGGATGAAACTATGTACAACTGTCACTGAAGGTGAGGTTGAACGTGCCAAGAATCTTCTGAAAACCAACATGTTACTACAACTGGATGGCACAACACCAGTCTGTGAAGACATTGGCCGTCAGATGCTCTGCTACAACCGTCGTATCCCTATTCATGAACTAGACGCACGTATTGAGGCTGTCAGTGCTCAGAATGTACGTGATGTCTGCTACAAGTACTTGTTTGACCGCTGCCCTGCTGTCGCTGCAGTAGGTCCTACAGAAGGTCTTCCAGATTATACAAGAATCCGTGGAGGAATGTACTGGGTTAGGGTGTAAAAATGTTTAGTTATCTTTTAGAAACATTATTTAAAATCAGTTAAGAGAAAAATGCATTAAAGTAATGTACAAATGTTTGTCGTTTTATTGTAGTAAAACACAATCTTTGTTGAAGCTGTATTTAATATAGAAGGATAATTAAATAAAACATGTAAATAAATAATAATTGTTACAATTATATATATTATTATTTCATTCAAATAACATTTCATATTTAATTTTAATTTAGAGGGTTAATTTTTTGTCTACCCTAATTTTTTCACATTTATGTCATTAAAAATTTGCTGATAGAGCAACTTGCGTCCGCTATGCTTGTTACCTTAGAATTTTATGTGCAGAGGAGAATACAAATAAATTGGAGGCAAATATATACATTACTAAATTTCCTTACTTCCTCTCTACCCCTTTCCTGTGAATAAGCACCAGTTATAGAGGTCCTAGTTTGTTAAAACTTAATATATATAGATAGATAATTGTTTTTTTTTTTAATAAGATCCATATGCCTAAGAAGTAAACCTAATAAAGTATTCACATCTACTAATTTTTGCTTGAGGCTCACACTACAGCAGACTTCTGTCATTTGATTTATATATAGAAGATAATTCTTTATCATTGAACACTATAATACCCAGGCCTGACAAATGATATAGTAAAGTGTGCTGAAGTGGCATGCTTTAGTGTGGTAGCTATTCTCTAAGACGGAGCAACAACCTATGCACAATTGATGAATGAAGAACCGAAAATCACGGTTACTGTCTAATATTTATCCGAATTGAAAAGTTCACAATGAAGGTTTTTGGTTGTTCCTGATATTTTGTGACATACATAAAAACACTCACAGGACTTTTTACGAAAGCTAATAAATTTAAAAATAATATTTCATTACTAGTGACATTTTATAATACTGCGCATGATATAGGTAGGAGTTGTTTACTATATTATCTAGTATTGTGCTGAGGAGATGCACTTAAATATGGGTAAGATCACGTCAAGTGAAGCTCCCTTTTCCCACATGCTCATGGAATTTAATCATGATTATTTTATTGTGAAGTAGTCAGTACCAATAATTAAACCCTGACACATTTTGTACAATGTAAAATATAACTTTTAAAGACTTTCATTTAAAAAATCCATTTCAACCAAACCGTTACAGACATCTTGGTGTAATTTTAGAATGATAGAACATTTAAAGTGAATCATATTTTTTTCAATACGCGTATTGTTAACTCATTTTATAATTAAGATTAAGGATTCAATGTATTTTACCTGACATAATCGATTTTTGTTTTTTTAATCATATGCATCAGACATTTAATTATTATTTTTTTAATTTATTGTTATTTTCACTGCTTAGTATTTGTTTAAACAATAAATATTTAGCGGCAAGTATTGTCAGAACGCAGATTTTTAACAGTTTTGTTAATATGAGTTTTTTACTTAACACAATTTTCTTTATAAAAATGAAAATATTAAAAAGACTATTTCAGAGTTTCTTTGTTTCAAATAGACCCCGCATTTTCCATTTAATCGTGGAATTTAAATATTTAACTGTGAAGTAGTCACTACGACTAATTAAACACCATAAGAGTCTTTTAAACTTTTCATTTTTACAATGAAAAAGTGATGTACTTTCAATTTAAAAAATTGATTAAGATCATGTGTTACCTATAAAATTAATATTAATAACCATTATATAGACACCATCATCAAATATAATCTGCTGCGAAGCGAATCTGCTGGTTTGGCAGCATTAAAACAATTAAAGGGTAACAGATTTAGTAGCTTTTTCGGCTGTTTCCTCGTTTTCTTCTACTTTAGTTACACTAGGTTTACGTATAACTCCTGGTTTCACTTTAGTTCCATACGGTTGCACTTGCTCGTTGTGACTGATCAGGCTTGCAGAGGATATGAACACAGACACTTGTTCTGGAGTTGGACATGCCACTATGAGCATATCTTCGTACGAATATCCAGCATTTGAGAGCAGCTGTTCGATTTGAACAAAGTAACCGACAACGTTGTTCTGAAAAGTAAATTAGGCACCTCGTGAATAATAAAATATTCTCTCCTCTATCTATTAACCGATTTTCTTTAATCGTTTTTTATTTAATAGTCATGGACAAGCTTTAGTGTTATTATTAAAAAAAATTGAAGGTAATTAGTTTTTTTTCCATACCATCAACATATGGAAGCCTTTGAAAGTCTCTATTTGTCTTATTAACTTAACATTTAGGCAAAAAAAAAACAATAAGAAATATAGATAATAACGTCTATATAATAAGTGAGAAAAATTCTTCTTCTTCTTCTATTCTTAATTATGCTGTGAACTATTGATCTTGGTTACTCAGTCAAATCAGTTCTTTGATTTTATGGAATTTCAGGGTTGTAAATATTTTAATTTATTAGTAAGGAGATATATTTAATTATTCAACTATTGAATATTTCTATTAAAATATATTTCTAATAAAATGGTGAAGTTGGTAGACAGTAATTATTCTCTCAATCATAAACAAAATGACAGCACTTAGAAAAGAAAAAAGAGAGTGTTTCAAAGTTTTAGAAAACTTTTCATAAAAGTCCTAATATTACAGTATTTCATTTATATACTGTATGAATTCTTTAGAACATGTAAATTATAGCGGTAACGTGTTCGTACAACGTCTTGATTTACGTAGGTTCGAATCTTATAATGAAGTAGTTTATATTAAATCATTTTCTTTAATCGCAGCTCGAAAAATAGATAACTATTGAAAACATTCGTAAGAAACCACAAAAAAGTGATATATTTTTTAAATTCATATCAATAATCCATTAAAATTGTATGCTACAAAACAGTAAAAGTTCGATTAAACCTCAAACTAATATATTATTAACATTTTTCTTAGATTAAGCCATTAATAAAATAACAATAAAAATACTAGAAATTTCTACAAAATTTAACTTTAGTGATCTGTACTACCTCACCTGTGCGAGTTACTTTTAAGTCGTAGTAGGCAATATTGTAGAGCGCTAAATCCTGAGTAATTCCCGAGGTTGAGATAAATGATAGCATAAAACCAATAAATATATCCAATATTGTATATTTCACATAAGTAATCTTCTCACGCTCTGGGAGAGTATTTAGAACTAAGATTAAGAGCTCAAATTTTCAGGCAATTTTTATTTACATATTACCTACAAAATATTGCTCAAAAAAAAAACCTTTAAAAAAACTTTATAATAATTTTTTTCAAAAAAATTCTCAAAATTTTTTCTCTTTTTCTTCCCTTACAAAAATTTTTTCTTATTCTCTTTTCTTCTAAATTTTTCTTCTTAATTTTTCCTTCTTTTTAAAAATAAAAATTCATTCTTTCTTTTTTTATTTTATTAATAAAAATTTCTCTAAGACAATTTACCAAAAAAAAGTCTCTATTTCCATAACCTAAGTTTTTTTTGTTTACTTTAATATTTTTAAAAAAAAACACAAAAAGTTTTTCCAATTTTTCTTTTTTTCATAACCCCCACATACCCCAATTTTTTTCCTCAAAAAATCCCTATCCAAATAATTTTTTAAGAAAATTTATACTCTACAAAAATCTCGGATTTAAAAAATTTTTTCTCTTACCGTTTTAAAATTTTGATTCTTTTTATTAAAAAATATTTTTTTTCCTGTTATTTAAATGGGAAACTTTGACTCCTCACCGACACCTTTTAAAATTGAGCTAAAAATTCTGCCTTCCACAGACATTTTTCTTTCGGTAAATAGATTCATTTTAACCTATAACTTCGATAGGTTAGTTTTTTTGGCTCACCCTAGTATATATATGTTTGTTTCTGTTTAATGTAGCTTTTTCGTTTCATCTAATATAAGAAACACTGTATAATGTATTCTATCTCACTCTCCCGCACTTTAAATCCTGTTTGTCCCTTTTTAATATTGATTTTTTGTTTCATTTAAATCACAATGAGGCTAAAGAAAATTCTGAATACTTTAAAAAGCACAGTACATACTCTTATCGGCCTGAACAAGATGAATTCCGTCTCCTTGTTAGCAAGATAGAGTTGCATAGAGCGCTGTAGTGGAGCGAGCTGAGTCTTTATTCTCTTCTGTGCTTCTTTCACGATAACCGCGAGTTCTTCTGGTGTTGCCCATACCTGTGTTTTTAGCTGATCTATAGGTATGAACGCTTGAGCCTGTAAACGGAAATTAAATATCAAATATATGGGGTCCATTTTCAAATTCAACCGATCTGGGTTAAATCTCGAATATTTTTTTATAGAAATATATTGAGTCGTTACATTTCAAAATAAATTAAATCCATTTTTTTTTTAAGTAACGTAGGAATTTTTCTTAGCAAGAGAGCTATTTTCCTTGCAAATTTATTACGTCCCAGTACACTAAAGTACTAATTTAATTTATTATAAACGACTGGCCAAATTGATTTCCAATTATATTAGTCAATGTATATTAGACAAATATCTTAACAGACATAATGTTTGAATGCATGTTTACAATGTACTTTCTCATAATTTCTCAATGTTGCCTAACGTTTCATGTGAAATTATAATTCCATATTTTTTACTATGGAAAATAAGTGCACGAGATAAAGATGGAGTGACTTCGTCGCTTTTATTATCTCGAGTGTGACATCTATTAAGTATCGTGATTATTCCCCGTGGTGGAGGGGAAGCCCCGGTAATTTTAAATAGTTTATTATTATTTTATTTTTACCAGCTGAAGCTACCTTTAACCTGCAATAAATGAACAAGGCTCATTGGAAAATAAATAATTTGATGCAATTTTAATGAATATACATACCTTCTCCAAGAAAATAATCAATGGTCCAGCCAATATCTCCGTTGCATCTTTTATAAATGTCTCACAGCAACTCTTCAACTGCCTATCGACTTCCTTCCTCGAGTCTAACAGATGCTCTCTGATCGGTGTCCCATCGACAAGGAACTCCAGCAATGCATTGTTTGTATTCAAAGAGAATATCTGCCGAGGCTTCTGAATGAGTCCGTACGCTGCATTTTTAACATTTGTAAAATCTAACGTTGTCTCCTTGACTATGAAATCCACTTGAAACGGAGCTATCTGCTCTCTAAGTATTAAAAGATGTTTTATTTGAAACAATTCCCCGTCGATAGGGGTCGTGTTGGCTGTTATTTGCTTGGCAGCGTTATCAACGCTCTGGACGCAAAGAGAAATCGCCTCTTGGGCTAGTCCTTGGAATACTTTTTTTTCTAAACAGCGGTAGAGCCTCGAGAGGGCAGCCAGAGTTCGTCGTACTGCTGGGTACCACATCCCGTGGAGATCTGCAGGAGAGGCTTGAGGTCTCCGTTGAGCCTCAACATTGATGTTAGCGACCTCTTGTGACGTGGCAGAGATATCAGATACCATGGAATTCCTAGAGTCACTACGCTTTAATGATTGCTCCTGGATTGATAATGCAATTTGCTGGAAAAAGGCAAATTCATTCAATGTAATATATACTTCAAAAACATTTTATTTTTTCGAAATGACCTTTTGTATGAAAATGATTCTATGGGCCTAACGAGCCTTCTCAGCTTCACCGAACTAAAAAGGCGAGTGTTTAAGGCATTTCGCCGCTTGGCAACAAAGGGTACCAGAGTGGCCGAACCTCGGCTTGGGATATTGTCTTGGATCCAGACTTAAAATAGATAGCACTCAATTGATATACATACAATCTAGTCATACATGATAATTCCTACCAAAATAACGGGCAAGAGTTTAGGTCTATCGCATTTCCATGGGCTTAGGTTTCAACAACTAGCTGCATAAGGCTTAACATTTTAATATCGATTAGAGCGAGATTTAATTCATAGAAACAATATATACAAATAAATAAAATTGAAGTGTCTGTTTGTAATGTCAAAATAATTAATTTTCACTAAAGTATATACGGTACTTATAATTAAAAAAAAATTGTCTATTTGTTTGTTCTTGCTAATCTCCGAAACAGTTGGACCTATTTTGGCGAGCCTTTCACTGGCAGGTAGCTGATATTATAAGGTGTATTTTAAACTACTTTTATTAAATTCTCAGGGCCTAAATTCAATAAAGTATTTTTGATTTTACACACATATCACGGAGGAATTGCTCATAAAACTATCTGGACATAGTGACGTTATATCGACGTCTTATCGAAAATCAGCGCTGCAGTACTGCTGTACCGCAGCATATTTGCTGAATGGGGTTGCTAATAGTTGGATCTTTTTTTGTTTAATGTAATTGTTTCGTTGTTCCAACAATAAACTATTTCTTTCGCAGGGCGCTGTCTATCCGATGCAATATGTTAGCCCGCAGGTTTTCACGGTGTACTGTACTGTCAAGGTTGCGCTTTTTAAAGCGTACTGTCAGTCCTTTTACACTTGCAGTCGTAGTGAATTTCCAACATCATCGGACGGTCCATCCGGACCAGCCACTTGCTGTTATATTGTGCGTTTTTGTTTATAATTTTTAAAGTGAAACTTTTATTACATCTTCACAAACTTTTGTCGTATGTGTGTTGCATGTCGCGTGATGGTCGGCCGCGGAGTAGGGATAAAGTGAAACACGCTCGTCAGAGCAGCCAAGGCCAATATGGCGGCGCCTATAGTTCACAGCAGCTGACCGTGTAGTGTATAGACTATTATTAGTTAAATGTCTATAGTGTGAAAAAAATTTTTACTTCATAAAACCACACAATTTTTGATTATTATTACTAACACACTTATTATTATTATAGAACGTTGGTAGTGTACCCGTGGTAGAGGTAGAGCTGTGGAACAGGGTATGGTTAGTCGTTACCTCCATCATGAGCAGCTTGTGCGGGTAGGCGAGGTCGCCGGGCGCGGGCCGGTAGTGCAGCACGTCGGCGCGCAGGTGCACGTGCGCGCGGAACACGAGCCGCTCCTGCGCGTCCTGCACCAGGCTCCGCGCGCACGCACCGAGCGCCTGCAGCCGCACCGCTACGCACACGTACGCACTACAATCTACTTACTTCATACTATACACTTTTTTTTTTTTTTGTTGCCCCCCCCCCCCCCCCAAACAAGAATAAAATTGTTTTTTTTTTTTGTTTTTTTTTTTTTCTGAGACCCCCCCCCCCCCCCCCCCCCCCCCCCCCCCCCCCCCCCCCCCCCCCCCCCCCCCCCCCCCCCCCCCCCCCCCCCCCCACACCGGGTTGGCCCCCCCCCTCCCCCCCCCTTGTGTTTTAAATTTTTTTATGGGGGGGGGTATTCTTTCCTTAAAGGGACCCCATTTTTTTTTTTCCCCTTTTAAAAAAAAAAAAAAAAAAAAATACACTTAGAGCCCGTCCAGATGAGGCGATTTTCGCTCAAACGGCCAAATAATGAAAAACGCAAAGTTCAGCCTGCAAATCGCACTCTAAGTTTCTGGAACTGAGTTCTTTAACGCGGCTTACGGGTAGTGCGATTTATTAGAAATCGTCACGTAACGAATACTCTGTTTGTGTGTATCGTGCCAACGACAAACAAATGAGTACACGAGCAAGTGAGTGCACAGCCGGGTGTGCAACTCTCTCTCTGTCTATGTACCTGTCAAGGTAAGGAACTTCCTTTTATTTTTTCGAACTCACTACGCTATTAGCTTAGCAAGGCCCTTATAGCTTCACCGGACTAAATCTCACTTTAATTATTATTAAAACGTGTACATCTATTGTACAAGACACAACGATAGTTCAAATTCGTGGTAGCGGCATTTCTTAGAGCCTGTCCAGACGAGGGCATTTGCCTTGCGTGAGTCCTCTCGCGCGTTCCCCTAGATACTGGTACTATATAAATCCCGTCCAGATAGTACCGCACATTTCCTAACTCGCGCGTAAAAACGTGCAATGAGCGAGACTTTCAACGTTATACGCGATAGCATCGCGCGTCTCGAGATACTCGGGTCCTATTGCTGCATCCAGTACCACGAGCGAGTCTGTGGCTAATCGACATAGTCGTCAGTCGTTTATCCGTACGACGTATCCTAGCGTAGAAACGCAGTATCTGGACGCAATATAATCTGAACTTTTGAAGCACGCGAGTGAACTACGCTACGCTAGGATACGTCGCATACACTAGAATAAGTCGCGTCGTTCGGATAGAATAAGTCGACTCGGCATGGACTCGCGCGTATAACGTGTAAATATATATTAATTTAAACTAACTATCGTTGTGTATTGTACAATAGATATACGAGTTTTCATAATAATTAAAGTGACAATAATTCGGTGAAGCTTTTCGTTCGGCAAGTTCGAAAAAAAGGCCCATAAAGCCAAAAGCATAGGCTCTATCATTTTAGTTATATAGATAATGAAAATACTAAATAATATTTTTATATAGGTATTGTAAATGATGTAGTTATTTACACCGAAAAAAAAAATAGTGCCTGTATCCGATTTTTGATATGTTAATCCGGGGTTTGTTTTAGTTTTGTTTTTTGACAACCGATTTCCTAGTACATTATTGCTGCCACTATCGAACAAGTATGATATGATATGACATGATTCTTGATATCATTTCAATGAACTAAGATGGTGGCCCTCTGGTTAGAACTTGCCAGGTAATTTTTGTGGCAAATCAGAATCCATGTGCCGTGGTATAATTTTCCATCCACCTCGCTTGTGCACAATAACCGAACTACATTACGTAAAACAACACCACTATTACAAAATATAGAGTCGAATAACACAAGATTAGTAATACAATATAAAATCTACTACATGACATTCCAGGATCCTGCGAAAAACTCACATCCGGGGTTATTTAAATACACTTACGATCATTATTAACTTGTTCCTCGATGACCTCCACTCGCAGTATAACGCAGAGCTCGGCCAGCGTCTCCAAATGGTTTATATGGATGATATGAGGCCGCAAACTCTCATATAAGCCCATGCATAAAGATTGCAAATATTCTCTGTAATAAAAAAAAAACAAATTACCTGATATGAATAATATAAAATTAAAATCGCCAAAAGTTCATATATAATCTAATGAGTGACAAAAAACGAATAAATTTAAATTGTACTAATGTTAATTCTTCATGAATATTTTTTATTCATTTTTTAATGTAATTAAATCACCGAAAGTCGATCAAATTCTTGGTTACAACATATTTATCCCATTTTTGGCACATGTATACTTTGCCCATTTCATTTGATAAATCTTATATGTAATCATTTATTCCTAATCAATTTACCAAAGTTTCTATTCTCTGTAATGAAGAAAAAAAAAACAATTTACTTGATGTGAATAATATAACATTAAACGACAAAAGTTGATGTATAAATTGGCGAGTGAAAAAACACGAATAAATTTAAATTGTACAATCTATCGTCTATTCCTAGTGAAAAGTTTCAGGATGAAAGATACCCTCATTTTTTTTTATTACTTTTTAGGTTTTTATGGTTTCGAGCCGAGCCTGAGGGGATGGGTCGGGGGACCCATCTCCTCATTGTACAGGTAAGGCTGAGGAGGGGAGACGACTGGTTGTGTACCCAGTAGTCTCTCTATAGTAGGACGAAACCTGGCATTCACCCGCCAGGCTGCCGCAGGGGCGGTTTCTCAGGAAGACAGCAGGTTCGATCCCTGGCCGCCCCTACCATGCGGCGGACGGTACACCGTGGGGTTTTAGTCCGTGCGAGTCGGACATAACCCACTCTCTCCCCCGAGAGGGTGGCGTATCCATAAAGGATTTCCCCACGTAATTAAAAAAAAACCAAAGGTTTTTATGGTTTGACCACAAAATCACGGCAAACCTAAAGAGGACTGGCTCCCAAGTACATCTGCCGGAACACACCCATAGATATCTGGCAACAGATTTCCAACTAGAGGGTGGTTGCTAGCCAGGCGAACTTAGAAAAAGCCCTACCACCGTGAGCATCTTTTCTGTATCTCTGACAACGTGTATGCAAAATTTCAGGATTGTCAGTTGAATAGTTAAAGCGTGAAAACATAACGAACAAACAAACTCGTGCTCACATTTATAATCTATATCTATACTAATATTATAAGGAGGTAAAGTTTGTGACGTTGTGACGTTGTAGGGGGTAATCTCAGGAACTACTAAACCGACTTTGAAAATTCTCTTACCCATAGAAAGCCACGTTATTTGTGAGTGCCATAGGCTATATATCATCACGCTAAGACCAATAGGAGCAGAGCAACAATGAAAAATGTTTTAAAATCGGGGTATTTTTTCCTTTTGAGAGCTTCCCCTGCGTCTTAGCCCAAAATAACTATTCCACGCGTACTATTAACTTAGCTATTAACAGAAGCTATTAACTAATTATATTATCTATAGTAATATTATAAAGAGGTAAAGTTTGTGAGGTTGTAGGGGGTAATATCTGGCGAGTCGGAGAAAAAATAGTCGAACGAAAACGTTTCTTACGAACAATGAGAGATATATGATTGAGTTCTAGAAAAAAGTTGTAGCTTGATAATGCCTATTACCGCCCAACGAAGTGGGCACGGGTCGGCTAGTATATTATAAAGCTGGAAGGTTTGTTCGTTTGGTTCAATGCGCTAATCTCAGGAACTACTGGTCCGACTTGAAAAATTCTTCCAGTGTTAATTAGCTCATTTCTCGAGGAAGGCTATATCACGTTATATAGCTATCATCACGCTAAGACCAATAGCAGCGGAGCACCAATGAAGAATGTTTCAAAATCGTTTTTTTTTTCTTTTGAGAACTTCCGCTGCCTGTTAGCGTTAGCCCAAAGTAACTATTCCACGGGGACGAAGTCGCGAGAACAGCTAGTATTATAATAAGGTTGCACAGGCCAACTCTATGTATTTCAGCTGCGTTTCCGCGTCGACTCGGTCTTGCAGTATAACTGTTTAGAGTTGAGGTAATGTAACGAGAGCATTTAGACCAAGCGTCGGCGAACGCACTCATTTCTTCATAATCATAGTTTTTCTATATAAATACATCGATTTAACGTCTTCCGGTGTTTTAATTAAAATCATTACTACATATTATGAAAGTCCTCTACCACGTCTGTCTGTCTGTTCGCCATAAATTCAAAAATTACCGAACGGATTTATTTGCGGTTTTCACCAGTAGAGAAAGGAAAATCAGGAAGATTTAGGTATATAGTTTATGAAGGTTTTTTTATCATCAAGGCGGAACAACGTCCGCCGGGCTCGCTAGTATCAATTAAAATAGTACACGTACGTGACGCACATAATAATCGTTTCATTTTTATTGTTTTCAATTATTTTAAATTAGTAGTAGCAGTAATCAGTGTTTAGTTATAACTTGTACTTCATGTTTTTATGTTGTAATTGTCACTTTTAAAATTCAACTTTTTAGGTTTAATTTTAATTATGTATTATTATTAACTTACAATATTTAAAAACTGTAAATACTATCAACCTAGATAAGGTATCTTTATCTGGTTAGAGGATTTATTTGTTACTTAATTACAAGAAAAACATATAATGAAAGAAAAACTTACTGCAGAGCAACGGATGGCCGTGAGAAGAAATGATCGTACAATGTACACTCGTCACGACACGCGTGAGCTAGTAGCGAGCACGCGGTGCGCACGAGCGCGCAGTGGTCGCGCGTGAGACGCGAGGACGCGCTCCTGAGGGCGGCGGCCGTCGCGCCCCCCGACACCCGCGCCCGCCCGCTAGCGTACTCGCGCTCCACCTCCGACAGGAGAGACGCGTACCTGTATACACAATAGTAGACGTATACAGGTAGGCGCACTTGTATACATAATACTACTCTATACAGGGACGCGTACCTGTGTACACAATACTACTCTATACGGGGGCGCGTACCTGTGTACACAATACTACTCTATAGGGGGACGCGTACCTGTGTACACAATACTACTCTATACGGGGACGCGTACCTGTCTACATAATACAACTCTATACGGGGACGCGTACATGTCTACACAATATTACTCTCTAGGGGGATGCGTATCTGTGTACACAATATTACTCCATACGGGGACGCGTACCTGTCTACACAATACTACTCTATACAGGGACGCGTACCTGTCTACACAATATTACTCTCTAGGGGGATGCGTATCTGTGTACACAATACTACTCCATACGGGGACGCGTACCTGTGTACACAATACTACTCTATAGGGGGACGCGTACCTGTGTACACAATACTACTCTATACGGGGACGCGTACCTGTGTACACAATACTACTCTATACGGGGACGCGTACTTGTCTACACAATATTACTCTCTATGGGGATGCGTATCTGTGTACACAATACTACTCTATACGGGGACGCGTACTTGTCTACACAATAGTACTCTATACAGGGACGCGTACCTGTCTACACAATACTACTCTATACGGGGACGCGTACTTGTCTACACAATAGTACTCTATACAGGGACGCGTACCTGTATACACAATACTACTCTATACGGGGACGCGTACCTGTCTACACAATACAACTCTATACAGGGATAAGTATTACGTGTAGCTATAAGCTTCGAATAAGGTAAGTAAATTAATATGCGTTTTATTGTAAGGTAAAACGCTTCTAATATATTGTACGTATAATATCGAGACAACTTAAAGATTAATAAAATGTTAAATTCCTATAATAATATTTTGAATTTGTTTTATATTAACCTCTTGACTATACTATGCGCGAGACCGAACTATATTCAGAGCGGACAAAACCTATGATGCGGACTATATACGATTTAAAGTTTTACGACTTAAAGTACATCACGTACTTTAACATTAAAGTTTACATTAAAGTTCACAAAAATTCTATCACACTCCACCTTTTCTTATAGCAGTTATTTTAGGTTATGTTTACAAGATTTTTTCAGACTATAATAATCTTTGCCTATGCTAGCGCCATTATGGAGGGTCTTAGAACTATTATTTAGTGCTTAGACCTAGACTTTTTCAATGTGTCCCCTATATGATATAGTTCTCCTTTAACCTCTACCCTCAATATACGCAATATTAATATAGACAAATAAAAATAAGTTAAGTAACTTAACTAATAAACAGAAATAAAATTTGCCACACAGATAATTGTGATGCTCTAAATCTTTTTCGTTTCTCACCCTAACTAATATTTTTTAAATTATACACAAATATAATTATAAGTACGTTGTATATTTAAAATTAACTCACTCAGCATTTCTATCAGCTCTTTCCTCAATTTCACTAATAACTTTTTTTAATTTAGGTGCAGCAGCTTGAAACTTTCCAAAATAAACTGCATATGCTGTTTCCATCGTCTCCTCGTCACCGGTCATTTCTTCTTTTGGAGCCAGGACTTGTTCTGTAGCATGATTCAATACATGGGTCACGTAGGACCGTATGAGAGAAATCGCCCTGGACTGGAGATGTCGATACTTCACCAGGTAAGTGTGTGATTCTTTGAAATTGCTCTGGAATATCAATATAAATATGTCTCGATATAATTTACCAAATATTACGAACTAACAAATGAACTAAGTAAAAATGGCTATGTGGTTAAGTTATACGCGGTAGAAGTAGGAGCGAGAGGTATACCAGCAAAATCTCTCTACAACCTTCTGAAGGACCTTGGCCTGTCGAGAACTGCAGTAAGTTCTATTTTAGAACGAGTATCAAAGGCTGCACTAACAGGTTCCTACCAAATTTGGCTAGGCAGGGCGGGAAACTCGAGCAGTGAAGGTGAGCGTTGATGCGCATCTCAAAGGGGGCCTCCTTAAACCTACACCTGGGTCGCAAGTCCTGGGAACTGCTCTGAGTTTCTCCCTCTGCCACACGATGGACCCGGCACCCGCACGGTGAATCCATGGAAGGCTAAGAAGTTCGTCTCTCTCTCTCTATCCTATATAATAATTACTCAGCCAAAACATTTACACTTTTGGGTATACACCTACCCCAAAGTTTGTTACAATGACAGACCCTGTTATGCTACCATTCTGAATGTTCATACAAACATCACCAGCTCACTTTGTGGTAGACCTACTAATGCATTTTCCTATGTATGGTCACCATCACAGATCTAAAAATCTATGGGTAATGTTAAGTCTAACAATTCTGAGGGCTATGTCAAATATTAATTTCTATAAATTATGTCACACAATGAGAAAAAGAGTCAACAAAATATGACAAGATAGAAGTGCTTTTTAATTGAATTTGTAAATTTAATGTAATGGAAACTATGTCACATCACACTTCACACAAAAATTAAGTAATTTGTGTGAAATAATCTATGGATGGCTCCTGATGCGATCGGTTACAATTTGTATTTATTATATTACATTCCTACAAATAAATATGTACAGTAGTCTAATACAGATTGACCTTTAATTAACAACTGTAGTTATATTTTGCTAGAATAGATAATTTTATAAATATCTCACATTATTCCTCATGTAGTCCAAACAATTATCAATCTTTGCCAGAACAATGAAAAAGGCATCACTATTAACAGACATTGTAGTACTGTTGAGACGCTGTGAGAGATGTTCCACCTGTGTGAAATAGTGTAATTTCTGTTTTATATCATCACCTGAAACATATATTGAATCGGTCATTCTGGTGAATAAGTGTACCTATATGTATAGAGGAATGTTGGTATATCGAAAATTGGCACACTGGAATATCATTTGACCTTGCACCATAAAAAATCCATGCTAAGGTTTATTTGTAAAGGGGTTTATGCTATCCATGCCAATGGAGCATGAGAACTATTGTACCATTCAACTGACATATGTATGTCATCTAAATTCGAAAAATCGAAAGATATTTGAGCAAGGAATTAGTCTTGCAGCAAAAGTCTCGCAAATCTTGCAATTATTATTAGTTTATTCCTATTAATTAACATGACTACTTATATCTTAGAACAATGCAACAGATGGGTACATTTTGAGCTTATATTTACATAGGGATAGTAAAGTCCAATCAATTAAATAAATTCATAATGAACAAGTTTACAAAGGAATATTTACAGGAATAAAAATATGCAATTCCTCATTAATTTATTTTATTCCAATTTATTTAATTGAAAATTAAAAAAACAGAAGTGTCAACAGCTACTCCGTACCTTCTTAAGTAAAAATAAAATGTATATAGTGTTTTCATTAGGTTCCCCTTTCGACGAAACCAATCTACATATATTAATAATTGAAATAAACTGATCGATACTGCTGCTCTATTTATGTATCTACTAGTTATATAGTGTATTTATGATAGGAATTAATACATAGTAAATGTTTGTATAGTTTAATATAAAGGCATAGTAATAATGTGTATTATTACTAGCTTTTGCTCGCGGTTTCGCTCGTATTAATGGTAGGTAGGTAGGAGTAGGTAGGTCACTATCCCTCAATAATATTACTTTTTCCTTGATGAAAGACATCCTGTGTCCTTTTCTGTACTCTGCACACATGTAGGCAAAATTTCATGACAATTGGTTAAGTAGTTATGGCGTGAAAGCGTAACAAACGAACAAACTATATTACGTAAAACACTACCAATATTACAAAATATCGAGCCAAATAACACACAATTATGAATGAATAAACCCATATTAACAGCGAAGAACAAGAATAAGAACAAGGGAGTATAAGGTACTGGCCAATTTTAATTTCTGTTGTTGAATATGTGAAACTGTCAGTATTAGAATATGGATTTCCGAGTCTTATAATGTCCACATTGTTCTATAGTATTACAAACTTTTAAATTATTTACACGAACTACGTTACCTATACTAGAGAGTTTGTTCTGATCAGCAAGGAGCTGTTCGCTCATTTCATGCAATGCATTTGTTTTATCTGACACAAAGTTGTACTGCTCTGAGAGTTGGTCTAGATCCGACATTGTGGCAGTTATCTGTAAAATAATTTAATAATACATAACAGTATGGTGATGAGAGATGTCCAAAAAAGTGTTCACTCCAAGGAATATTTTCAAAAATATTGGGCATTAAAATATAATAAAAATAATACTGGACTATTATAGAATACACAATAACAAAATACAACTCTCCAAATCTGCCATTATTAATCTTTGGTAGAATTTAAACTATAAAAATATATATACTAGTGGGCCCGCCAGACATTGTCCCGCCCTGATTATAAAAAAATCCTTGACAAATTATATACCAAAACGTTCCTCATGAATCACTTTATCCACTGGTGAAAACTAGGTACATAAAATAACATAAATAAGTAGAATATGACTCACATCCATTTCTATTTCTTATGTATATCATATGAGAGTGACCATTTTATATGAAAAGGATATCTAAAAGAATCTCTCAATATTTGTTAATAATCAAAATTTGAATGAGTTCTTTTTTTTTATAATTGACAATTGTTTAGGCCTAAGTAAGAAATTATTGCAGGATGTAATTTTTTTTATCTAAACTTGATTATTTTTCTTTACTATTTGACCACCCTTTTAAACATGTTTTTTTTCTATTTTTTTGGTTTCCTACTAAGATCATTTGGAATTGGCAATATATAGGGAGAGAGGAGTGATCACAATTTGATACGATTCTTTACTCACTCCCTTGATGTGTTATATATAATATAAAAGTCTCCAAGATTTGTCAGTCATGATTTAGATACAAGTCAGAGAGTTGTGTTTATTTAAAAATAATTTAAACATATTTTATCAAAAAAAATTGAAGAGAGCATCTCAATTACAATTAACTTGCATATTTTCATGAAAAATAGGAAAAAAAGTGGTGGCTCAGAATGGGCCACTCTAGTATCTATGCATATCTGAACAAAGTACTCAAAGAAGTATGCTGTATTTTTGACTAACTTGGTCAGTTAAAGCTACACATTCATTTCTTCTGTCTTCTAATTGTTTATAGTATCCCTCATAAGGTGAGTCATTTAGCTTCAAATCCGCGTCACAAAGACTCTCATACCACTGCAAAAAGTCATATGCTGTGTCCACAGACGGTATTGGGTTTTTCTCAGATTCCTCCTGTTGCAGTATTTCATTTTTCTCCTGGAATATTATTACATGATATACTTTTTAATTTATTGTATATTAATGTATCCCCAGTTATATGACTTTTGAAGAAAATTTAGAATATAATCGATGATTACATAATTTCCTCTACAGTTAACTATTAAATCCTTGCACTAGGTTTTTATTAGTTTAAAAAGTCTCAACACAATACAGATGTGTTATGAAATATCTTTTATTATTGTTCTTACAGATATACTGAAAATTAAATATCCTACTTAAATAAAATATAATGACATACTGGTTATTACAAATTATTTTAATATATGTGTAGAAAATTTTCCAAAAATGTTGTTTTAGCCTAAACTAGGACTGTGCCCATCATGAGATATTTGGAGTTTTACCTCAGAAATTCTCAGAAGGTATCATTTTACATTTTTTACCATCTCAAGGTAAACCCTAATAAAAAGATACCTATAGTATCTTTTTACTATGCCCTTAGTACTAATATTTATACATATATGTTTAGGAAAACAAATGTAAAGCTACACATTCAATTTCACTAATGGATATGTAGTTTTGAGCCTAATTGTAGTTCATGCAGATAAACAAATAGAAAAAGTTTGCAATCTGTGTATTTGCATATTTTATATAGTCCGTGTCAAACGTTTTAACCACTCTGAAGTAAATGTGCAGAACACAAATTTAGGTATCAGAGGGGCGTAGTGAAGTAAAAGGGGAGCAGCTCTCGTCCGTGCACAGACTTCGCCCCCTATTTCACCCACGTTGACACATGTGTCCTGTCATTACTAGTTGCAGTACAGTTGCATTCAGAGTCAATTTAGTTTTGTTGTTGCTAATTACATGTTATTGTTATTTTCTTTTTCTTTTATATTTGTCATTATTAGAAAACCTATCCACTTCGAACAATGACCTTTTCTATTAAAGGCCTTGTTTATTTTATTTTTATTATAAATTATTTATTTATCATGAATGTATTTTATCCACAATAACGGTATTGTAACAGCATAATATCTGTACAATATATGCTACTAGATATATCCCACAGATAGAAATAAATACTGCATAAAGGGGATGAAAGGAGATTCAATTAAAGTAAGTGATAGCCCAAAGCTCACAAACCAGGTGATTAAATGTTATTTAAATTTAATTATAACTGACAAATGCATGATGTGGCGAACTGTTAATATTTTAGCTTTATCTATTGCTTTATTATTTAGCTCCTCCATTTCTAGTTTTTACTCTTATTTAATTACCCTAGTAATGATGTAATTTTTATTGTTTTTTCGTGTTTATCTCTAACTCTTTGCTAATATTCTATATGTGTATATATCTTGTATGTATATATGCTGCTATATATGCTGCTCAATTCATATAAACAGGTTTTCGTAAACCAGTTGTCAAACCGTTTACAAGAAGACACAATCGGAATCATTTCACATATAGAAAGTAGTAACTTCTGCAAGTAGCAACTTGGTTGTTATACTGATACATTTTTATTACTTAATGTAACAGGCAAATATCTACTTGAATCATAATTAATTAAGGCCTGATATAGTGTACGTATAATATTGAGACAAGTTAAAGATTAATAAACGTAAATGTTAAATTCCTATAATAATATTCTGAATTTGTTTTGTATTAACCTCTTGACTGTACTATGCGCAAGACCTAACTTAAAGCTATATTCAGAGCGGCCAAAAACGATGACTCGGACTATACTTCTATAATTTTAAAGTGTAATAAAAACAATTTCATAAACATTAAATCAGTAATTGTCTAAATAATGCATGTTAATAGAAGAATAATGTAAGTAAAACATAAAACAATACAGGTAAAAGTAAGCTGTATTCTATAAACGGTATACCAAACTACTACAGTTATAAATGTATAATGCTTGATGATGTCAATTTCAAAATCAAGTTCAATATGTGAAAGATGGTGACGTCTGGAAGTGACACCTCTTTCTGTGCAGCCCCCAAAAACGAAAGTAACTTTCGGTCGTTATGTTTCAATAATCAAAAAATATGTTATGTATTATGAAAAGATAAACCAGATCGAGTTTCTTGGCGGTTCTTCTCGATGAGTGGGCTGTTTTCCGAACCGGTGGTAGTTTTGACGTGCCTTCTCAGGGCCTAAATTGAATAAAGAGTATTTTCATTTTGATACTATTATACTTTATGGTCATTGTGTGTATTACTACTCTTACAAGATAATAAGTACTTCTGCGAGTATTATAGGAGAGTAAATAATGTTAGGTGTACCTACATCGGCTACATCGGACACTCCGAGGATTAAAGACTCCAAGTCGAGTATAGCCTCTCTTTGTTCCACCGTCAGAGGTGCTAACGGGTTCTCTGAAGACTCCCATAATAATAGTTTACTTTGTATTTCTTTCAAACTCATGTTTGTTTGAATTATGTTTATGTTTGATACAAATTTTGTATCAAATTTACCATTATATTTATAAGACAATGACACTGACAAATGACAGATAACCAGCTGACGACGGCAAAAATATGGCGTAGGTGTTTATTTCTGTGGCAACTTTAGTTTGAAAGGATGCATAGATTTATCATTTTCAATAAGTAAAGTTATTTCTTCAATGTATAGACGTATACTGAATCTGGTTAAGGAAACATTTAAGACTAACTATTTCGATAAAACTTAGTAAACAAAGTTTGAGGCATCTTGAAATACACAGATTATGGTAAATATGACCTTTAGGTTATTTTAATAATTCTCTAGAAATAGATATTATTGTAGATGTACCTTTTTATGTATATACCATATTATAATGGACTTTTTAACGTTTTTATTATATTTTACATCTATAGTGCAGACCATAGACCTACAAAGGACAAATTAAGTTTATAACCACACTGGCAGATATATCAGTCAGTGCCTTGCGGCTTGCAGCTTGCCCATGGACATAATATACTAAACTAATAAGTCCATGACCTTGCCATACTTCTAAGAGTATTATTATTCTGTGTTGCCAAATGTGGAATAAGAAAAACAATAAAAACTTTATTTGGTGTGGAGCAACTTTAACATACCAATGCAACATTACCCGGTAATTATTATGGGATAATCCTCAACTATTTCATTAATAGGTTCATTTAATTATTGATAAACAAGATCACTTGCAGTTTTTTTACCACTCTTGTAATGTTTTATAAATACTAATATTAGGTGGTCAATAATTTAGTTCTGTCATATTTGGTAGAGCAAGTTTGTAATTTTGTGAGAAAAATTAAAACGAAAATTACTGTAAATGCTTAATAATATTATTTTTATAACTTCCATACATATATTATACGTTATCAAAACACTGACATCTGGTAGTAGGTAACGTCAATAATTGTAAACAAGCAATAATACATTTATATATGACTGGAAATTAGAGTTGGCTATGGAGTAATTCATTATTACCTTTTACTTTTAAGGTATTTATTGTATTCATTCCAACCTACTGCGTATCATTATTGATACTAATTGGTATAATTTTTGTTTCTGGTGTAAATTGCATTTTTTTTTAACTTTTGTGCAGGTAACGCCATCTAAGCTTTCTTACGTAAATCCCGTATGGTGCAATAGATGGCGCTCATTTCTATTAGTATTACTTGCAATTAATAACCTAATAAAATATAACCTATTGTTCATGGATACTGTAAATTCTCATGGGTTAAAGATTTCCTAGACTTACCTCCTACAAATAAAGAAATTTATCTGTTTATCCATATATAAATAGGCAGTAGAGAAACGGTTACGAACAGCTCCCTCCTCTGTTTCTTAGCCGATTTTCTTCATTCTTTTTTATTTTGTAGCTAGCCATTGACGACTTTTAGTTAGTGTTATCAATCAACATTTTGGGTAGTTTTTTTCTTAATGCTCGAAGTTTGACCACTATACGGGCACTAGTAATAATAATAGTATAGATAAATATTAATTGTTTTACCATATACCAATACTCAGGCTCATTGCACCTGATAAAATTTGTTTATTGAATTTCGAGGTAGTACCAATTCTCCAGAGTATGTTATGTGAAGTAGCAAAAGGGCTCGCAGAGTTGCAGTACACTGCAGTCTAAAGCTATTTATAACTAATCGAAATTTTGAATTCAATAATCATGCTACTTCTAACAATTAAGTTGGATCGTCTTATGTGCCAGTGCATTTTGTCAATACACCATTCAGACAGAAATAAGTATTGCAGTTGTGCTTCCGAATTCAAAGCTTGTCCGTACTCAAACATGGATATCAAGTAGTAAGCATTGGCAAATACTTGTGCAATGTAAAGTAAAACTTAAGTCCTCCTTGTTATCGTAATTTTTCTCTACTTCTTGTACCTGTTCACTACTGGACATAAATCTGTTATAAGTTAATAATAATGTAATGTTTAATTAAACTATTAAGAGTTAATTAAACGATACGTTTTTTAGCCTTAGCATCGATATTGATCAGTATTTTATTTGTTCAGGTTACATATGCTAATTGTAATTATTGAGCCTACAAAGCTATTGTTCTATTCAAATAAAAATATCTCTATAGCATAAATTTTGTTATTTTTACATAGATGGCAGTCAAATACACTATTTCAAGACACGTACAAAATTATATGGACGGTAAGATTCCTTTGTAATAAAATTACTTATCCATACCATTCGCTCTAAAATCGTTTTTATTACAGCATTCTTATAGCATTAGTATTCTTTCTTATAAAGTGTGTATCAGTTACAGTTACAGTTTAATTGGCTACATATAGTATTTTGCATAGGTTACCAAAGAAAAATACTAGAAACAATATTTTCGGTATAATACATATCTTGTTCTGAAATTTAACGTTCCGTCAGGTAGGCATAATCATGAGATCATACCTACCAAACGAGTTCTGCTCGCAAGTCCAGTTTTTGGCTATAATACCGGACAACACCGGACGGACTACGTTCAATGTACCAAAAACTTGTATCACAACATGGGATTTAATAAAATAACACACAACATTTTGTATAGTTTTGCTTTTATTGGATACGAGGAACCAGACCAGAGTCAACATGAGCTACAATGGACTTCTGTTGACAATAATATTTACAATTTTCAGTATTATATAATCATAGTTCATATCTTCTATCTAATAATATATCTAAGGTAATATGCATTAGGAGTAAATTACTGTATATTCACAATAATCACGAAGGTCTAAAGAAATCATCTATACAAATATTTCTTATAGAAGCCTTGTACAAAACACTACAACCTAGTATTAATATAGTCGTGCGGCGTCGCTGGTAAATCAACAGTTTGGCTTATATATAGTATATATATATAACATAAAGCCTAAATATGGCTTCTATACGATGCGTAATTTAACCAAACAGTCAGTCGCCAGCTTTGTTCTCTTTCATATTTAATAATGAAGCTAGTTTAGATACAGCAAATATATTAACTTAGTACACTTTACGAGTATCTATACGCGCTTCTCACGTCCTACGGATTCGATCCATTTGAAAGCAAATTACAGGAATCTTTTACTATCCGATCACATTCTTTCATTATTTACATCATTCCGACACACGATTCTATTACAACTTGTACTATATACAAACAATTTAATTATTAAAAAAAAATACAATGTTAAATTGCTATAATAAACCTCTATTATCGATATAGGGTTGGAATAAAAATAGTTTTTTTTTGTTATCGATTTCAGCGTGCAAAATCGACTAAAGCCAGCGATCGCACAATTCTTCACACACTCGCAACTTTTAAATCTAAACGACTGCATATAAATGTTACACACATCGACAACGCGGTTGACATACATTCAAACATTTAAATTTTATAGTAAACATATAATTACAATATCTAACGAAAACGACACATCAAATCGTTCCGTACATCACTAAAGACAGATCATTGTTATCGGCCCGACGAGGAACAACACTTGATTAATTTCATCTAATATCGTTATTAAAACGTGATAAATAACTTAAATTATTACATTATAAAAAAAATATAGGTAATAAATTAATACACAGTTCTCGTTCAATGCATAGAAATAATCAACTATAAGTATTTCATTAATTACATATGTATTACAAACACACGTATTATAGTTATCTTAAATGGAATACGATACGCAAATAGCGAATACTTAAACTTTAAAATCGAACATAAACATATTAATGATATAGATCAGAAACACTCAGACTTGTTGCTGAGATGCGTAGTAGCAAAGCATGGCAGTTAGCACGTAATTCTGCACCCTAAATACTAATAATGGAAAATATTATATATTTTAAACTGTATCCAAAGCATTTTATAATGGAAGGCTCACAGTGCGGGTATCGACCCCGTATTTTTTTAAAGTATTTAATGGATAAACAGTGTTGCAGAATACAGCGTGGACGGGGTCCGCGACACTAATGATGCACTAACTTAGACACTTGTGTGATTAGACGGCGTGAGGCGCGCGCGCTTTGCGTCCCTCGGCGCTCGACCGGCGTACACTCTCTTCCCTTGTTATCCTACGTATTAACATAGCACAGCCATAGTGACTCTCCGGATCCCGCGTGCAGCGCGCTGCGGCCGGAGTCGCGCGCCGAGGGTACGGGCCTGCACCACCAAGCCGGCGTCGGGCCGGCGGGCGTTTTCAGGGGCGCCGTGATACAGGCCTACGACACCGGCGGCTGCGGGCCCTGGGGCTGAGCTACAGGCTTAGTGCCTGCCGCTGCCGGCAGCTGCGCCAACGTGTCCTGGCTAGCGTGAGCCCGTAGGTATGTGTTCTCCACTTCGAGCTGGTTGATCCTCTCCATCAGTTCGGCGATGCGCTCTTTCAATACTTCCACTTCTTCGCGCACCGCGAACATCAAGTGGCTCTTAACCAGATCCTGAAACAAAAAAAGTAAATGTTAAGCACATGGAACAAGTGAAGTCGTTCTTTTTCAATTTTTAAAACGGTTAAAAAACAACATTCAAAACAAGACCGGTATTGGATTGAAAACGATGCTCGCATCGCGTCGGTAAAAAATATTTAAAACTCACGATCCAGTCGGTCGCTTTCAACAACTGCACGAGTTAATTTAAAAATGTTTACTTCAAAATATATTCAGTATAAAATATTAAATAAATTGCAGTTATTTTATAACGTACTTTTGGATTAGACACGACCACGTAACAGGGATCTTTTTGTCCCTTCTGTCTGACCTCGTAAAGGCAGCCATTTCTGTGTTTTTGTGCAACGTCAATCATATTTGCGCGCGGACCGGGAAAAATATTTTGAAATTCACTGAATGCACGAGTGTTATCTGCGGTGGATAACACAAAACTGAAAGTATTACTCGCGAACTGAGAGATTCAAGCAGAGGAGTATTACTCGCACGTCCCGCCGGGCGACTGATGGTCTGCGCGCGCGTACGTCCTATTTAAAATGGTTGCGAACACGTCATCAGCACGCCAACCGCCCGTGCACCCTGAACTCGGCGACACAACCTACATCGATATCAATACGACACACACAGCCCTTATTTAAACTTTGTTTTGCATTACATTAATCGTAAGTACTGCCGTCAAGGTATATATGATTGAATGATTTACATTAAGAATCTTTGACGATAGCTAATATAGCACTGCTGAGAATAAGTGCTATAATTTTAAAATACTTTACGCGTGATAATTACATCGTACGAAGTATGCGGATACAGATATATACAGAGTTATTGACGTGTACCACATTATAGAAAATAAAAAGTCTTCCACGACCGAACCGACCTCGTTCTGTGTGTACACATTAGCACAGATATAAGGACGTAAGCAAACGGCGCTCCGCTCTGATAATAGAACTCGAATTGATAACAACAAGGGACCTAATAAAGATTTACGATGTTAAGTAAATACAAAAGTTGGCAATAAAGATGAAATAAATTTAAACAAAAGCATTACAATTAAGATTACTAAATGACATCTCGTAGGCAGTTTACGACGCTTATGGTGGAACTTGTGATGTCACCTTTTAAGTATCAAATAAAATAAACATACATTGTATTGTTTTTTTTTAATCTGAATAAAATATATATTTTCCTAAAAGAAGTGACAGTAATATAGCTATTACTGTATTAAAAAATCAACGAACAATATGTAATTATAATATACTACCGGGCCCGACAGACTTTATCCCGCCCTGTTATAAAAAAATCCTTGACAAATTATATACCAAAACTTTCCTCATGAATCACTATATCCACTGATGAAAACCGCATGAAAATCTGTTCAGTCGTTTTTGAGTTTATCGCGAACAGATAGACAGACAGACGCGGTAGGGGACTTTGTTTTATACTATGTAATGATACTGGAAGATAATAACATATTCGAGATAGATTTTTATGATAATGTTAAAGCAGAATGCGGATATTAATTATTAGACCATGTAGTACATTATTTATTATAATCTGAATTATTAAAAAAAATACATAAATATAAGACTCGACAAAGAAGATACGAGGTATGTTTCTATTATAGATTTTTCTTACTCGACAAACTATCTACAACGAAAAATTCGATTTCTAACATATTTAAGAGATTGACTGTCTAAGACTATTTGTTTATACGGTGAGTCAATTCATGCACTTGAGGAATTGAAGCGACTAAAAGTGGTCTGAGCAGATTTAGTCGTTGCTATAATTACACCGAGATATAAATAAGCGAGACTTGATGATGTCTCGTTTGGTGGGGTTTTATGTGTGGGAGTGACCTTCAGTCAACATGGTCTTGCTGAATTTATGACAGTTAGCACTGGAACTTTTAACCAGTTGACTAGTGTCAATATTGAATAGACTCCGATATAACATCTACCCGTAGACTCGAGTTCAATCGAATACTGGTATTTATAAAGCAAGCAAACTCGTAATGCAAATTTACACAGAAAAACGGCGCCGTACGCTCATTATATTTGCGAATTGTCTGTAAATTAAACACTGTTATCATTAACGTTTCCATGTCAGTAGGTAAATTTGATAAAAATTGAAAGTGTGAAAACAATGCGGGGCCACATAGATTAATAGATACACAAGTAGATTTACGAACTGTACTAAGAATTAGAGAAACTAATGAAAATAATTATAGGACTATTGCATTTGTAAAAAGCGATAGGAGCCTGCCTTTAAGATTTGCACAATAACAAATTGAGCGACAATTCAATAAGTTTTGGAAACATTAATTAATATGAACAACGAGATTCAACTTTGAAGACAATATTAGAAGTATACAAGGAAGAATTAGTAATAACATATCACTTGCTATATTACAAATTATATGTGTAAATATAAACCCATAAATTGATAGTAAGGATCTATATGAAGAAATGACAAATGATTCTTAATTAAAACTGAATAGAACCGGTGGAAGCAACTTTATCTATGTCAATAGACTTCATGTCGGTTATAATCTGACCCGAGATAGACTTCTTTCATTACTCTTAGTGCATCGTTAGTGCATCGTAATATGAATAATTGAAGCCAGGTGTTCTAGGATGCTATTTTAAGAAAATATTGTATTCATAGTGGATTACTGTTTTGTAATTGGAAGTATAGAGACAAAACTATTGTATTATAGAATATTTGTTACGCTCTAGCATACATACTATGAACGAGGCGTTTTTAATGAAGTTTATAAATAAAAAATAAATACAGAAAGTATGAAAAAATTACATTATGGTGTAAAATATGCGATAAAAACTAAACAAATGCATAGGTAATTAATATGTAAATAGTAAGAGCTGTAAATAAATGTCATGTGCGCAAGTCACAACGAAAAACGCCCGCGAATGTCACGTACGCAGCTATTTTCGGTAGATTAACGAGTTATCGACACCGTTGATAATATCAAAATTTAATGTAACACATCCGCCTTGTTGCTGGACATAAATATGTAAAGAGCTATAAAGAAATTCATATCAATTCGATTATAAGAATGTAAATGTGATATAAAGGGCATATATTTGTCTGTTTTAAGCGTCAACATGTATACAATATGACAGAACAAAGAGATTAGATTTGCATGATGGTAGGATTTTTTTAAGTCCGCCTAGGTAGCTACCATGCTCAAGTTCAGAATCTGTCGCTAAGCACCTGTTGGTGTGTTCCGACAGCTGTATTTGTGAGCCAGTCTCCTCTAGGTCTAGCGTGTTTACTATTTTAGACCACATGGTCACTTAACATCACATGAGATTGTGGTCAAACACTAATGTTATTGTATGAATTATTGAGAATGTATTGTTTATAAAGAGAGCAATGTCTTTACTTGTAAACTGCATTGAATAACACAATTTACATACGCAAATACAACCTATCTTGTGTAACGATAAATTCAGTCAAAACGACCATTTCAATACCGCTGTGAAATTCGTCACACAACTACTGCTTACGATATATCTCAAACAAAAACAATACGACGAAAAAATAGTTTTGTTTATTACAATACTATAAATGAATATATTAAAATGAACAACATATTCGCAATGCAAATGAGCCGGTGTTGTCGACAAGATATTTTTGTCGGAGGCAAGAGATTATGATGAAAAAAAAACACTGTTTAGCAATTCGAAAAACATCGGAGTTTAGAAACCGGTCTTGGTGGAACATAAACAATAGTATTATAGAAGTAATATAGAAGGGGAAACGACGGTATAGATTAATAATACTCGAATGACATCATCTTTATATTAATATAGATGTGTATATGTTTATAATTTGTTTTCGTCATTTATAAATATGTCGTTTTGTACAATGTTAATTTTTTGACATTGTTTTTTATTTATCCTTCTTTTAAATTTTGTTATTAGTTCATGAATATTAAAATCGTGCATTTTTACTTCTTCACATAGTTCTATAGTAATGCTGCGGTCGATTAATAAACTTCAAACTATATTAAAATCCTCAATACGAACAAAGCCTGGGCTAATGAAAAATAGATGATAACACCTACAAATATAAAATGAGAAGGTATAAAGGATTTTTAATGATGATCAAAATAGAGGGTCGCGTTCGGGCGTGTCAGTACTGCCATCTGGTGTATGTTATGGGCGTCTAATTAACTATCAACGCGCTAATGGTCTCAGTAATTATTATCCAGTTTGCTTACAGGTTTTGTGCAAACAAGTTCATAAACTATTTTAGGATTTTGTGTGTACACTGTACAAAGTGCTTATATAAATAATTTTAACATAAAATCTTGATTCCTTTGCTAGGGTGTATACAATGATGTTATAACTAAAAAGCTGTAGATACCTACATATGATATTTTGACAAAACAAAACGAAAACGCACACGTACATAAAGTACACGTACATTACGTAAAGTAATATTGTAACGCCATACTGTCTTAGATAAAATGTGGAAAGAAGATGACATATTCCCAATATCGGTGGTGAAAAAGAAATAGTTATATGTTGCTTAGATACGGGCGGATTGACGGGGCAGTCGTCAAAAATAAGCTAACTAGCCAAGCTTTAACAAGGCGTTGTCGAAGCGTTTATGATGTATCTACAGCTTTTTAGTTATAATATCATTGGGTGTATATATATTTTTATACATGATAATACCGCATCCAAATAACTTTATGATACGATCATTCTGAAAGGATTTATTTTATTCAAAAATTTCGATTTATATGTTAAAATAGAAACTATAATTAATTCATTCTACTGTTTAAATTTAAGCTGAGATGAGACACGTCGATTTCCAGATTTAAATTATTTTTTATAACTTTAATCTCCTATCGATTCTAACTTTCTAAACAACCATGTAAGGCATATCATCACTTTTACAGCAACTCCATAACATTATATAACTCGTCGTGAACGAGTTAATACTATGCGGTGAAATATACACACAAAAACTCTTTTAATTACAAAAGAACGCAAAATTCAAACCATCACATATCTGTCTTTATCTTATATATAATCTTATATACTTATATATAAAATTCTCGTGTCACAGTGTTAGTTAACATACTCCTCTGAAACGGTTTGACCGATTTTTATGAAATTTTATCTGCATATTCAGTAGGTCTGAGAACGGCTACTATCTATTTTTCATACCCCTAAGTGATAAGGGTAGTCCACCCCTAACATTTATTTTTTATTTTTTGGACAATTTTTTTTTATTTTATTTTGTTATAAAAATAAATACAACCCTAAATTTTCAACCTTCTAACACCAACTCCTATTTTTTAATAGTAATTTTAGTAATTAATCATTTTTCATCCCACTCGATAACTGATCAATTGTCACTTGGTAAGTTATCCTAGAGAAAAAGCTAATTAAAACCGAGTCGTCGTCTTTTTTTGAATGTTTTTCACTCTATTTCGATTAAAATTTCCCCGAGCTTATGGCAAAGCTAAAATTTTTGTACAAAAAAAATATTCATTTTTATTAAAGTATCAAGGCAGTTTATTCCTGCTATACTTAGTGAACAAAGTCCCCTACCGCGTCTGTCTGTCTGTCTGTTCGCGATAAACTCAAAAACTACTGAACGGATTTTCGAACGGTTTTCGCCAGTGGATAAAGTGATTCATGAGGAACGTTTTGTTATATAATTTGTCAAGGATTTTTTTATAATCAGGGCTCCCGCAACGTCTGCCGAGTCCGCTAGTATGATATAAATTAACAGCCGAATTGGGCTACGTGAAATTTGCCAACATCACTGGTCAAATCCAATCATTTAATATATCAGTTATATAGAGAATTACTCTATAAGCATGTTAATATTCTGAAAATAATGTCATATCATATAATACACGATAATTAGTAAAGTATGAACAAATTGTAAACATGTAATTTTTTCACCGAATTACACTACAAGAGTAAAATGGATGTGCGACGCGAAATCTCTCGTAAGAAATGTTGATGAGCCAGTTGAAAAGCGCACAAGTTATCTATCCAACACGCACCGACAAGCACAACGGGTCCATCTTCCCAAGAGAAGCATAAAAGTGGTCAAACGGGCAAAGGTTTCCATAGTCACCTCGTTTAGTAGGTTTTCTCCAGTTTGTAATGTTTATGCGACAAATTAAGTTCCACGCTGTGTATTTAAGCATTTCTTTACAATACCACTACTTTTTATGACTGTAATATTGCTTTGAGTAATCTATGCGAAATAAATAAAGTTGAAGTGTCGGTTTGTTCAGGCTAATCATTGAAACGGTTTGACCTATTTATATTCGACTTTCTCTGCGACATAGTTGATGCTATAAAGGGTTGTCCTGCCTTGATAATAAAAAAGATGCTAAAATTCAACCGCAGCGCCACCTACCGGGTCCAATCCTGAATGTAAACTATTCTTAAATCCAACTGAACGCACACAAAAATTTCCTCAAAATCTTTCCAAGCCGTTTAGGAGGAGTTCATTCACATACACACGGACAGAAAAATTATATATACAAAGAGATTCAGGCTAAAATAAAAGCTTATTCTAAAAAAAAAGGTTTTGTACAAATATAATAAACTAAAGAAGTAGTATTCAGTACGGCGCGCGCTCCGTCCCTACATTTACATTGAACAAAAATGTTTTTGCTAAATTCTACGCGGACGAATTCGCGACTAACACCTATTTAATAAAAGGTCAAATATACCTGCATAAAATCAAATTAGAATAATTATATCGATGACATAATATAAAATACAGCTCGACGTCTAAAACATTTTATAATAATCATTTTTATTTCTAATCCTTAACATCACGAACATTGTAATAAAGACTTTATTTAGTAGTCAGATAAGCACTGAGTTCGCTCAAATGGATAAATTCTTCATAAGGAAACAGTAACACTATTGTATTCGAGATCTATAATCGATTATTCATCACAAAATACGTAATATTTCTAACAATATTAGAAAATAAGACATTGGTAAGGTTCAGATGAATTTTGAATATAGTTGCCGTCGCTGAACACACTTTCAACTGTCAGTGTGTTTCCTTCATCTCATAATTTAGATGAGAAAATAACAAAGCATTGAAGATTTGCCTTAGAATAAGAAAAATAAAAAAGAGCAGATAAGGGCTGGCTACCTTGAAAAAAAAAAATAGAAAATTAAAAAAAAAAAGAATGCAACCTAGCTATTAAACAAACTATCATATTTTTTTTAATATGAGAAAAGAGTTCCGTGCTGCGTATAAGCGTGTGGATCAAAATTGAACAGATTTGACATATATAATTTGAAAAATGAGACCAATCTGTAGACGGGGCATGACAATTTTTTGAAAAGGAGTTTTTTTAAGGTGTCCATTTGGTCGCCATATGGTAAGCCATACCCGCAGTAAGCATGGGTTATATGACCTTAATAATGACTTCAAAACACTCATGACAAGTAACTTCACATTTACCTGGCGTTCAGACAGTACACTAATAATAAATAATTCGTTTTTCTGCAGAGAAAATTGAGAGTTTATATTTAAACTAGCGGACCGGGCGGACGTTGTCCTGCCTTGATAATAAAAAAAAACTAAAATTCAACCGCAGCGCCACCTACCGGGTCCAATTGTGAATCTAAACCATTCTCGGATCCACTGGAACACGCAAACAAAATTTCATCAAAATCGGTCCAGTAGTTTAGGAGGAGTTCAGTCACATACACACGCACACAAGAAATATATATATTAAGATAAAAAATACACTATAGCAGCGCTTTATTACCCCAAACAGTTTTTAAAGAGTAATTTACAGACGACCTTTTCAATAAGGAAAGCTATTGAAATTAATATAACTTGCCTACAGTTAAACAGTGAATAGTTTATAGCAACACATGTTATTAACAATTAATATACCTATATAAATGTATCTATATATTCTTTTTGGACACTCACATAATGTGACCATTGTGTGGCACACAATATATTTGCGCAGTTGTTTTCGGTTAGAAACTATATATAATCTATTAATATTCATGACACAATTCATAAGCTATGCTCAGTGCACATATTTATTTTTTATACGCGCCTGTTGTGTAACTCGTTTGTTTGTTTCCCTAGTGTTTTAAGTTATCAGTAAGTCGAGGGCCATATATTTATTAGGGGTCTTTGAATTTGTTAAAAAATATTGTACAACACTTTTAAACATCCTTTGTTTATGGTATCAAGAGATTATATTTAAAAAGTAGATTTATGTGTATTCTGTCCTTATTTAAAACATAGAAACTAACTATATTGAAATGTCTCGGATATATTAATTATAACTAAACACCATACATACATGGTGCATTTCTATTCCTGTTTGATCATAACATTTAAAACATATTTTCACAAATATATAAAGCTTTATACATAACTATATCAAATACTAATAACCTTTATTGATAAATATTGTGTTCAGTTACCATTGGCTAGCACATAATAATTTTAAATTAAAGTGTTTTTCTTATTATCACTGGTGCTATCATCTGCTGGTGGTGTTCTTGTAATGAATAAATAAAGTATCAAATGTGCTTTAATACTTTGGAGCATAGCTTAATTATTTATCTTCTTCGTGTTCATAATTTCATTACGTGTATATATATATAAAGTAAAAAATATATATTAAACTTTAATGTATATCTCAATTACACTTATCATTGTTGGACGAAAAAATCGACAAGTAGGTGTTGTTCAATCCATTTCGCACCGCACTATCTCGACAATTAACCCAACCGACATTTAACCAGACGGGCTTATCGACTTCCTACACGTATAACAGTGTTATTTATTATAAAGCACACATTAAAATATTATAATATAATTGTAAACAATAATAATTTTAATACACGACATTGACGTAGAACTTCGTTATCGGTTTGATAAAAGTTTTCGCAAAAACAAGTGAAAAACGATCGGTAGCGGTCATAGAGTTAATCTCTGGCAGAAGTTTGACATTATGGAATGATGTCATGCCGCGTCGCTCGTGTTGTTCTTATGATTTCATTTCGATCGACGTTCGCTTCGAAATAATTTGAACAGCTGAAGTTAAATAACACATATTACAAACAATTATATGACTTATTACGTACAATAATATACATTTTGAATTTGTATTATGTATAACTAAAATTGTTATGTTATCGCAAGTATTACAATTTGGCTTTCTACGTCTTCATGATCAACCACCTGTTTCAATTACATATAATATGGACAAAGTGATTAAACAGAACATCATTTACTCTAACCAGACTATATGAATAATGTCAAATCCTGTCAGGCTACGTAATTAATACTTACTTCAGTTTGGATAAATTATCTTTTCTTACGTTGAAATTATATATATTATCACTAGAAGCTGCAAAATATGAATTTTCTACAGCTAATTGGTTTCCGACATTGCAATCGTTGTATCAACTTAACCTATACAATCCTGGGCACAATCAAAATCACAGATAAATAAGAGAATAGTAAATGTATGTTAAATAATGAAGTTTATATAAGTACTAATTACTTAGCTCCATTTGACTTGTTATTATTCATATAGCCCGGGCAGTATAAATAGTTTGCACTTATGGGGGGAAGGGGTGTCGCTTACTGTGACAAGAGGGGGCTCGGGAGATGTAAGGAAACACGATCGTAGCTCAATTAACAATTCTACAAATATTTTTGTAAATTTTTTTAGATTTTTTTTTAGTGTTATGGAAAGTTGTTCCTTTCATTTTCTGTAAATGTATTGATATTTTTACGTATGCATTCGTGACTCAATAATGCTAGCGGGGTCCTAGAAAATGTGACATAGCGTGACGAAAAGGGAAGAGGGTCTAAAAAGGTAGAAGTTTGCGTGACGTAATTTGAACAGCCCCTTGGATCATAAATAACATAATATACTGTTGAACCGCTCATTATAACCGTCAAGTATTTGTAATAATATAACATTAAAATTATTTCCGAAAATATATTTAAAAAGTTCGATTATATTTATACGCAAAAAACAAGCAACGAACTAAAATTTTCACATTTTTACCTATGCTCAGATAAAAATTGGTCTTGCAATGGTTTGCTGATAAAACTATTAATATCTCCTATGAAACTCATTGGTGCTGTTAAAAACATCATATCATTAGCCAACCTGTTTTGCAATATGGCTAATAAAAATACATAATATCTGTGATAAACAAGTAGATACGAACACACATAATCTATGGATTATACAAGTGGAAGCGTAAATTTCCGTGAACTGAGTATTTTTCCTATACTTGTATAATAATAATTTGACATTAACATTGAAAAGTAAACAGTATTTATACAAATATGATATCAACGAGTGCGAACACGAACGTGTTCCGGCCTTTTTCTGTCAGATATGTACTAATTAAGTACGATACGATCTATTTGTTGCGTTTGACAAGGAAATGTTGAAACAGCTATTTCTATCAAGGTAATCCTAGGTCCAGAAATAGATAAATTCTATAGATATGATAAACATATATAAGTATAAACATATTTTGTATTCAATTATTAATTAATATATTCTATGAAAGTTAGTTGATTCATTTGACAATAAAATATAGAAAAACAAACCCATGTTTTATGTATTAATATACAAATAAAACGAAATTACACTAACAAAATGTGTTGCAACATTATTTATACTTCGCATTTTTATTCAGATCAAGGAGAACGATCTCACAAGAGAAACCATCATACAATCACACTAAAATATTTCTTATTCAAAACTGTTTTTACTAGTCTTTCTTTACAATAAAATATATATTTTACATATACATATGAACTGAAATAGATTTACTATTCTTCGCTGTACGACGCATATTTAAATAGTTAAAAATATATCAAGCGAGAAAAATAGTTTTGTTTTGTACGCGTGTTACATCCGCATGTTTCGAATAAAAGTATATATTACCTATAAATAAACTGTAATTGATGTGAATGCGGGATAAATGTACGAATCAACTCGCGTTTAAAATCGATAGATATCATTTTCAAGATACACGCGTGACGATTTCATTAAACTCTGCAGGTTTATTTTGAGAGAAAACTAATGTTTCCTAGTTTCGTGCTGCGATATCGATCGAGAGCGCGTGGTTCGCGCTCGTGGCTACTCGTAAGTTGCAAATTATCCCGACACCAGCACTCAAAGTGTCGGCAGCACGCGACCGAATCGTGTGACCTCCCGACATCCAAGGGTTTCAATCCGGTTACCGGCGTACACATATCGACAGGGTAATCAGGAGAGCACGTGTCTCCAGCGCATTGAGGCCGGCTTTCCTTCCGTGTCTATTCTCGGTGGCTTAATCCCGTCGGGTCACGCTCGACTCGGGCATCAAATCACGTATATAGCAACAAAATTAGCATGCCGCGGCGCGGCGCGTTGGTAAACAGAAATTTCCACACGCGTTAATCGATAAATAAGCGCCGTTCATAATACATGCTAATGACATGAAACACGATAAAAATAACATTTAGCGCGCGATTCGTCGGTCGACACAACGCCGGGACGGAACCATCAATCATCACGAACCATTAAAAATTGTTAAAACATATTTTGACCGGACTCGAAAGAAGATTTATGTTTGAACAGTTGTAACAAACCGGGTCAGTGGTGCGTGAGCTATGCCTGGTTCACATTAAACCAACGGTACGCATAAACATAACTATTATGATGATGTAACCGCGACGCGGATCTTACGAAAGCCGCCGCGCGCCGACAACCAGAGTACCTCAGAATCCAAAATTATATAGTGCCTGCCTGCGAGTGTACATTCGTCGTGTCGAGTGTAACATGGCGTGCCTCAAGGTGGACCGGTTTCAATACTGGTCGCACGACGTTTACTTGATGCTCTATTCTTTATTATATCAACTTATACAGAGGGTTTATTTATTAATCATAAGTTGTACGTCAATAATATTAAACTTAAGAAATTAAATATTTTACTAATGTATGTGTATAAAAATAGATGTTGGTGAATTTGTTTTTGATAAAAACCAAATACGGTTTAACCCATCATTATGAAAATTAGCACTCCAAGTGTTTTTTCATTGGTCTATCTTATCCATTTTACTACATAACGCTAGACTATATTTTAATGATAAGTATTAAAGCTTATTTATTATATTTCAAACAAACGAGCTCACAATCGCATTTATAATATTAGTAAGGATAGACCAGGAGATACATGTAATAGCATAATCCTATATGATAAAAACAGAAATAAATTATAAACGTGTATACAAACCCATAAAACTAATGGTTATGTAAGGCAAAGAAAAAATCTACATGTCGCATTGAAATAATTGCGACAGGAGAGATACGTGCCTTTTATATAAAAAAGTGCTCAGTTGAGTTGCTTAACCGTTTGGTGAGAATTAAGTCGCCTTCGCAGATATATTATACATACAGTAAACGTATTTAGACGCTATGAGGTTGTTTTGAATCCATTAACATATGAATAATACTCATGTTGTATGATAACAATATTAAGGAACAATATGGCAGATATTTCAAATGGTACAGTGGATCGTTTTTTTTTTCAAATACATATTTTTTTACACCGTAATCTATATAGTTAGCTGTCAGCTTATAAGAATTATTTCATGATTTACCTTTGATTGCTGTAGGCTATTCCTTTTGGTATTTAATCTAATATCGTAATCAACGCATAGGAAGTCAAACTCTAGTATATCTATCATATATAAGGAAAAATTCGATTTCCCGTCTCGTAAGTGCTTCGAAATGTATACAACATTTTTAAAACTAAAAGTTTGGCATTGATGACTTAATTTTTATATTATACTAGCGGACCTGGCGGACTTTGTCCTGCCGTGGTAATAAAAAATAAAATCCCTAAAAGCCAATCGCAGCGCCACCTACCGGGTCCAATTGTGAATCTAAACCATTCTCGGATCCACTGAAACACGCACACAAAATTTCATTGAAATCGGTCCAGCCGTTTAGGAGGAGTTCAGTCACATACACACGCACACAAGAAATATATATATTAAGATTAGCAACTGCCCGCGAGTTCATCCGTGTTAAATTACAATATAAAACTTAACAACAATAAAAAAGTATAGTCTAACATCACCTAGTAGCGAGACGCAGCAACAAATAGCAAAAAAATGTAATGTGAACAAAACACTTGTGCAACTTTCATGGTGATAGACCAGGTGTTTTTGGAGATATAACTCTAATATGTACCAACTCCGTTTATTTATCATTTGTAAGTAAAATTTCAATAACAGGAAATAGCAAAAACTGAACTATCTGTACGAAGAATCGCGTATTAAAATTATAAATCGATCCGATAACTCTAAAGTAATTGTAGACAACTAAATACGGAAATAGGCATTGTAAAAATAAAAGATAAATACTAAATTGTATAAGTGTACGCAGTACTTATTATGTAGGCAATAGCATAGATACCGATCGACGGTATTAATAATGTATTTGCGATCTAATCAAACGAGATAATGATATCAGACGCTTTATATGGGGCTCGGGCAAATAAAGTCGCGTGCGTGTCTGTTGTGATAAAAATACTACAGTATTGGGCATTAGGGTTGGATTGGGGTCAATCGTTTGAGGCCATCTGCGTTGTATAATTATAGACGACGCGAGACGAGTCCAATAGCATAAGATGAATCTCAATTGCGAATACGTTCTATATAAACCGAGTGCAACCCGTCATGGCAGATGATGCACTTTATCCATTTTTTTTTATTAATTATAACAAATTTGCGTTAGTATTAGTACGATAGATTTGACTGTATTTCCTATTGTAACTCGACATAAAATTGCAATTACAAGTGTATTTATATAAAGCGACTTATTGATGAAAACTCTTGGTGCCGATGTCAAATAACATTGATACTCAAGGTTGTAATTGTTCTTAATAGCCTTGTATCAATTTAAGTTAACTTGTCTAAATTCGTTTATAACTCAATAGTAATGTATAATTATTTACAAAACGTAGTAACTATAATGACTATTTAATTGTCTGTTTTACGACACACATCCCTAACAGAACCTTCATGTGAAAATCAAATAATAAGTTTTAGATAAGTTATAGTTTCTGCATAGTAACATTAGTTCTTATCGCTGATAAAACAATATCTCTTTCCGCAATTTATTTATATTTAATTATTCCTGTATCATTTTTATTATAGTACTAGGTGTGCCTGCGACTCCGTCCGCGTGGAAGTTAATGTAAAGAAACAACGACTAATAAAATCATCTGAATGTATTAAGTCCATTTACTTTTCTATCTATTTTTGTCTTGTCTATCTACTTTTCTCTCGTACTTACGCCGCGTCGTCATTAAAATTACAATAACTTTTGATAGAGTGGACCGATTTTAATGAAACTAAGACAAAGATATAATTTATGATTTTCTTGTTCTGGTTTTACTGTGATCCCAGTACTTTATCAGTGATGCGTGTTCATACAAACAGGCAGACAGACATTTCTAAAAATGATTGAAATGTATTTTATTACTTATTCCTAGACACCTGCAACAATTTTTTTTACGGAAATCGAAAAAGTACAGACACTTTACATTTACATTTTTATTATATGTATAGATAGAAGATGTATAGATATTTGAACGTTACTCTACGTTATTGATCGTATGCACAATAAAATAATTAATTATTAGTCAAATGTATTGTACATCATACAAATTACATAATTTGAGATATTTTTATACAAACGGTAATTATTTATTGTAAGTAGTATTATTTTTGAAAGTTAATTTCTCTTTTATTGCTATATTTTCTCTATCGCATTAATTATTCCGGTAGTCACTACTATAACTGTAAACTTCATAAAAGTTCCCCGGCTAATTATGTGAAGTTAAAACCGTCACATGATTTCGAGAACTTGTTTATATCTATATATAATCTGTTCATTTGTGTATTTAATTGACTATTTTTTTTGAAAATTAGCATTAAACACATAGATTAAAGTAGAGAATTCAGTTTTATCATTTTATAGGAAATTTGGCTACCCTTTTCTTAAGAAATGATATTAAATTAAAAATTGAATAACTCGTTCATAAGAAAAAATTGCCTACACATAAAGAACGAGACACAATTGCCCCAATTTGTTAAATTACATTTTGTGTTATTTTCACCTTGTTTTAAAATAAAATTAATATGGCTAATAAATTGGATAAACGACTTTCTAATCAAGGAAGCCTAAATAATAGGTTGAGTTTTTAAATATATTTGTATACTTTTGTCAACTTAATTCTACGGGGGCGCTTGTACCTGGATTTTATAGATTGTATTAAGTTTGAAAAAATAATGCCTCGTGTATCAACAAACACAGACTTAATAAAATTATCAATGTTAGTAGGCAGTAACAGCCATAATATAAACAAACATTATTATTATTAGTTGCGCAAGGTATGTATTACTCAGGAGACTGCGGGGACTCGGGTTTCCTGGTCACTAAGGAAGTCATTATCGACTCAAAGACTAGCATCGATCAACTAACGGCATTTTGTATGTAGTTAATTACTATTATAAACACGGATAAATACAGACAAAATTGTATATCTACGCAATACAGCAAGTGTGAAACGAAATCGCAATAACCTAACTATGTTGTTCGCAGAGTGTGGAAATTTCCCAAATACATAACATGAAAATAGTTCCGTGATCTTTTCACGAGTTCAATAATGTAAAATAATTGTTTATTTTCTGAGAGACAATGGAATATATTATACGGGTACTAATTAGCGTAAATGTATTTTCCGCAAAATAATCATTTACTAGTGGGCACCCAGTGGTCGACATTCGACCATAGTTCATTGAATTTTTAAAGTGTGAACTTTATTAGGGTTCTTTTATCAATGGCATCGAATTCAAATATATAATTAGGTAGTTGAAATATCAATATTTTTTATTTAATACGGTTGACTTAATAATTAAGTTATTTTTCGCTTTTTAATGCCTTATTAGTTTTCACATCGAAGGCGGTTTATATTTTTGTAAAGAAAATTATTTCCTCATTTTTAGTGTTCATAAATATATCTGGTTTGTAATGGGTATAATAAATCGGTTCCAATTTCACGAAAATACGTAGAGACGAAGTGGGTGAAAATCAAATAAACGATATTTCACCCCCTTAGGGGTTGAATATTTTATATGGGACCACCGCTGAATATAACTAATTCAAATAAAAAAAGAATCATTAAAATCGGTTCATAATTTGCGGAGATATCGATTAACATACATTAAAAAAAATACATACAACCGAACGTAGTAACATCCTCCTTTTTCGAAGTCGGTTAAAAAATACATACAGTCGAGAATAGCAACCTCCTTCGCAACCTTTTGTGAAGTCCGTTATTGACGGATGTCAAAATGCCTTTTTTTTACATGTGTGTATATGTTGTTTAAAATTGAAGCAGTAGTGTGAGTAATGCATATTTTAATTAATTTAATGTACTTCTAATGCATTTTATATAAAATAAATAGCTTTCTGCACTTCTCCTCCATATAAACTTTAACTATGCCAAATTTCACGTTCATCCGTTCGCGCATTTCTTTCAAAAAGGGATACAAAGATTTGGCTTCACGTATTAATATATAGATGTATCGAAAATTAACTTATTGAAATTTTAATATATGATTTTATTTTCGATATTTTCAATCATCTATCAAGGAATACAGGAGATTTTAAAGTAAAACTATTATATTGTATATTGGCGGACGTTATCCCGCCCTGTTAAAAAAAGAAAACCTTGACAAATTATATACCTAAATCTTCCTCCTGAATCAATTTATTTACTGGAGAAAACCGTATGAAAATCCGTTCAGTAGTTTTTGAGTCTATCGCGAACAGACAGACAGACAGACGTGGCAGAGTAGTTTATTTATAATACGTAGGTAGTGATAACATAAGCAGTGACATACTAGAATCTTGACTATTATAAATATTTAACTGAATATATTCTTAGAGATTTGAAATACATAACGCTAAACCGACACAGATTTTACAAATTATAGATAAACCAATCGTATTGATAGATTTAAAGCACAATTCGCTGCTACTGAAATAATTTGAAAGCAATATACGGTAATTAAGTATTATATACACGAAAAAAAATTATCTTCGATTTTGTTCAAGTATTCAATTATTTCAACGGCATCTTGCATTGAAAATTATCAAGTGGAGAAAAAAACTACACAACTTATCGGTTAAGGCCTCGACGGATCGACGTTTCTCGAAGCACGTCTATACTCAAGGTGAAATATGATTTATTACATGTAAGGTTCACTCAGATACACATCTATGTACATTTGACACCTTTTATGTTCAAGTAGCTGTATGTTTTATTGCTCCGATAATACAATCTTATCTATGATGAGAATGGAATTTCACTTGAGAACAATTGACAGATTTCGTTCAGTAGCTGAGTTCAAAGTTAGGTTAACTCGTTCTAACATTTGAATTCTTTCTTATTTCATTTTTGGCAATCAACCTTCTAGATTATTACTGCCATTGTCGAGTATGTTATAATATTACATGTGTCTTGGGATAATTTCAATATTCTAACAAGATGGTGGCTTCCTTGTTAGAACTTTCCGTGGACATTTTATGGCATCTCAGAATTCATGCTCCCTGGTATTATTTCGAATTCATTTCATCACGTAAAACCCAGCGATATTACGTAAAACATTACTATTATTACAAAATATAGAGTCAGATTACGCAATATAATAAATACAATATAAAATCCACTACGTGACCGACTAAGACCGGGGTGGTAGGGTGTCTGTATCCGACTGGATCGCGACCACCGTACACCAGGTGGAACACCCGCCATAGTGGCACGTTTGGGCGTGTCGCGTTCCGGGATCAGCCGGTGTATATCCAGCAACCGGGGGGGGCTGTCCCTGACTGGGTCGCTTTCAGGCCGGCATGACAGCGGCGACCGGCGATGGATAGTATGTCTTTCGGTGGTCGCCATTGTTTTTGGATTGTACTGTGCTTACCATCAGACACAGTACAGTCACTTTGCCGAGCTACAATAAAAAAAAAAATAAAAAAATAAGACCTACGCCAAAAACACACCATAATTGAATACAAAATCCGTGGAAAAATAAATGCAACAATATTTTCTATTCGGATTACAAATCTATACTTAAAAGTTCTACTTCATCAACTGATTAAGACGCGTAATAGAAGTGATATAGACCAAAAATTACCTCAAATAAATTGGTTCATCAACCTCACCGAATTAAGTTATTATGTATCGCTACAGAGATAAGCCGTGGTTGCTGCTTTATTTACGAAAATTATCGTTCAAAGAAAGTCGGCCGAGAGCGCTTTTTATCTAAACACTTCCTAGCAGACGCGCGGTGTCTTCAAACGATATACAGTATTCCTCGAAGTACAACGGGAACAAGCGGCGCGTTCACGTCCGAATGACACGACACGAACTAAATGTCTTCGGAGTTCTTGGATGCTGTGGCGATTACTGTCTTATAAAAAATAATGTGGTACGCCTCCAATACATTCGCAGTAGTGGTACACGGAAGGTATGCGATGCAGTAAGTACGATAATTGACCGATACTATTTTATAGTGAAGCGCTAAGAATGATGATGTGGCGTTCGATCGTTGGAATGGGTTCTTGATTACGAACGCGACATTGAAGTTTTTAATTTCAGTCATAAAAATAATAAAAAGCATTTTCAAGACAATGCATGTAAGAAGATATTTGATTGGGATATAGCTAGAGAAAGCAAGATAAACATTAAGAGACGAAAAGTAAAATATCTTTTATAAATTTTATACCTTAAGACAAATTAGTAATGAGTATTATATTTGTACTAGCGGACCGGGCGGACGTTGTCCTGCCTTGAAAACAAAAAAAATCCTAAAAGTCGATCGCAGCGCCACCTGCCGGGTCCAATTGTGAATCTAAACCATTCTCGAATCTCCACGAACACACACAAAAAATTTCATCAAAATCGGTCCAGTCGTTTAGGAGGAGTTCAGTCACATACACACGCACACAAGAAATATATATATTAAGATAAGTTATCCAAATTAACATTTACGCTGCACAGATGCGTAGGTCAAGCTCATATAACAATGAATGTACACTATACTTCATCAAACTACCAACCCATATAATTATTCTTCTTGCTTAAATTATAATCGATGAATTCATATTTATTAATGAATTATTTAGTTTAATTTTAAGTTTGAATATATTTCGTATTTTGATATTAAAAATAAATCAAGCTAAACTGTGACCTAACTTGAATGCTGTGAAATCATTAATAATCAATATATTGTCAATACAATTGAACTATTATTTACATATATGTGTAGTACTGTGTACTCGTAGCACATCTGTTTTATCGCCATAAATAATAATAATTACCTTTCGACCGGTGTAGAGAAAGGATTTAGATATTCAAGTCACGTAAATACTTTATGACGTATTTCTTTAGTCTATTGAAATCGGCATACGGTTGTAAATCACGCGATACGACCTTGCAAGGTCTTTGGCGAGATTGAATTGTTTTGCAATTTGAACTTGAAATGTATTAGCAAATCATTCCAATGAAACACCTTACAATCAAACTATTATCTTTTCTTTAAATTATTCCTCAATGTTTTACTCAATATTTTGCTATATTCTTGGGAACACATATCTTTTTCGTAGTAAAAAATATCATTGTCTATTCAGGTTAGCTAGTTCAGTTAAGCTTTTTTTATATATTATAAGTGATGATATTTTTTTTAATTAATCAAACAGTATGCTTACCATAGCTTGCTCGATCTTGTTGTCGATGGCCACCGCGCTTGTACCCGATGCGCTGTAACAAAGATAATTTAACACTGTTAGCCGAGAACGTTCATAAAACCTAGTTTGATAGAAAGTATCGTATATTAAAAGTCAAATAGAAATATGAGAAATAAAAACATATTTTTTCGTAACTCTCTCTCAATCTCTTTAAATAGCATCTGTGCTAATAGACACAGTAAGTAAGCGAAGGTGTACACAGCGCTTTTGATGTTTACCTACAAATTAGAAATTAGTGAGTGGGCGATGTAAACAAAGACTTTTCATGCAAATACATTCACGTTTTAGGGATACGGAAATCAAAGGTACTGCCATGTATAATTCATAATCCTTTTACGGATGCGCTTCGTTCTTGGGAATAGAAAATTCATGCGTAGGTGTAGTTTATGTCTTATACGCGCTCCTTATAACGAAACATTGCCTCATGGCCGCAAGCTTTTGATTGATGTTATTCACCTTTGGGTTAACCTATTTGAAATTTATTTTGCGTAAATTTAAAGGTAACATACTATTACCGTGTTATAAGAATTCGTGATTAAATCGCTCAACAGAGCAAGCTTTCACATTTATAAAATATATTTTATGAGTTAGTTTAGAACATGTGTACAAGTCTCGTTGGATGTAAGTATTGGTGCAATTCGAAAGGCGCAAGGTCATTTGATCGCTTTCATATATAATGCACTCGATATATAATAAATAATGCTAATGTATAATAACAATAGTACCGCAGTTTAATTTTGAGGTATGCATCCGTTGGGTTACAAAAGCCGTGACTGGTCTGCTCCGACCGGTAATTGTAATAATATGTGGAAACAATGGAAAACGTTAACGAACAGAGAGTGCCACATTTGGTTTATAAATCATAAACATTGCATGTGTATTATTAGCATTAAATGACTCAGATGTTCCTAATCAAGAAACGGAGGTAAAGTACATGTTTGGAATTGCAGCTGTTGATCTATTAACCTTTGATAAGTGTGCTAAAATCGTTGACCAAACACGAAGAATAAAACAATTCAAACTGAATGTAACGTTAGAAACCAATGAACCATCGACGAGGTACGAAACCTCGTTCACTTCCAACAGTAAATGTGCGAATCGTATTTCTAAAACGAACTAGTTACATTGCCTATCATTATACAAATTTCCATTTAAAATAACAAAACAATGGTGCACGAATAAAGTGGGGAGTTACGGAAAAAAAAGCACGCGGCCTCCGTCCACGTGCACTCCGAGAATGACGACACACTCTACTTAGCAACTGGAGATATTATTGCTGCCCACGATTGCCGGACTTACCCATTATGATCCAATCTCGCTGGTGTAATCGCCCGGTAGCTAATATGTAGCACGACGTACGGCTTCGCACTTGACTTTCTCCAAGCGCGGATGGATTTCGTGTGCGGCAATAAATCGAAAAACAGAATACCTGAAGTCGAAGTCATTGAAGCGTTGACAACCATCCAACGGATTGATTTCCACCGGTTCGCAACCAAAGTACAGGATATTAAAACAGCGGCATGGATCACATGACCGAGACCGCAACGGGGTGCTCAATCAATACTTGCAAATTTATTCATGTCGACAATATTTGTACACAAGTATGCACACATAAAATAAAACGACATTGAAAGCTGATACTATACGACGACAGATAAGACACAAAATTAGCTTTCTCCGAGCAAAACTGGACAAAAACAAGTTTCAGTATGCTGTGGACAATTACGTAAGTTAAAAGTTGACAAATTTGAAAAGAACCACACGTTTGGTGCACATGAAAAAGTTGAAACTAGAGGCGGAGAAACCCAAGAAACGGTGAAAGCATTTCGGAGAGGCGACGTTTCTCATTCAGTTAGGACCACAACATTATGAATACAAGTATTTTAATTATGAATACAAGTAGAGTTAGTTGTATTCTATTTCAATCGTAGCGATGTGACGATTAGCAATTCTAATATGAAAAATGTCAACTTTTAAGCAGTTCGGGAGAGGTGATTTGCTAAATATAATCCGAGCAGACAGACAGAGTTCTTACGTGTTTGAACCTCAAATAACGGTCGTTCTGGCAACAAAGCAGTATTTGACACACCGATTTAAAGATACTCGTAAACCGAAAATAGAATTTAAAGCGAAAAAAAAACAGAGATAAAAATGTACTCTTTGACGAAAATCTACCGAAAGCGGACGAAAAATATATAAAGTATAATATATATTACTGCAATGAAAAGCAGATGCAAAATCGTACAAAAGAAAAGAAAGGATGTAATGAAACGCTAGTAACATTAATGTTAATTATTAGCAACAAATGTCGTAGCTGCTGAAACGTTGAATACGAAAGACAAAAAGTAAATAAAGGCGCATATAAAAATAAATAAGCGTTCTGTCATCACGCACGTGCGTGTTTGCTTAGATGACACAACTCTATTGCACTTCAAACAGACCTCCACGAACAAAGAGATTTTCAACGTCTTTAGAAAAGAGGAACAATGACGCTTATATAGCTTTTTTCATATCGAACAACGTAAAGAGTTCATCTTTTAAAACTTCTTTGTCATTATCCGCGACTGAAATGGCGTCTACCAAATGAGTCTACCTACTTTTGGTAATATACCAAACCGGTCTGACGAAACCGACATCTTCGATTCAGAAAAAAAAGGATTGTTGTTTATGAGGGAGTTAGTAAGACGGGCGGGCGTATTTATGATTTGGTGCATATTTGTTCAAATCATTTTATAACGTAAAAACACTCATTTTTACATATACCTAGTTTATAGTGAAAATAGAATATTAAGCTGTATTGTTTGCAAATACACCCGTGGAGGAAAAGTATGTATGTTCTTATAACTATAAAGGCAACGCTTAAATGTTATCATGACAGTGATATCGGTTAACTTTTAGAAGGATGATTGGTTATAATGAATCACCCGGCCAACAGTCACATTGTGTAGTCGAAAAACAATATAAACTTAGCAAAAGGTCACTGAAAGAATTATACGTGTCGCATGAAAATTTAATGAGTTAGTCATGGGCGGTATATATTATGAGCAACTAACATATTGTATCGAATTAATCGGAGAAAACCTTTATAACGTATGCATCGGAGCCAAAATTGCTATTCAATCTAGGCTTTATGACTCAATTGAGTTATATGATGAAAACTACAACATCTCTCGAGTGTCCTGGATTTGGGAAGTTCTCCTTTACCATCAACTGGTTGTACTACTAATGCAACTGCAGTCATTCAACGATAGTTCCAGAAAAATATTTGTACAGACTACAGCCCGTGACTTGGACTAGCTGACCTCGGATCGATATTAAGACCTTTCATTAATCATTCGACATATCAACATAATAAAAAATAAGAAATATGACCTTTAGAGTTATTTATCCTTTATATTTATATGATTTATAATATGCCCTAGTAAACCCAAAGCATACAGTTCAAAGCCTTGTCTGTAGTTTATTATAAGCTCTTGGGGAAATTAGCAAAATTATCGCAACCGAAGAGTCGTCATACATTGTTATCGGCATACTTCACACGCACAAGGTCATTGAAGGGAAAATGTCGGGTGTAATGTCGATTGTCGAAATTACTGGCGCCAGTGGCTCAATAGCGTTACATCTCGCAGTCATGTTTCATAACGGCTCCTTTCGATTAATCAAAGAAACTGCGACATGTACGAATTCAATTCGGCGAAATTAGATCACAACAGCATTGGAAACATTATGATTGTCGATTGCTGTGGATATTGTTGATTTTGCGAAATGTATATTTGTGAAATACAAGCTCTTATATTGAACCACGTGAAATGATAAATCGTCGATCTTAGACCGGCAATCACGAATTTTTAGTTGGTCGGACGTAAACAATAAAACGAATTGGACACAAAAGGACTTTAGTGGGACACCGGCGGAATAATATAACAGAGAATGGTCGTCACGCGAAACGGTCACGCAACGGTGCTTTCCCTAGGATTTAACATACACTACCACGGTTATGAATGACTTGATTATATTGTATCAATCAGCCTGACCACAGGCAAAGAAATATGGATTTAAAATATTACAAAATAATATTTCCCTGATAAATATAAATTTATCTGTTAGCTGCTATTTTTAGTTAACTTAATAAGTGATTAAGTATCATATCAACCTCAACGCGTGTGGTAGTGACCGCGAAATAAGTTGTTAGTCATAGTAAGATCCTGGTAACAACTAAAAATACCACATGCCCATCTTAAAATTCGAAGGTGCGTTGTTCGACGAATCTTACAACTGCAGGTTCAAAGACACCGAATGACGTAAAATGTATTATTGAAGGGTTAAGTTGGGCAGTAACCTAGACCTTTACAACATGGTGTTAAGTGCAATGGATCGATATGAGAGTCAGACGTTAGAGACAACAAAATACAATAGGCGGCGCTGACGTCAGCTGTGAGCGTCTGTCCAGCATTCGGCCACGTTGTTATGGAACATTTACCAACTTATTGGCTGGCTAGTTAGTCTACTACAGTGATGAAAACCTTCGTACCACCACCGCCCCTAAAAACTGTCAGACAGTACAGAAAGGCTGCAATGCGTCAATCGACTGACACGTTGCGGCCGAAGATAAAACTAGCGGTACTTACACCGGATAGAAGTAGTCGATGTACTTCACAACGACTTCTCTTAGCAAATCTTGCTTGTTCATGATGGACGCGTAGCTTCCATTTATTAGTTTCGTTTGCATGGTTTCAACTTCTAAAGATTTCTTATTGTGGGACTTCCGTGTCCCTCCGGTCGGGTTGAGCGGTGCCGTTTTGGTTATTTTGTGACCGATAAAACGTTGTGCGTGTTTTAAAGTATGGATTTGTAAAATATAACGTTTGTGTTCGCGCACGGGCAGCCGATGCGACGCGTTGCGGCAAACTGGGAGCGGGTCGGTCGCCGCTAGTTATGGAGGGGCGCAGGAGGGGGATCCGAGCAAGTGGCGCGCGCACGACTCTACTACGGGCTACGATGGCGCCTCGAAATACCAAGGCAACGCTTTTGCGACACACCCGCTACACCTCAAAAACTAAAAGATAGTAACTGACACCACACCTAAACCGAGTGCTTAATTTAAAGCTTATTTAAATCTGTGTGGGTTCAAGGTTGACTGCATTCGGTTAGATTTGCTATTGGTCGTGGCATTATGAACAAAACAAGATGGCCACGCATTATATATTCTATACAATAATTAAACTGGCAAAGAAATGAATGTATACGTTAAAGTTACGAGTAAATCAAAGCGAATGCAACTCCACTTGACATTGCAAAAGATTCAACGCATGAGGTGATTTGAAAAGAGACTAGTTTCAAGTAGGTACTACCAGCTAGACGGCTAGACGAGTGTCATCAAAACAATTGCCAGAGTCATTTACAATCGTTGCTTCCGTGTATTGTTTGGTTTAGATTCAAGTTTGTTGCAATTGAAGTACTGGCAAACATTGTAATAATAAATATGAATTAGCACATACAAATTCGTATAAACAATATAACCAGAACATAGTTAGTTTTTGTCATTTCATACTATTTTATAAGTCATACGAAAATTTAATAAAAGTGATGTCAAAGGCAAACAAATTGTATTTAGTTTTATGTATATACATATAGTAAAATTGCGGTTTTGATGTTCCCTAGAGATAGCCTGAATTTACTATTGGTATTACATGATTAAAGTATATTAAATTAATGTGTCGCATGCTCGATAAAAAGAAGATCATCTATCAATAAATAGGTAGCCGACATGGTATTTATTACGATCGACACTTGTGGCCCGTTTGGAATTAGCTAAAAATGTATTACATATGGAACTATAAGAAATAGCTATAAATTGTCCGAAAACGGAACTGTACTTCAAAATCCAAACCAACGCAAATATGACTTGTGGTAATGATTAACAAGGAAACAAAAAGGATATTATATTTTATAGATTATAAGTAATCAGTAACTTTGTCAACGGCTATAATACTCTCGGTGTGAAAGTTCAAAATCTAGCTTGCAATTTTAGGTTTTTCTAATTATTATAAATTTATTAAATATGACCATAAGCGACAACATAGAATTACAGATTATCAAATTAGAATATGTTTGATAAGAATTGTTTGACGCTATTTTTATACATACCTATAAAGTACTGCTTATTTATCTAAGAGTTCCCAAAAAAATCGTAATATTTTTCAGCCATTATTAACTCACTATTCATATATAAACATTACAATAGTGTATGATAAATATCTGGATGTCTTTCGTATGGCCAATCATTAAACGTTTAATCATAGCATAAAATACTCATATAACTCTATTGGTCTTGGGGAAACAAAACAACAGTTGAAACCGGTTAAGATAGAAAAAAAATATCGACAATAAAGTCCGAGTACGCAATGACAATATCTAAGTTTTAGAACAGATGTCGCGAGAAAATATCGACAGCGATACTAAACGAGACAAGGCATTTGCATAAACCGAGAACCGTAACAACCTGCGAGCTAAACAAGTGCTCCGGCCACCGTTCAAGGTGGACCATTATACTGACGCGATGACAAACAAACATAAAATTGTACCTGAGGTGAATTTTGCAATAATATAATAATATTTTAGCACGACGAGTCTCGTTGCTAAATCTATCTTATTATGAAACCGTTACGTGATTTCCAAGTCGAGGTACAAAATATTATAAATGGGTATGTATTTTCGCCATTAGAATGTTTATTTATGATAAAAGCACGATTTAAATATAAAATTAGTGTTGTTTTTGAGGTAAACCGTTATGAATACATTGTTATACATTTATTTTTATTACAATGTCTTAAAATATTTTATACAATTTATAAATGTTCAATGTCAATATTTTTTTTAATGTCAACCTGTAACTGTTGCGTGTAACTGTAATTGTTCTTGAAGATCTGCTATGAGTCATAGAGTATATAATAACAGTGTGAGTATATAATAACTTGTGAGCGTAAGTGAAAATATGGGGAACATGTAAAACACAGTACACGATAATGTGTTTTTTTATCATCACCTCATCATCCTCATCTGTAAGAGAACCAGTGCAGGATCCGAAAGAAGGTTTGGGCATAATCACCACGGCAGCCTACGCCGCATTAGCAATTTCAAACTCTGAGAAATCCAGAGTTCTATATTTTCCCACATATGGTGGTATTAGAAGCATATTTCTCAGGTTCAGGTTTCTTCACATTGTTTTCCTCCACCAATAATATATTATGTAATACATATTTGTGACCATTATAAATTACTAAATGTAATCGAAAAAATAATACAATTTCTTTCAGTAACGTTTACTCTAAAGTACCGAATATGATTTGTCTTAGATCTGTAATCCATTTGATATCCGTTATTAACTAATGCAAGTCCATTTAATTCAGTTTGTAGATTTTATGAGTTTGCTTGCACCATATAACTGCATAACGTACCTATCCACTTTCCTTTTTTATAACGACACCTGCTGTTGTCATAGGTAACAGCTGGTGGACCCATGGTCGACAATTTAAAAAGGGACGCTTTACTGCATAAAGGGTGATCCTACAGGTAGGTACGTCGATGGAGGATAACGGAAAAAAAAATTCAACACCGCAAGTCTTTGGTGATAACTTAATTATGACTTTGTTTATACATGACGTAGCAACTTTTGAGGTAATTACTAATATGAACCGTCGTGAAGACGCGAGGCGAGACCTTTGGGTTGTCTTCATAAAATTATTCATTGTCTATTGCATACGGATAGGAATTAAAGCGACGATGGCTTAGTTGAAACGTGTTGGGACACAGCGTCGATAGACGTAGGTTCGAATCCTTGCAACCGAGTCAAAGCTTCCGTTGAAGGAAAATATCGCGATGAAACCATAGCATGGCGGTAGGTTTTTTTTCTAAGTCCGCCTGGCTACTAGCTGCAGCCATGAAGTTGAAAAACTGTCGCCAAGCACCTGTTAGTGTTTTCCAGCAGCTGTACTTGGGAGCCAGTCCCCTCTAATTTTGACGTGTTCACCAACGTAGACCACGTCGTCATTTAACTCAGATGGGATTTTTGGTCAAACGTATAGACCTATAAATTATTACATTTTTTTTTAAATTTCAGATACCTGATGTATACCACATACAGAATGTAATTTATTTATAGTGAAACATATAATAAACCTTAGGAAAGTGGTTGGTATCATTAACCAATAACTCTATTATCTATGATGCTATTACCTTATTCTTTGAAGTAATTAATATACTCCATTTAGTCATAAATGTTTCTATAGCAAGACATTAAAAAATTTAAAATACTTATAAAATAGCAAGAAGATACAAAATGTATAAGACTTTTGCTAATACCGCATCATGATTTATGGTAAAAAATCCAGTTGATTAGTATATATTCTAATTTAATTCTCCTCTATACTAATTCCAATAAATTTACAAATAATAATAAAAACAATGCAATTTCGCGGACGCATTTAAAATAATTCCCTCAGTTGACAAACGTTGAAAAATAACACATAAGTTCTCTATTATGTAAATTGTGCGTTGTAATTGTTTTGATGAGACAATTAAGCCGGACAATTTAACTTTATTTAGCGCTAACATCACAACATTATTATCGTTGTTAACCTTCATACTTCTATATCAACTACCACATAATTATACAAAAAAAAAACTACTCTACATCAAAACAAATATAAATATGTATGAATTTTTCGGTCCGTGAGAGAATTATTATTATTATCATATTATTATTTTATTATACACAATAAGATTTCATAAGTCTGATAATTTTATCTTTATTTTTCTATCTACCTTTGTCTTTGTTAACGATTCATGCACTATGATAATACATGTATTTCATAGCTTATACGTGTATACGCATGTTGTAATACTAACTATTCTTGAAATTTTATTAGTATAAAAATTATTTCATGGGGCTGAATCGACTGCAGTTAGATAAGAAGCAACTTGTACAATTAACGAAAATATAATCCTCCGTTATTGTTAATTATCACAATAAGATAAATAATATTGGGACAACCTATAAAAGTACACTATAAATCTTAACTAATATTATAAATATGAATGGCAGTTTGTGTGTTGTTGTCAATGACGTAGTAGTCCGATGAAGCTGTTAAGACCTTGCTAGGTCAATAGCGTATTCAGTTCGAGAAAAAAAAGACAATGACGTTGTCAGTATTACAGAGAAATATTATCGAGAGATAACAATCAAATTTATATTAACACAAGCGAAACTGCGGGCAAAATATAGTAAGTATTTAATTGTAATTCATTACTTATCTTCATTCTATACTTTACAGCTAGAATTCGTATATAAACAGATCATCATCATACCAACAACAATCCACATTATACAATAGCGACACATGCTATAGAACTTTACTTCGGTAACCTCCCTCTCACACGAGTTAATAGTGTGGACCCAAGGTCTTGAAACTTTCTCGGTGGCGTCCTTGCTACCTATTAACTGCTCATGTATTATGTTATAAAGAGCCAATCAATTCGTATCGTGGTGGCTTTAGTACCTTTAGATTGACAGATTGTTATTTATATGTTCCGGTGATGTTATAAAAATAATAGGTTAAACATATCGGACCTGCGTAATATACATAACTCTTTATTGTCTATTAAAACAATGAGGTATTACCTAAACTGAATTAAATATGGCATTAGTTTAGTAGAATCATCATTACATAGTATAAAACAAAGTCCCCTACCGCGTCTGTCTGTCTGTCTGTCTGTCTGTTCGCGATTAACTCAAAAACTACTGAACAGATCTTTATGCGGTTTTCACCAGTGGATAAAGTGATGCACGAGAAACGTTTTGGTATATAATTTGTCCAGGTTTTTTTATAATCAGGGCGGGACAACGTCTGCCGGGCCCGCTAGTATAATATATATACAACGAAAAATTTTCTTGTAGAATGAAAAACATTATTATTTTAAAACAAGATCAAAGATAAATGTCAAATGCCTTTTTTTTTAATTTTTTCCAAAATTCGTGTTCAGCCGTTTCCACTCGTGTTAAGTGAATAATTTTTTCATACAAAATTCGTAGAAGTAACTTATTATAGTCGATATAAGTAGCTCTAAATATCCTTAAGATCACTATAAACAATAATTAGTAAGAGTAGCTCCAAATATTTGAATACCATAAATATGACATATGATTAACAAAGAAAATTCTAAAGTACTAAGAATACAAAAAGAAACATTTTTGGCTAAAACTTTATGTGACATAATCTTTTATGTATTTTTATTAGTTACATGCCAAAATGGCTGCACAGTTTGGTTAAGGAAAACCATAGAAGGACTACGCAATTATTATTCAAATTTCTGAATCTCAATTTGCTGTAAATATGTCGATACTACAAGTAATAACTGAACGCAAGTTCACACTCGGTGCCGCTGGCAAACGCATTCGTGTTTTGTGATGCGTTAAACAGGACTGTAAAACAACCATAAACGTCAATTGTGTGACTTCATCTGATAAAAATGATGCACAAAGTTATTATACGTGTGTCGATAAGTTTAATATTTATTGCTTTCTATTTGGAATAAAAGCACGTTATTTTTTTTTGTAAAAGAAAACAATCCAGCTTCCTTCTTTTTGGTAAAATTTAAGAGAGAAGCTTTAATTTACTACGTTGTAAGAAAGATAGAAAGAAATACTTTATTGTTGTAACAACAATACAATTAAATTAAATTACACAAACTAATTAGACAGAAAAAAAAAACATTTGAAAATGAAAAATGTCCAACAATTGGCGAATCCATTCAGCAAAAATGTGCAAAGTGTAGTCAACCATCCCGAACAATATTTTAAAGAGAGGAAGATGAAGTGAAACTTCTTATACGGCACGGTAGGGAAAAATTTTCTTTACGCGTTGCACGTCAAATGTAAGGTTAGTATGTAGGTGTATGTATGTATAAGTGTCTAGTAGTATACCAAAATGAGTAATGTATAGTTAAGTATTTATACTATGGGACTTAGTATAGTACATAGTTTATGAGCATTCTCATATATATAATTTAATACATATAATCCAAAGAAGTTTCACTTCCATTGCGTGTACACACTGATACATGCAATGTTTTTTTTTGTTTACAGCATGTATTCAATCAGTATATAATACTTGAAACTATTGATCGGAATCTGAAAATACTTTCACTCATAGTAATCAACGCTTAACCCGAGTGACATGAACTATATATTCTATTAGCCGAGCCCGAGACTCCGTCCTCGTAGACCCTAATATAAAAAAAACAGTGACTAATATAATCATCTGAATGTATTAAGTCCATTTACTTATCTACTATTCTGTCGTACTTAAGTCACGTCGTCATTCAAATAACAACAACTTTTGAGGGAGTGAACTGATTTTAATGAAACCAAGATGAAATGTAACTCGAGGATATGCTTTATGATTTTCTTGGTATTCTCATTAACGCAGTACTTTAGCAGTGATACGTGTTCAAATAGACAGATAGACAGACTGATTGAAATGTATTTTATTACTTATTCCAAGACACCTGCAACATTTTTTTTCACAAAAACCTAAAAGTACAGACACGTTAGATTTATTCTTATTATATATACAGATATAGATTCTAATTTATAACATAATTAACGCGAACAAATTCAAGGGTGGTTGCTAGTATTGTTTGTAATCATTCTAACATTTCGTGCATTACTGTTTTGTTATTATGATAATTAGACGATGCGTCTAATCGAAACATCTAGACCAAATTATGCGGCAGTGAAAATCCACCTAAAGCTGGAAACCGTGGTTTATAGAGAAAACCGTCTGAAGATTGGCATCTTGAATGGGTGGAATAATCGAGCATTGGTAATATCCTTTATCTTGATATAAGTAATTAAGAAGCGATATACGTATACATAACACCTTAATAGTATTAAGTTAATACGACATAATTTTAGAAGTGATAAATTGGTCATGTCATAGTGATGAACATCCGTATATTTGTATTAAGTAAGGTCCCTAACAAACAAACTCATACAGTGTTCTTTAACCAATATGGTTATATAATGTTTTTGCAGGCTTAAAAATTACGGAACTGGTGTCACCTTTCACCGAACAGGAACTTAATTGGTGTCAAATTATCTCCAATCCTTTAGAATATTAAAAGACCTAACATTACGTAATAATATATCTTCAAGTGGGCATTAGAATAAAAACACTTATTTAATACCTAATACTTGACTCGGGTATGGAAAAAACCCGCAAGCCAAAGATAACTATTACACCGTAATATCTATAATTACTTGCGAACCAGCAATCATTCTAATGCATTCAATTATCTGTTAGAACTTCGCAAATCAATATACGCAGATTCATTCACAATGTGAGTACATGATATATCAAGCAATGTATATTACAAAATTTACATTTTATAATCTGTGTCTTCTAACATATCAAAATATTTATTATCATTTTTTTTATATTTCATATATGTACGGTAAGCAGAACATATTATAAAATTGTATATTTTTTAACAATACCGTTACAATTTAATTAATATTCAAGATTTAAAAAAAAACTTTTCTTAAACACATCCATTAGGACCTTTAATATATTTAACCTTTGGTTACATGTATTATAACAAAATGATGACGTCACCACCCGGATGCTTATTAAAGCACTAGAAAAACATATAATCATAAAATGCTTAGTTTATTTTTTACGGCAAGTGTTTATACAAGACGAACTCATATCATAATAGCGCAATAATAAACGAATTACATGATTACAATCATTGTCATTATCATGTTTAAGTATACCTAATAATTTATATTTCTAAATAAATAAAAAAACTTCTTTGTAAATAAGATGAAGCCGACTGCGGAAGTCCCTCTCTTAAAGACTCTTATATTGTACGACTTTGGAAGAACTACTGGGGTTAGCGATTAGTCCAAGGAACATGCATGTAGTAAAAAGATGGATTCAAACAATTCATGAAAATCAAAACAATTCGTGTGAATGATTTTATAAGACGTCTGGTGTCTTTGAGATGGAATAGAGACGCTTGTTGTTAAACCCATTCAACCCCGTATCAAATTATGACCCTAAATGTACTTCAAAAGAAACTTAAAATTAATCAGTGTTACTGGCCAACGTTTCCAATTATTAGACTTGGTGTTAAAGATATTCATCGTGAGCTGTGCCAATGTGAATTTGTGATCCTAAATGTATTTCAAAAGATATTTAAAAGTAATCAGTGTTAAACAGAAGCAATAGTAATATCATGAAAATTATGCTATATTATACCTATTTAAAACAGTGTTGTTAAAAGATTATATCTTAGTTAAAAAAAAATATATAAGGACATATTCACAGACAAACGCCGCCTTCGTTGACTGTAAAGAATAGAAGCGAGCTAGATAATACAATATCAAACCTCGTCTGATAAAAAATATAATTAAAATACAGAGATCGATATCACGCATCGAAGACACAGCTTACAGACAGATCTTAATTGCAAATTATCATACCAATTGCTAAAGTTTCATTTCAACCCGTTCGTCCAAATCAATCCTATGTAATGTTTAAGAATTATGACTTTAGAATTCTCATAACACTGATCTGCAACAAAATCCTCCTTCAAAAAATTATGTCATAAATATGAAGATTTTGATGCTCTAAATCTGTTCCCGGTAGCCGATTATTTCTATCACGTCTAGATTTTCCGATATGGTTTTTTTTCTTGGTTATATGGTTTTTTATTCGTTTTATGCATTCACATCGTATATATACATACGAAATAGGTTTTTGTCGTAAGAGAAGCAAGGAAAGTACGGAAAATGATTTCTATGGAAGTACATATGAGCCTGCACAGTATTTACTGTGACTTTACAACAGTTAGTTGAAAACTTGTCTTTTAATAGTTTACGTTCTATATCAAATACTTTAGTGAGTTTTGCACAAAATTCATACTATATGTATATTTTTTTAAAGTATTTTATGTTTAGGTTATCCATTTTTCTATGAACAGATATAATGAATATAAAATAGACTTTTTTAATGAATTCCATTCATTTTTATGTTATGAAATGCCGCGCACTTGTAAGAATTCTACAGACTGTTCTTAGAGAGCTATGACAGATAACATTTTCAATTCGAAGTTGAACAAAGCTGAAAAAAGGTTGGGTGGCTTTTGTAAAAGTGTGTGATAATTCTCTTGGTACCTAATACAAAAGCTTACAACTACCGACAAAACATTCGAGAGCTTCTTTCTGCTTATAAAGCTTTAGGATGCAATATTTCACTCATAATTAATTTTTTTGACTCTCATGTAGATTTTTCGGAAAATCTCTTCGTCGTATCAGATGAGCATGGTGAAAGGTTTCCTAAGGATATTATGCATATTTAAAGACGCTACAGTAGAAAATAGTCAGCAGCAATGCTCGCCGACTTTTGTTGGTCTATTCGCCAAGAAACTACCATGGAAACTATGAAAAGAAAAAAAACTACAAAATAACTTGAATTATATTACCCTAATGAGATAAATATACTGGTATTTTTATAACTTGTGAATGTAAAATTAGCATTTTTCGCTGTAGAACTTACACCGTAGTCTTCCTTCACTTTCTTGTAATTGTTGCTACTTTGATAATGAGTTTTTTAATGAAATGGATATTGTATTTAAAATCTATGTGCTGTATTTATATGCATGTTAAATTCCGTGTTTAGAGCACCAACTATAATGTTATCATGCATGAAAACAATGAGGAGGTAAAAAAATGTTTTTTTAAAGACCAGTGTAATCAGTTTAATGTTATCGTATGTGAGATCAACCTATTATTCTTATAAACACAAACACATGCTCAATGAAAAAATGTTGTAAATTATTGAAATCGTGGTAGTTATCTTTTGTAAATAATATTGCACTTTTATTGCTGTAACATTACTGTAACGTCACTTGTTATTATTTATATGACTGTTTTTCAACTGGCCACAATACATCAATGGATTAATAGTATTATAATAAAACATATCAAGGTCAGATAAATCCAAAATATAAGTACTTAATAGTTATGATACTTACTTTATACTTTAATGTGTAGGGAACAATGATTTCTTGGAAAATGTCAAGGTCGAAATGAAATGATTTTGACCAGTATTTCTTCCACGGAAAATATTGCATATTTCTTGTTCGATTCTTATTCGTGTTGAATTACGAATCTGAATGAGGAATAGAAGAGTATATCAGGATACCTTGATTCTCTAGATGGCTCACAGAGTTAAGAAATTATTTTGAACACATATCGGTCAAAATAAAACTAGTGTACAAGAGACTGTATATGAATCACGGCAAAATAAAAGACTTAAGTTCGTTGTAAAGACTCTAAATAAACTTTCTCAAGTGACGAGTTCCTAATTTAGTTCTTTATTGCTTTAACAGGCGAGCGAGTCGGGCAAATTGAAATTTCCGTCAGTTCCGATTTAATGGATACTCCTTTGTGCCAGTTTGAATCGGTAAATAAAAGCGTCTAGCGGTTCGTAGACAAATATTTATCAAGATAACTTTGTTGTTTCAATACTTAACTTATGTTAAATATGCAATATTTAAAGGAAAGTATGACCATTTTAATTTATTATAATAGCAGACAATTATCATAGCTTCAACCAACATTCACTAGCAAACTATCTACATAGCATCCTTATTGTTATTATTACAATAAAAACAACACATTTTTTTTAAATTTATTGTCGCGATTCAATGTTTTTTGTAATGTATTGTATGTAGCGGTCACTACACATTATATTACCATATACGTCCTTGATGTTTCAAATTAACTGTTTCATGCTAAACGTCATTATGTTCAAAGAACATCACATTCGCAATACCGAGTGTCGAACTATGGTATTTTTATTAGTTTGGTAATCAAATATGCAGTTAACTAAACATAGCATGAAGGTTCTCAGTTATTGCCGCAATAGATTCATTATCTATAATGTTAGGAAACTAACGCGAGATTGCAATCTTCACATGATAATATAATATTTTGCAAGATTAATTACATTAAGTACAAGCGATTTGGTATAACGAGTGATTGTATCTATGCACCGTCAGGTCCAAGGCTGTATCGATTAGTTTGTAGAGTCGGCAGCCAGTGTAGGGAGACCTTCCTTCGTTGTCGAAAGTATAAATTTGTTATCATTTTTTAAACAGCAACGAAACACAAGGTTATATCTCTCAACACAAACGAACTAAATTCATACAAAACAACTGTTGATGATACCTTTCAAGTGTTTCAGATAAGAGATAATACCTACTGACAAACAACATGTGTAGAAATAATAGAGACAATCACGTAATCGACATAAAAATGATACGACAGGTGTGATAAGGCATAAAATTAAAAAAAAATGGCAAAATAATGTCTCATCGCTGGGAGTGTTTCACTGCGTTGTATAATGACTAATAATCGTTCGGTAAACATGATTGCAGACAAAGAAATTGCAGCGTGTCGGGCTGCATAGAGAGTAAAACTTACGAGCACCACGTGTTCCTGCGTGCGAATGGTGATCGTTGTTGTTCGCATGTCGGTTTCGACTGCGAGTCGGCTGAAAGGTTAAGCCTGAAGCCGGCGATCGATTTCCGTCTTTTGGCGGCGAGAGCTCGTGTCGCGAGATCACTGTCGTGTACTGGATCCGATGGTGAACCAGCGTGGGAGCATGTTTTCATGTGCGCTTGCGCCATGGCCAGCTGCAGCAGCTTGGTGGATAAGCTCCTCCTCCCCAGAGCCTCGCACATCGCGCACCGTCCGTCCTCCATAAGGGTTCTCGTGCGTCCGATCTCGCCACGGCGCGGACACTGAGTATTGTTTCCAGCGGACGTGGTGACTTAACTGATGTCATCCGACGAGCGAACCGCGCGCGACCGTTCACGTTCCGCCACACGAAAATATTCAAGACCGCTTTCGTAGTTGCGACGGATCGATAGCCACTCCAACGAAATAGGTTTAATGCGATAATGGGAATGCGATAAGGTATACACGCGAATAAGTGTATTGACCTAGACGGAACGGCTTGACACGGCTTCGGGGCGACCCTGAGCGAGCGTGCGCGGGCGGCTGGACTCGTACGACTGTGGACTAGCTGCAAACCAACCCCGCGATCTGCTGTAACTCGAACGTCAGCGAAGATATCGTTACTTGCGGTGAATAATATTACAATACGTGGACATTGTACGACCGCACTTGTAAGTACATGTATCGGGGTAACCGCGTGTGAAGCGTCACTTCTGCGTTCCATTGGACTTGATCCAGGTGATCATTATTAATACTACATTGCGGCGGAGGTGATTTTCCGTGTCCTATATAATAAATTACAACGCTGTTTAAGCGCGTTGCAATCCTTTCGTAATGGCAGAAAAAAATCATCTGAAGAAAAAATAATAGGCTACTCACTCAATCCAGTGCTTGTTTTCAACATATCGCAATAATTGATGAACAATTGATCAGTTTTATCTAAATTACCTATGTTCAGACTGTATACTATTTGCTGTAGTTGTCTAATAAGAGTTATCTTATGTCACTAAAATGACAAATAGCTCAAACCTTAAAACCTTTATAATTCATTTGTTGTTTTAAATCATGACTAAATTAGACAATATTCGAAGCTGTAACCCTTTTAGTATTACGCAGTTAGCATTACATACGAATATAAAGTGTTTTCATTATTTTTACTTGTACTCTATATTGACACGTGAAACTTTTGTTATTCTGAATTTTAGAGATTGAGTGCGAAACATATTTCGAATTTTAAATTATTTTGATTTTGAATGTTGATAAGTAGAACTACTTAAAATTAATATTAGTTGATTAGCATCCACCAATACAATGTTGTACAAAAATTGGTATAATATTAGAAAATTTATAAGGTTTTAGTATCTATTAGCGAACAACATCAAAGCCAAGTATAATTATGATATAATGAAGCGTCAATACGGGTACTGTATTTTCGACGCGTTCGTTACTCGTTTATATTTACGATGCATAATAAAGAACCGATGAGTGGCCACTTCGCAGATTATATAGATCGAGTAATTCAGATCAAGGACGCCGGTAACACTCTGGAATATGTGTACGTAGGTAGATAGTTGTTATTTCTGAACGCCGCGTCGACCGAGATTATTATTTGTGCGCGAATTAATCATCCAGAATGTTTGTCGCTAGAGATCTTTAAATACGAGCGTCTTATACAACACTATATACTTTTATTATCTGTGTCCAGATTACTAAGCTATCACAAAAGCTGGCGACAGTATTGGTGTAAAACTACATAATTCTGAATAGAGAAATTCGGAAATGAATATAGGAATTATTTGAAGGGCTTCAAAATAATGTAATTGTTCCTTTTAAATAAATAAAAAACATGAAGGTCTTTCGAATTTGAATTACTATTGAATATAAATTTATAATCATATAGAGTAAAAAAATCTCTTCAATTCAAAGTAATATCCTATTCATTGTCCATGAAATGACAAATGTACAATTCTGGTAAACACGGAAGATCACTCGAATAAGCTTTACTTCTATATAATAGGTATTTACCTATGAAATTGCCGTTCTGCAGTACTGGCCATTTCAAATCAAAATAATTTTTGTTTGGCTAAGAATTCTAATTTCAAATTAATTTTATTTTAAAAACATGGAATTCTTTTTCCAAAAGTAGTCCTTTGTTTATTGATTAGCGTTACATTTTCATCGCATTTCAATCTTTTTTGTCATCATGGATACGTTAAAAATTCGAGTAATTATGGAATATGAGTACCGTCGTGGCAGCAACGCGGCACAAGCGGCACGCAACATCAACGACGTTTACGGAGCTAACACTACAAACCAACGCACCACCTGTTATTGGTTCGCTCGCTTCCGTTCTGGGAATTTCGACCTGAAAAATGAACCTCGCGGTCGTCCGAAGACTTCGGTCGACAATGACGAATTAAAGGCGATTGTGGAAGCTGATGATACACAATCTACGGCTGAATTAGCAGCAGCTTTCGACGTTAGCGTCAAAACAATATTGGTCCATTTGCGTCAAATTGCCAAGGTAAAAAAGCTTGACAAATGGGTGACCCACGAACTCAATGATCGCCAGCGCGAAGTACGCGTCGAGACGTGTCTTGCACTGCTCAACAGACACACAAATTAAGGAATTTTGAACCGCATTGTTACCTGCGATGAAAAATGGATTCTGTTTGATAACCGCAAGCGCTCAGCAAGTTGGTTGGATCCTGGTTCAGCACCTAAACAATGCCCTAAACGAAAACTTACCACTAGAAAAGTGATGGTCACTGTTTGGTGGTCTAGCGCCGGTGTGATTCATCACAGCTTCTTACCAAACGGGGTGAGCATTACTGCAGATGTGTACTGTGAAGAACTGAACACAATGATGGAGAAGCTGGCACATCTCCAACCAGCATTGGTCAATCGCTCGTCTCCGCTGCTCCTGCACGACAACGCGCGACCTCATACTGCACAGCAGACGGTCTCTAAGTTGCAAGAACTGGGGTTGGAAGTTCTCCGTCATCCGCTCTACTCACCAGACCTTGCGCCTACAGACTACTACTTTTTCCAGAATTTGGATAACTCCTTGGCGGGAAAAAAATTCAATACCCGAGAGGCGGTACAAAATGCCTTTGAAGAATTTGTTGCCTCCAGTCCAGCTGATTTCTTTAAGAAGGGCATCAATAAACTGCCACTGCGTTGGCAAAGATGCATTGATTGCATGGGTGATTACTTCGATTAATACAAATAAAAAATACATGAAAAAAATTCGTTTAAATTTTTTCATACAAAACGGCAATTTCATAGGTAAAGACCTTAATATATTCGTACAATAATAGTTTCTTAATAATTACTAACACAAGGAGATGTTCCGAAATGAATTGATAATTATTTCATTAAAAACTTAAGAGGCGGTTACTACAACTGCTTGATGCTATTAGAGTCGATAGAACCTAATCTAGGAGATTATGATAAATTGTACAGCTCAACCAGTTTTCCTTTAACACAGAAATAAGATATTTTCCAGCTGTGTTGTGTACATTCATGACGTTTTAATGTAACAACCGCGATACCTTGCGCGCAAACCACTGTGGATGGTAGCCAATACCTATGAAACACGAACATGATTTTTTTCCATTATCAACAAATGTATTTCTCTGTTGGACGACAAATTACTTGCTTTTCTAGTGTCTCGGAAATCTCTAAGATAACTAATTTAAATATCGCTGTGAAACTCGATTCCCGTACAAATTATACCAAGTAACCAAATGTCAGTACATACTCGTTGCGATAATTTTTTTATTGGCTAGTTCATTGCATCATTAAAACATGACATATGAAAGATTTTCAATTGATATTTCTAGAAATTTCCAATCGATGTTGTTATTATTATTTCGCGTTGTTGCAACACTCGTACGCATGTTTATGATAAAATATACATATAATGCGTAAAAATAAACATTTTTTTATTGTCCATCGCTATGAAATTCGGAACGACCGTCGTGTTAGGCAAGAATAATGCCCTAAATGTAGGGCGTGGTTTGCAAGGAATCATTGTTCCAATAAATTATGAATGTATAGCGTAATCTTTTTCATCTAATATATGACTTTACAATAAAAACCTGTATACTTATTAATATTTTACTGGACATTTTTTTCATATCAGACGCGTAATCTCTGTTCAAACGAGATCATGGCTTCTGTCTGGGGTGTTGATAATTAAATACTGTTATACAAGTTTAGACTTTTCTGTTTACAATGTATACAAATACAGAAAACATGTAGATTTTGAATTTAATAACGAAACAGAATTACAGAAATTATAGTATACGAAACGGCATGGGTACATTGTTGAATATTTTGTAGTTACGAGAAACTGTCTTATGGCGGTGACTGTGACAAATATCCCTAATATTTTCGGTTCAAATCGGCAGCAGGGCGTGCACAAGCTGACAAAGTTTTTACGTATTTCATATTCACGTATATTATACGATTTAAAGTATCACCTGAAATGTCTGAACGTTTTATATCGCCTGTAAAAAAATATAGTCGCCCTTTTTTTTCTCTAGAAGTAAATTGATAAAAGAGCTTCATTTGTTAAATTATTTCAATATAATTCTTACTACCTGTTACAACATCAAAAGTCCTTAAGAAGGGCATAAACGGTCAACTCTTGGTGACTTTAGTTATTATTTGAGTGTTCAAAATACAATAATACTAGAGGATCATTAAAGTAAAGGGTTAATTTACCTGTCTTGTTATAACAAAAAAAAACTCTTTAATATTATTCTGGGCACGGATTATGATGAGTAAAAGATTTGAGAAATATATCTATTAATCTATACTAATATTATAAAGAGGTAAAGTTTGTGAGGTTGTAGGGGGTAATATCTGGGGAGTCGGAGAAAAATGTCGAACGAAAACGTTTCTTACGAATGCTGCCTTAATTATGAGACATATATGATTGAGTTCTAGAGATAAGTTGTAGCTTGATAATGCCTATTACCGCCCAGCGAAGTGGGCACGGGTCGGCTAGTATATTATAAAGAGGTAAAGTTTATGAGTTTGTGACGTTGTAGGGAGTAATAATCTCTGGATCTACTAAACCGATTTTGCAAATTCTTTTACCAATAGAAAGCCACTTTATTTGTGAGTGTCATAGGCTATATATAAGCCCAAAAACCCTTTTTTGTGGTAGTCGGATTTGCAAAGTAAGTCGGAGAAAAAACGGTCGCACGAAAACGTTTCTTACGAACGCTGTCTTAACGATGAGAGATATATAATTGAGTTCTAGAGAAAAGTTGTAGAGCTTGATAATGCCTATAAAAAAGTCAGCGACAGCATATGTCTAACTTCAAGGCTTTTTTTATTATCAGGGCGGGACAACGTCCGCCGTGACGGCTAGTATATCACAAAATCATTCTCTATTCTTTTTATGACTTTAGAAATAACATACGAAACAGAAAATAGAAACAAAGGATCGTTTCGAAATAACAAATGAACTAGAACAAAGGGAAATAATAATGCTAGTTCGAGTTATTAATACTTGCGATTGGATTACCGAAGCGTACACCGGGAAGTAATCGGACGATTATGCCAAAATAAATCGTCAAGTGTCGTTCCGGGACGGACAGAGAGCGACGTCTGTCAAATTCCCAACATTCAACATACGTGATCGAGACAAATATTATTTGGCTTAAAATTTCACTCGCAACTTCCATATGACATAAACTGCCACGACATAGATGTGACAGGACACGCCTACCTGTATGGAATTGCAAATCAATACATCATCATAATACATATTATTATCCACGGCTTGACTGATTTTCATGTTCATGTATTCCATTTTTTGAAGTGAAACTTTCTTTAGGCGCGAATTTATAGTTTTCACGTCATGAAATGCTACGTAAGCATGACCGGCCGTATTGAGCTTGCGCGGCCTGCGTCAGATTAGCGACGCGTTGTATAGGGACCTGTGTACATGTAATATTAGTATTTTGCAGCTCATCATGGGTCTGATTGGTTAATAAACTTTGTAAGAATGTATATAGAATGTGCGAATAGATGAGAAAACCAGACTAATGTTAATAATTTCAATATTACAAATGATTAAATTTAAATAATTAACGGTATAATGAATTTAAAAATTCAAAAGAGAACACAGCTATACCATCGTTTTGAGATTTCACTTCTGTCGGCAGTCCTTTTGATTGCCTCCACTTGTTTTTTAAATAGCTATAATATGAAAAAAAAAACACCTTGATTGAAGCGATGTGTAATAATGCATCATGTTTCTTAAACTTTAAGAATGCAAAGTTAATAAATTATTTTCATATAGGAATAGTTAATATTGCGAATTACGTCAAATTATATATTTACTGACAATACCTATATCATTTTTGAATTGCAAAAACATAATACAAATACCCTTACTTTTACGTTCTAATAATGCAGCACGTACGAAGGTAAAATATAGCATGAGGTCGTAATTACATAAGAGACGCAGGTGGTCCAACCTTCAAATGATAATTCAGTCTAAGCTTTTCGAAAGGTTAAGGTTGGTAAGCAACTTTATTTCCAATTAATTACATTTTATTGATATATTAATTTTACATAATTGTATCTATTTAATTTATCTCGACAACCAATGTGTTTTTGTATTAACATTTGAACAATCTATTATTATTCATGTAACACAACGATTTACATTTATTTAGTTACTCATGCCTCATTAATATTGTATGAATTTGGGAAAAAATAGACTTTGCAATATTGAACTATATTGAAGTCAGTTTATAAAAATGTTCGATTCAATTTTAATATGTATTACTTAATATGTTTATTTTCCTTTAGTATACTTCAAGGTGAAGTAATTCTATACACATTTAACGAACACATTCTGCCATTGTTTCGAAACCTCGCAAACTTTGTTTTATTTAAATTAATACAGAGTAGAATTTCTTATTCACAATATGAAAATGTTGATTTGTTCTTATTTTATATATAAGAAGTCAATAAAGAAGGCGACTTCCAAGTATTTAAGTTTCATTAGTCAATAGTATTTTAATAAGTTCAATATTATCATACTAATATAATATGAAATTGCAACAACCATCTAGTACTGAACATTTTCTTTAAAAGGGGCCATAGGCTCGTTTCGCTCATGGTGTCGCGGGCCGCAAACTACAAATATTTAGGATTTAGATTAAAAAAAACCTAATTTTGAATTAATCACGTATTATTAATGTAGTGAAAAATGGTTGCCCAAGAAAACAAGCTTGCTATGACCCTTATGTCATAAGGAACGGCTTGCGTTCGGGTTATCTGGGATCCATGCTCATAATTTTTCTGATGGACACGAAATTTAAAATAATTGAAAATAAAGTATAATCGGGTGGGCCTACTACAAAAACTCGGCGGGCCGCAAGTCGAGTATCGCTGATCTAGATAGACCAAGGGATTTGAATATAATAAACAAACGTCTAACGTAGCTTTTAAATATACAGACCTGAATGCGTTCCGGTAATTATTATACTAAATGAAAAAATAAAAATCATCAAAACGTAAAGAAAAAAGGGACGATTCAGGTAGAAAGGGATTAACAAAAAATAATAGCTTCTTATTTCGAACAAAATACCAAGACCAAGTCCTTGTGTATTCATCCGGGTGGCTATTATTTTTATTTACCACTCAGAATATCCACGTTTATTTTTGTTTACATCGCGTCAGATCATTCTGGCAGTTTTTGTGATCTATTTTCGGTAGTTTTTCGGCGATCGCGTAATAGTAGCGCGTGCGGACATCGTGTCGATCTACGGGAGTTTGAATTTTACAACAATTCTGATGTTTCTGTGAAGGTAAGAATTGTAATGGAACCATTGAATGTTGGTAGTGCAGCCTTAATGGCCTAACACTTTCAAAGTAAAAATCTTTCACCAAGCATTTGTACCTACAGAGCACCTACCTGCTCTCCGGCAGTTACATCTGAGAGTCTATCTCCCTTGTATACATTTAGATTTACATCGTAACTTAAAACCAGCCTCTTTAGGTTGGAGGAGTTTTTAGCGGAATTAGTAATCGGGCATTTAGTGATATTTTATTCATAATCTTCTGTTATTTGATTCTATACTTTGTAATATTGGTGGCATTTTTCGAAACATAGTGTGGTTATAGTGTACAAGTGAAGTGGATGGGAAAAAATACTACGGAGCATAAATTCCGAGACGCCACAAAAACTCCTTGGAAAGTTCCAACAAGGCTCAATGTGGCTCATTGAGGGAGAACATGGAAATTATCACAAGACACTTGTAATATTATTACCTACTCGACAAATGGCAGTAATAGTGTAGAAGATTGTGTGCCAAAAAAATAGGTTTGACCATAACTTCTATCGCTTTGCTCTTGAGAAATATATAGCTGTTAAGGGGCAAATGCCCTACACAGTTTAAAAATAAATTCTATATTATTGCTTAAAATATTTCCAGTGTTACTTATCATGAATATATTCCTTATCATTGTCAGAAATAAAAAAAAAATAATTATCTAATCAATATGGATTACTGTAAGTTCACATATAAGTATTTCTTTTTTTATATATTGATGAAGCGGACAGAAGATTCGTTTTTATTGTTCTATTCCCTAATTTTTTTTAATTTCTACCTCAAATATTTCTATATTCCTCAGGTTTTCGGGTATAATACGGGCGAATTCGTGAGGTAGACTTTAAGTAGGTGATTATATACACATTTATGTTTAGCGAATTGTAAGATTAATATTCAAAAATTGTTTTATTATAAAGCTTTTGATATTCATCAGGTATGAGCTGGACTACAGGTATCACTTCAAATAACAATGCTACGTTGTATTTATATTTTAAAAATCTCTATTGTGCGGCATAACTTACTGTCAAGAACAGCGATTTTAAGCGTTCCGTTTAAGCAGCTTGTATAATAAGCGAGTGGCAATACATTGTGTACTTTCACTTATCAATAACACGTCTTATATCATTCACTTGTTATCATCGCTCAAACTACATATCTGTCGTATACAGGATATTGTTGTATATCTATATAACAATTCTCGACTAATAAACATAAACACACAACGAATTCATGCAGATACTCGGTCTAAAATTCTAATTCGAAAACAAATGCCTACTGACCTGTCCAACACTATACCCATATGCCTATTAAGGTTTGCCTTGAGATCACGCCTCGTATACTGATGCTGTGGAGGCGCAGGCGGCGGCGCGGGGGTGAGGCTGCCCCCGGCCGGTGCTCGCTTCCCGATGAGCACCTTCAATTCCGCCATCAACTTTTGCACCATATGGACACGACTGAACGCAATCGCGCAACACACACTATTGAAGACGACACCTCAATCAATCGCCGTCCACTTGCCAAGAGACATTGGCTAGTTTATTAGGTGCGTTGCATATATTTGTGACGTCATTGCTGCACGTGATAATAAAGCATCGATATCGAACGTTGTTACAGCGCGAGCCGGGACACCGCACTGTTCACCGCTGTACGACAACGATTTGACCTCGACGTCGCTTTTTATAAGTGATCAATGCGTGCGTAAGGTGTGCTATACAAGAGATAGAATAACATATTTATATTTAGGAGACGATGGGAACACACTATACGCACGTTCTTATTACAGCCACTTGAAACGGTACTGCAAACACAACCGAGGACTTGATTTCATTATGACAATATCAATAATAATTCATTGACGGCCAAGGTGACTACAATGGTTCATGTCGCAAACAAGAAGGATGCACTAATTACAGAACATTAAACAATGGAAGAAGTGGGTTGAATGCATCGAGGTACAATGGCTGCATGAGGAAATGTCTCTGCACGAGTATTGTTACAATTCGATACAAAATTAGGGCATTTCCGACACCAAATTAGACGAAGGAGACGTGAACATGAAAGCGAGTATTTTAAGATCCAGGAAGAAATCTAGTGTCCACGTTTTATAGGTATAATATTTTTGTGATGCAAACATCGGAGCTACATTTTCACTCACGATGAATCCTTGAATCGTAATTCATTTCGACGAAAAACAAGTTCGGACAGTTGTGGTTATAAAAATAATTGACTTTGAACATGAATTGTGAGACGGGCCGGTTCATGGAAAGGTAGAAATAGCATCACCTCACGGCACAGGACGTGTGGACGACTGGAGCGAACACACACGTTCAAAGTTTAATCGAAACAAAATAAATAGAAGTAATACCAAACGCGTTTACCGTTATAAACATAGTTACAACTGATATTTGTATAGCAACACAAGTGATATAAAATTTTCAAATAATCTATTTACCTTATGAACATTGAAATTCCCTAATTTATTAATACCATAACACATACACTGTAGTCATAAAGACCAGAGACTTAAAACTGATGTTCGTTGATTACAAAAACGATTATCTTGGTTATTCTACTTCTTAAGCTTTTCTATTAAACTTGAGCTTAAGATTGTCATGACAAATTTTAATAAAAGTAAAATTTCGGACGGAACTATAACTGGATAACCTATGGATTAATTACAGTCAAAGGACTATCAACACTTTCCCTGTGCAATATAATAATATCTTTCGATTATTCTTGGGACTGCCGCGATTCTGTAGCGCTTCTGGAATGTTTGCATATGCTCGGGTTGATGATTTTTATGAGATTGCGTAAGAGATCAGCATCCATCCTAGGCAGACTTCGCGACAGTCCTAACAGAATAATGAAAGCACTCGTAGACATGTACGATAGTCCTTATTTGAAGCATTGGTTATCGGTGATTATTTAATATCCTTCATTTAACAAAATATTTTATACATTTAATTTCTTATTTCAATTAGGTAGCTTACTAATTTTATTTGTATTTTTTTAAATAGAGCCTTGTTGTCTTGTAAATAAATAAATGAATGAATAATTCAAATTTATTTGAATGAATAATTTGCTATCTTAAAATATATTTACTATATTTATTGCTAATTGGCACAGTAAAAGACCGGAGCAGTGAGTGTATAAAAGGTTTATTTACTGCGACAAACACTTTCTCCAAATGAAAAGATAAATGTGATTAAATCAAGTTAAGTCGCAATAATCGACGTACGCACCGCTATTACTTCCGACGCAAAGCACAATTGCGACTGATGTCATGAAAGTTGCATAGCGAATTTCCTGTATAATATTATATTGAATTTCGTCTCAAATATCCTAGACCAATTATATAGAATATATATATCGTCGGTGGAAAAGCTAATTGCCTAACGTGCAAAGACTGTAATTGGTATGATTACATATAATAGAAAAGTGAATATTGGATATTATTCACTATAATTTATTTTATTCTATATTAATACTTTGAACAGAGTTGAAAAAGGAGAAGAAGGTTCTAAATTCGGCTGTATTTTAAAAAAAATGTGTGTTACCTCAGAACTTCATCAGTTATAATCGGATTTTTAATTAACATTGGGCTTTGGATTTCGAAGATACACCAGGGAACACCATAAAGTTAACGAAATGCTTGAATAATAATTTTCTGACATATATTGTACTATGAATATAAGACATCGGGGTGCAATTATTAATAATCAATTGTCTTAACGAATGATCATCTATGAAGAATTTAACGTCTCGAGTAAAATAAAATTAAGACCTACTTTCATAAAACTTAAAGACTTTCAGTTTCTGTTAAAATATTACTCTTCGTCTATCGTGCCTTTGCGCAGAGCTTATTGCACTAATGTATTGCTTTACATAGGACGGAAATTGGTAACACTGCCTTTATTACACGCAGAGTGAGTATAAAAAAGATAAATAAGAATCGTGTATTGGAAACAACGAAGGTATTTTTTTATTCCATTGGCGGCAAACGAACATGCGGGTCACCTGATGGTAAGTAATCACCGCCGTCCATGGACACCTGCGACACGAGAAGAATCACAGATGCGTTGCAGGCCTTTGAGAAAGGAGTACTGTACTTTAGACTCTCTGTTAGGCAACTTTTCATAATTTCTGTTATATTACGGAAACATAGATATTACCAAGCACAAATAATTTTTTAAACACAATAAAACAAAAAAAAATGCATTATGACATCACATAGTTTTTGTTGATACTCCTTTTACTAATTACGCCATACAATTGTTTTACTCATACCCTTATACCGTACCATACCCTTGCCGTACCCTTTTTCCTTGAATCAATCTCTACAGTTAGATAAAATAAATAAAGTATATCGACATAGAGCAAAAATTCAAGCAAATACTAGATTATTTATAAACACACCCATACAAGTAGACACAAAAATTCACACACACACACATGCCAAATAATTATTAGTGTGAGTATAAATATTTTCCCAATTCATTCTATTTTAAATTTGATTTCAGTTACAATTGTATTGAACTGTGTGAGACGTTGACGATTGTGATGCAACAAACACTTTTTAGATACATTCAATATTGTACTCTACTGTTGCTATATTTGAGAGTTACCTCTACTGTTGCTATATTTGGTAGTTAAGAGTCATTTAATTATTCGAATCAATTTCAGCAAAATCCATGTCAGGATATAACAATGAAAAATAAAACGTCCATAAATAAAAATCCTTAACGCCGAGGACACGGAAGCTTGACCCAGTTAAGTATCGAGGTCGAGATGAGAATAACTTATGAAAGCTCGCTCGTACTTACAGGTGATGTCTCAAAGTATCCTCCGGCGTTTTTCACCTTGCCGATTTAAATGATAAAGTATACGTATTTGATCACTTTCGCGGTTTCCTTTATTTTGATTAAATGACAAAACGTCCCATCGGTTCGATGGACTTATACACACTGGATGTGTAAACGTAGAGTATGCGCGCGTCCCTTATTCCTGTCGTCCTTGCGTGTTAGGGGAGGTTTGCAGGGTGGCGCCATAGAAGGGCGGCAAGGCGACGCGTCAATCAATATGCAAGATGAGTACCGTGGCTAATCGTAGATATGTCACGCGGTGACCGAGTGATTAGTTTAAAACAGAATTATAATATTAAGTACGTTGTTTTAGTATATTTTAAATTGTCATTACGTGATTTAAATGTACGTACTCAATTATATTAAAGCTACAGGACTATCACCTGAAACTAAATTAAGTTTTTAGTAGTAAGTTTTTCTAATTCACTTGCAATTGTTTCTTGCAAAAATATTATCAAATCACACTTAAATTCACTTAAATCACATTAATTCACGCTTGCTCAGCAGCACTTCATTATTTGGTAAACTATTTTCCATTGTTTTATATTAAGACCTTAGGTATTTTTTTGTGTTAACTTTTTAAATTAAATAGCTTAGTGTTTCCAGCGGGGAGCGTTAGAGGCTGCAACACAGTTATTAACTACAGCAGTCACTAACACTCATGTAATTATCATTACTGCTAGTAATTAGGGTAACTAATATAATAATAATAATAATATAGTTATTATTACCGTTTTAATAATTCGTATTTCTATAATTGTATATGTATAAATATAAATAAATAAATAAACTTTCAATGAAAGATTAAAAATTAATAAGATATATGCTCAAACAGGCACACGTAGGCGCTTATATGAAAATTATTTCAATGCTAACTATGCCAAATTAATTAGTGTTTACCAAAAGAAAAAGAAATCAGTACAACGTTATAGAAGATAATGACGCTAAATGTGGTAAAAAAATTATGTATACAAGAGCACAAGGTGTAAATACTTCTAATGTAGGTTGCGTAACTACAGCACAACTTGAACATTTGTAACGGATCGCACTATCTCCTATCGTATCAAAACGCATCGTTGCGAAAACCGACAGCTGATCGACAGTAACCGTGTGTTTATTTATGCTGAATTATGAAATTTATATAAATACAACTTAAAAGCGTTTTAAACAATACTAGCTCACCAGCATAATTTCGTATGCGCCAAATCGGTTTTGATATGAAACCATTTTTTTTTTGGCCCAAATATTAAACTTCAGCTAGTGGTCGCCTAGTGGTCAAAATTCGACCATCATTCATTATTACATTCAATAAGACCAAAATAAATAATAATTATTTCGGTGGAAGATAAATTATTTTTTAATGTTAATGTATGGTATAAAACAAAGTCCCCCCCCTACCGCGTGTCTGTCTGTTCGCGATAAACTCAAAAACTACTCAACGGATTGTCATTCGGTTTTTACTATTGGATAAAGTGATACATGAGGAAGGATGTGGTATATAATTTGTCAAAGATATTTTTATAATCAGGGCGGGACAACGTCTGCCGGACCCGCTAGTTAATGTATATTATGAATTTACATATTATATTATTATAAAATTAACCTACAATTTGACCAGTTAATTTCAAAGGGCATGTAAGGCAGGGAACGTAAGTCATGTTAAAAGTATTGAATGTAGGATGGAAAAAGGTAATTGTAACGTAAGAGTAAAATGAAGGATGGCAAAACGTAATTTTCACTAACATGTGTGTATATATTGTGTGTTATTCAAGCAATAGTGTGTGTAATATTACTTTTAATTAATTTAACCTATTTTATATTTTAAAAATAGCTTCATGCACTTCTCATTCATATAAACTTTACCTGTGCCAAATTTCACGTTCATTCGTTCGCGTAAGTCGCTAAAAAAGGGGTACAAAGTTTTCGCTTCACGTATTAATTATACAGATATATGGTGTCGCGGACATTTTTGTAAAGCAAAAAGTAATGAATATTTTTGCTATAGATATTATTCCTTTATTCAAACCGTTCCGACTTTTTTCCGATTTTACGTACATTTATTGTAGTTAATTTTCGATCAACAATAACTAGATAAAGGGTCACGTACAAAATCGAAGCTAATTGCTGTCCGCGTAAATATATACTTATGTAGCTATTTGTTTACTAAGAAAGGGAGAAAAAAAGTTTTAAAACAGTTTTAAGTTCAACCTAATAACAACCATGACACCTAGTAATAAAGTCACAAATGTTCAAAATATTATCTAATACTTACGATAAAACGAGCAAAGCAATAAATTACTCCCGTCACTTACAAATAAAAAGACAACACAAAGGTGAATTCAACCTTAACTCGCAGTGAATAAAGTACTTTTTCCCGTTATGGTGCGTGTTAGTGCGTGGTTTAAAAAAGGTAATTTTGTTCAATATTTGATATTATTTGTTAGTTTAAAGCTTAAAATATAACTTATTCAACATGTATTTAACGAAAGTAAGATACTCCAGCCGTTAAATTGCTTTTTCGGGTATTATTTTTGCATCTTTTGAATACACTGCGGCATTGTGAAACGTGCTAACATTGGCTGTGAATTAAACAAAATAAAAGCTCACATTTCAAGTGAGCTGTTATTTACCGAGACGTATTTTGCGCGCCGACCCGATATCTAGTTATTGTTGATCGAAGTAGTTAATTATTGAAAATGTATATTCACCAAAATAAAAAGTAGTCTATAGCACACAGAGACAATATACCTTTCTAATAGTGAAAGAATGTTCAAAATTAGATGAGTAGTACCAAAGATTACCCCGAAAATCCAAGCTCACAAACTTTACCTCTTTATAATATTGGTACACATGAATACAAGTAATAATGATACGATTTGTTTTTCATTTTGACGATAACATGGAAAACTTGCACTTTTCGTCATACGTGTGTCAAGTACATATGTAATAACAATACATCATAATGAAAACAGTTAAATAAATATTTCTTTAGGTGTCATTTTAAACTGTTTTGAAGTTAGATGTTTATCGTATAGGCAAGTTTTGTTAAAAACGGAAACACGAGTAGAAACTGAAGTTGGGGCAGGTAGAAAATAAATAAAAAATAACAGCGAAAAACTAGTGTAGACGTTAGTTTTTTTAATATAATAATTACAAGGTTAACAATTAACGTAATCATACCTACCTATATATAAATAGTACATACCTATAAATAAAAATTATAAAACAAAGTCGTTTTATATAGGTATATAGAAAGTAAAAAAAAGTTGAGTTACGTTGAACCTACTGAGATAAATGAAAATAATGTATTATGGAATTGTACTTAAAAATGCCGACAGAAAAGTTTACGGTAATATAGTATGATATGACTATCATGTAAAAATAACTCACAATGAACATTTTTATTTTTTACATATTACTAAAAATAATGGATTATTTGCGATGCTATTCGGAGGAGTATAGTAGCAATACAACGCATCATATTTCTATGTAAAAATAATTGTTTGTATGACTTACGAAGCTTTTTCGATTTTGAAAAACGGTAATTGTCATTTCGCTAGAAAAGGGCTCGAAATCGATTAGAGAATTATGTCATGCGAAGCCGGGAATCGACACTAATAGTTTATATAAATATTACTGAAATTATCTCCCAACATCAGTGAATAAGGTATGAATCATAGGAAGAGCTATAAAGTAGGTATTATTACATTGACAGGGACATTATTGATCAAGCACGATAGAAAATGTGACATACACGGATCATCGAACCATCACTGGCGGAGAGATTGATTACGATAAACTCAACGGACGTGATACCGATAGGATCTGTATGATGTAAGCCACTATAAATGTACAGATTACATTTGCAGATGTTATATAATTGTCAGTGAAATTTCATTTGTTACGTAACAAAAACAAAGAGTCATCGTTATGGGATCGATGACAACGGAATGTTCGAGAACGAAGGATTCTCTTTTTGCAATTTAACCAGTGAGCAGTGAAATCGGTGCGGATTAATGAACAGCCATTAGTGTGAAGTGAAATAAACAAAAGATATCACAGCGCCGGCTGGATAGCCCAAGCCAATCTGACCGCAAGGGAACGGACGCCACAGAGACTTTCCCTTTTCTTCTTGTGAAAGTGATGATGCCCGATGCAACAAAGCAACGGTTTGCATCTCAAATCAACCACTGATTGATTCACCCATAAATTTTCAATGACATCGAAATATCTAACAACTTAACGTTCATCGAATCTGAACTGAGATCTCTTTAAACTTATATTTCCTAGTGTATATTACGTAGAAATACTTTGTCTTTGTCTATACTAAAATGTGTAAAAACTATAAAAGTGTAATTAAGACAATCGACTTCAAAAAGGAAGAGATTCGCAACTTAGTTGTAAGTATTTTTAACGAGAAAACTTATCTAGATGCGTTGAGCGTTTAAAAAAAAATTGGTAAGGAAATAATAACTTATAGGTTCGCGTTACCGATGACCTCGACACGCTAGTGACGTATTGCGTTTGCGTCAGACTAGTTTGTGCAGCACAAATTTAAATTAGACTGTAATTGATATAAGAATTAAAAAAAGTATTCAGATTGTTTTGAGTTTTCACTTTTATCGGCAGTCTTAATGAGCGCCTCGACTTTTTTTTAAATTCTGTTACCTCAGAACATCGTCATTTATAAATTAACTTGGAAGTATTCTCAAGGGGTTCCATTTTAATTGCATTAGCATTGGACCTTGGATTTCAAAGATACAACAGGGAATTCCTCAATACCAAATAGGAAGTATGTATATGTATAGTGATTGATATACTGGTACTTTTGTAGCGATAATAGCTTAGTTGATAGCGGACAAAGCGGCGATGGGTATAGGAGTCGAAACTTTGGAATTGAGTCGGAACTTGCGGCGAAGGAAAACATCGTGATGAGACCATAACGTAGGGGTAGGGGTTTTTTCTAAGTCCGCTTGGTTAGCTACCACCTTCAAGTTGAAAATCTGTCGCCAAGCACCAGTTGGTGTGTTCCGGCAGCTGCACTTGCAAGCCAGTCCCCTAAGTATGACATGTTTACCATGTTTGTAGAAGATCAGATCAGATTGTGAACAAACGCTAAATATATATATATATATATTTTTAATTATGATAATCCAAGACTATAGGTAGCTCTCTACCTATCTATGGTCTAAGAATCTGATGGTTTTTTTAGAGTACGTTGTTTTGAAATCGGTTTTCGTTTTTTTTTTTAATTTTCATGGTTAATCCGAATCGAATCATTTGCGGAAAGTAGATATTATTATTTTTACATTTTGATTCTACTTACCACCACGGACGGACATAGTCAAAGCTAATGAATATTTATTTAAGATACGTTGTCTCTACCACCTACTAAAAGAAATATCTAATTTCGGCGAAATTAGTTTCTGATTATCTTCCCGTGGTAAAAATACAGTTATTACGATCACGTAATATGACGGCATGTTCTTCATTACGTTTCTATTTCTTTGAACGTCAATCTGTATAAACGTGTAGAATAGAAAATCACTATTCTAATTGCAAGAGTCAAAGAAAACGTACGCGGTGAAATTAATTAAATCCATATCTTGGCATCGTAAAAAGTAGTTTGCCTTGGAGTAATCAAGTATATCTAATGACTCGGATGTTTATCTCCTCCAAGGACCATGGCAGCTGGACAAGAGAGCAAAACAAAGTGTACTTTCTAAGCGATGGCTTTCTCTTAACGAAGTTCGGCATAGCTAACGTCAATCCTTTATTGCTAGCAATTAGCAAGAGACACTGCAGTTTTATGGTCTATGAAGAATTATAGAGATCAATTAATACCTACACAGTATGTATAACTACCAACCTACGTTTCGATTTAGATAAACCATTTGATACTATTCTTGTCCATAATACGTGCCTCGTATTCAAACAGAGTAGCGCATTTATGGAAATAAATAAAAATTATAGTCTGTGTGTAATATTAAAAATAACAGTTTTTTACTGATTGGACATAACAGTTAAAATACGACAGTTATAACAAAACAAAATATTTTGTCTGTCTATTTATCCTGGCTAATCACCAAATCAGTTGCACCAATTTTGACGAGACTTTCGCTGGTAGGTTGCTGATTTTATAAGGAATAACGCAGGCAATCATTTTGTTAGAAAACAAATAGTTTTCTGCGCGGAAGCGCTCGCCTTAGTCCGGTGAAGCTGTGAAGATCCGTCAGGCCAACAGCTTAGTAAGTTCGGAAAAAAAATTGCTTTACAACCGCAGACGAAGTCTCGGGCAGTTGCCAGTTAGGGATACAATTGAATTATGTCAACTTGACGAATAAATCAATAAAGGACTTAATGGTATTTATAAAGGCAGATAATGTATTTTAAGATTGTTGGTGTGAGAAATTATTTTTAGGTCTTCAACTATCTAGGAAGGACGATAAGTCTTTATACACATATTATTACAAAAATGAAATTTAAAAATACCAAGGGTGAAGTAATAATAGGAAATATTAATTGTAAATATCCATAGTAAAAATAGCGTAAATATATATAGGATAAAAAATGTAAACACAGGTGTGGTATCCACACTTGGATTATGTTAAACTCAAGGTTACACGAAAACACGTTCTTTACAACCTTATCTGTCGCAGATAGACACAAAGCTAAACATTTGTCTAGTAACATCGTGTGATATTTGAAGTATAGAATTTTTAATAAATATAAACATTCAAAGCCCACTATATAAATTGCGGTGTTTATAATCTCTCGAAGTAGCTATGAATAAAACATTACCACAATAGTCATAAATATTTTGTTGCTAGCTCGCAGTAAACAAGTAATTTAGGTATCGTCGAATCAGTCAGTCAAGGTTAAGTTGTTCTATTGTGTTTTATACAACAATGTGGTAAATAACTGTTGCTTTTGGAACATCCTCCTAAGTTTGATTAGTATTCAAATGTTAAGTTTATCAAAATGGCGGTCTGTATTTTGTACGATTCAACACTTTCAATCAATATTCCCTGACCGAAGCGATTGGTGATTTAGTCCTCATTTAAGCTAATTCAAGTTCTGAATCGCAAGTGAGTTCAGCAAAATGAATTTGTTCATTGATTGTGCTTCATTTGAACTTATACTAATTACAGTTTCTTTTTTAAAGCAATAGTATACACTATTGCATACTAATTCATACCTTAAAAAATATTGTCTGAATGTATTATAATTATGAAATCTATATACTGTAATTTACGTAGAGTAATTCACCATGTCTATAAGAATGTGCTTGAACTCACCCAATGAAATTTTTAATGAAGCAATAGACAGCAAATAGGGTGGCATCATTGAGCCCTAGTTCAGGTTTGATCCTGGGCAGTGCGACCGCCACAGCCGGTGAGGTCGCGTCTACCGGCGGGGCGCGCACCTCCGGCGTGGCCGCGCTCATGGCGGAGGCGGCGCGTGGCCGCGTGCCCGACGCGTGCGGAGCGATCGTGGCGGCCGGCTCCCGGCTCGGCGCAGCTCCCTCAGCAGTCGGCCCGGCGACGGGCGCTCTCGCCCCGCATAACAGCAACGGCGCGTCGCCGGAGCCGGAGCGCGCCTCACCACCCGCGTGTTAGTTACCGCGGCGCGCGGCTCACACGGTCCGCCGGTACCGACTACGCGACTCTATCGATCGCAACGACGCGTCTGCGCTCTGACCACCGAGACTCTACCCTGTCCTTACACGTCCAGCATCAGAAAGCCCAAGTAGATCACGAGAATGAACCAGGGGCAAACGAGATACATACAAACGGACATCATTCGTTTGTTTGTTGTACTGGTAAAAATTGGTTTAGAGGTAAAGTTCAGTGATAAATTGTATGTATTGGGTTTAATTTCAGCACGTGCAGGTAGCGCGTGCGATTGGCGGCGCGGCGGCACTCTGACTGGGCGCGCTCGCGCCGCGTGCTCACCGCCCGCCCGATATCCGCTCACCGCGCGCTATCTATCTACAGTACCTACATACTATACCAATACACGACTTGGGCATAAACTTGCACACCTTGATTTACATATTGAACGTGTCATAGCCAAACTTCGCAAAAGGAACTTCCATATTTTGCTAGAGATTGATAAAGGTAATGTATACCATACACGTTTCACGATATGCATATAACACTAGTACTATTTGCAAAGGTCTACATTATCTACAGAATGTAAACAAATATCGGAAGAGCAAAGTACATATATGTAATTCAAACTTCAATAGCTCCATTTATGTACTTCACTGCACAATGTATCTTCGTTCCCATGATACCGTTCCTTTTTACTCATCTACTTTAATCCAATAGTAATTATTGTATTACACAGTTATTACTATATACTGAATATTAAAGTAAATACTTGAAATTAATTTTTATTTCTCTTGTAATCTATATCCAATTATAATTTCCTAAGTATATAAATATTTTATACTAATTTCCGTTAATATTTTTTTAATAGTTTTTGTTTCAATACTATATTTCATTTATGGTGTTCATATTAATACATCGTAATCAACATGTGAGTAATAAACTACAAACTTACAAAGTTTGTAAGTTGTCGTGCCAGAACTGAGAGCATCATAGTAAACTTCGGCACTCACGATTGCACCGGGCTTCGGAAAATAACAGAAAGTTCTACAAAAGTTGTATTGGTGACGTACAACACTGTTTATCTGTTAATGGTTGTTAACGTTTATGGACGGTTAATAACTTTATTTATTTGAAAAAAGTGCTTTAAGGCAGAAATAACATTGTAATATAAATATTATTTATTCTTCGTAGATGATAACAAATAACCACAACATATGTTCATAGTATTAATTTGTACACAAACAGCAGGAAATGAACACACTGGAGTGACCTATGACGCAGCGAGTGCAGCACGTGACAATCACAACTATATTGTACTGTACTATGTTAATTTATAATAAATATGATTATGAATTATCAAAGAATGCACATTTACACCAATTATACGTTTTACCGGTTCATTTGTAACTAGTTTTATTGTTATCATTTACAATTATAGATGATAGACAATAACTACTTAAAATGTTAAACAAAAAACCAAGTGAACGGTTACTCTTCTGTAAAATACATGATCTACAAAAGTTTCAACAATAAGTTTTATTGGCGCTAAAACATTCTATAACCATCAATGTGTATATTTTATTTATATATGTGATATCGACACCCTCTAAAAATCATGTCGCCGAATGACAATCTATACACTTGTATATACATATACATATCTATACACTCCACACACTATAACTCCTCACTACAATACATGAGAACTGGTACGTGTAGGTTTTGATTACGGAAAATATTTATACCATATCCATATTGCTATACCATAAATGTTTATTTAAACAAATAACATACAAAATAATTACATTAAATAATATAATAAACGCGTGTAGAGCTGCGGGCATACCTATTTATATTATACTAGCGGGCACGGCGGACGCTGTCCCGCCCTGATAATAAAAAAACCTGGACAAATTCTATACCTAAACCTTCCTCATGAACCACTTTATCTACTGGTGAAAACCGCATGAAAATCCGTTCAGTACTTTTTGAGTTTATCTCGAAAAAACAGACAGACAGACAGACATGGTAGTGGACTTTGTTTTATAATATGTAGTGATATAAATAGATAAGGTAAGAAAAAAAAAACAAGTTCAAAGATATTTCCATACGTCAAAGTATACGCTCACATGTAAAGAAGCGATCACAACCACGGTCAATGTCCCGTGTGACGTAGTGACGGATAGATCTTTCTAGAAACCAAGCTGAAATAATTCTTTCACCATTACAGGCGCTTCCGTATGATGCGAGTTCTTCACTACGGCCACGAACGGCACCCAGAATTCGTCTAACGAACTCTTGGATCTTATATGATCTGACCCGTTTACCGCAACGGCTCATGAGCTTCGCGCTTCGACGACATATCCAATTTCCACAAGTAGCTGGAGGACATCGACCCGAACACGCTCATCTATTGCGTATATAACTATCGTCTCGTTTAATTTAAAGAGATTATCACATTCTTAACGACTTCAAAGTAACATTTACATTTTCCTTTTCCCATATCCGGTGCCGTTATAATAAACTTTACCATCAGCTGTCAAGTCTTCTGTTGATGAATCTCTGTCGAAGGACATACCGATTCTTAGAAAACGATTAGCGTCTTCTCTTCTCGAAGAATTCTATATAAAGAGATACTGACAACATCCTTATAAACGCTATGAAAAGAAATCAGTACTAAAAACAGTAATAAAGTATTGATAAAATCCAAATATTTTTTCTTAATGAATTCCACTCGTAAGTTTTTTACCGGTACAGTAAGTGGATAAAATATACCATAAAATCTGTTTTAAACTTTGTATAGAATTGTTATTAACATTGGTGTGAAAGTTTAAGGTATAATAAGCGGCGTACAAGTAATTTTAACAAATAGGTAAGTGTATTTCATGTAGTCTGAAGACAGTTCGTATGTTTAAGATTAATATAGGACTGAACTCAAAGACGGATATTGGTTACATTATATTTTTCTACAAGCTTAAGCAGTAACTTATGCTGTTAGTTAAATGAAATGAAGAAGATCGAATGGTCGAGACATTAAACTTACTTCTCGTAAAACATTTAAAGTATTTTGACATGGACGAAGTTGCAGTCTCAATAAACTATTGTTGTATGGCAAGCTTTCTATATAAAGTGAATCAATTCAACTATCCCCTTGTAATTCGCACTGAAGAGTAACTATCTTATCATATTACGAGACCTAAATTATTGTAAACTTTCCCATAAAAATACTAAAATAATAATAATAAACGGTTGTACAGTTCCTGATTGGCGGTTACATACCCAAAGTTTTTGTAACTGGCTAAAAATAATTCCACTCTGTGAAATACTCATAATAAATAGATGTGTCAGACAAGACGTTTAATTACTAAATATTGCTTAAACATTACAACTAACAGTTATAATTACAGTGAGTGCTTGTTAACGCATAATATTTTTTGACTCGGTACCTAGTGAAGGCTTCACGGAAACAACGATAACAGCGACGCAACGTCTACAACAGTCTATATCTTTAGAAAATGCATGTGTCGTTGTCGCGTTCGTGACATGAGAAAATCTCAAAGCTGCATTCGTAATCAGCGTTATGGTGATTTTAAACGTTCGCGTGCATCGTTCTGATGATACGATATCACCCACTTTTTATTTACAGTAATAGTATTTTATTGATCTAATATAAATTTGATGTAATGGCATTTATATTGTACCTGATAGTAAGCACAGATCTATACATATAATAAGAATGTAAATCTAACGTGTCTGCACTTTTTATATTTTCGTGAAAAAATTGTTACTGGTGTCTTGGAATAAGAAATAAAATATATTTCAATCATTTTTAGAAATGTCTATCTGTCCGTTTGTTTGAACAGGCATCACTACTAAAGTACTGCGTTCACGATTAAACCTCACCACCTGAAGAAAATCATAAAGCACATTCTCGAGTAACATTTAGCCTTAGTTTCGTTAAAATCGGTTCACTCTATCAAAAGTTGTTGAAATTTTAATGACTACGCGACTTAAGTACGAGAGAAAAGTAGATAAGCAAACGGACTTTCAGATAATTTTATTAGTCACTCTTTTCTTACATTAGGTTCCACGCGGACGGAATCGCGGGCACAGCTAGTCTACAATAAATCGCCAATCGTCACTTTCATATCGGACTGTAAGTTACTGAACGCTTTATCAGCATATTCAAGGTGGAAACGATGAAGTCGGGTAAAGATAATTGTATTTTTTTTCAAACTGACTATTCGCCGTTGACCTGATGGGCTTTCACGGCTTCACCGGACTTTTGAGACATCGCTTAAGGCACTCAGCCAAAGTAGCAACTAGCGCAAGGAAGCCAAAGTGGTGTCGAACAATAACTTGGGCTGATGGATAAAGACACTCTACCACTCGCTTGATATACATCAGATGATACCAGATCTGTATTCCTACTATATATATTCATGCACAGTGGTACAATAATTATCATGTTCTACTATAATACTATTCATATTTACGAAATAAATATTTTGTTGGTAATAAAATAATATTATAATAATATACATTAATTATATGGAAATTACTCTAATCTCTAATAGATCGGTCAGCGTTGAACGTAAAACTAATTTAGAATATTGTTAATCTGATCTTAAGACCAGAAGCGGCTGCTGTATTTTACGCAAGTATTAGCGATTTCCCGCTATCGGCAATCCGAGCACGCGCACCTACTGATCTATGGCGCAAGTTTCCATCATTATTCTCATTACGAACGAGTGAGCGTATTTGCAATAGCGGCGGCACACCCGTCTAGTGCCAAATGGTGACTCTTGCCAGTTCATACATAATTTGTACAGACTGCGGTCCTTTTATAGGATGACAAAACTACGATGATAACCGAGATCGCTGTAAGTGAAGAAGGTAATTTCGGAAAATGGTCTTTACAATTTTGTTCAAATATTTTGGGCTTATCTGTAAACTCAATTTTGTTCTTCACCAATAGAATGGGAAAAATACTTATATTTCATTAAAATAAAACCTACTTGACACTTTTTAGGTAAGGAAACCAAAACTTAACTTACTGCGCTCTCGATTATCACAACAGATATCATCTATCTATTCGTGAATTACGAGTAAGGTTATAAAATAGTATTTATATAAATTTATTTTCATGAATAAAGATATTAACCATTTTAGGTTCTGCTAACAAAACGAAAGTAAGATCGATTTGTATATAAACAGAGATTTCGAAAGAAAAAAAAAAGAGTAGAAAAGGTGATGTTAAAAATAAACGAACACATGACACACTGACGTGCGAACAGATAAAATGACAAGGTTTGAGTTCTGCCTTGTGGATTGCAACAGCCTGTTTAGTAGACATTTGTAAGTGGCAATGCACAAGTGTTTGACGACGGACAAATGTGAAAACAAAGGCGCCAACACGGAGACGAGTGGAGTTCTACGGTTTATAAATATTCAAATATACACAAAACACATTGCTCTTTAACGACGCTAATGTATGGAAATTATTAAGAATATTGTTTACTCCAAGAAATATTAAAATTTTCAGAGTCATAGTGCAAAACAAGTATATTTTTTACTTAAAGTACAATTTACATACAGCAGACTAATAATTACTTAAGTAATGAAACGACGTTGTATGTTAATAAATCTGATATTCTGTTGTTAATTGTTTTAATCATAACATAGGTTATATCCTATAGTACCTATATGGTCATTAATTAAGGGATTCTGTAAAGCGGGAAATGTTACAATTCTAACAAGTTTCTATGACACTAGATGATAAATAAAACAATACCGTTTGTTACATGAACAATGATTAAGGTATTATTAATCTTTTCGTATTTTATTATTTTACATGTAAATAGTAGTAAATTCAGAATTTCCACTAACTATTCTTTTTCATCCTCTCTTCAATTTACATGAATGACTGAAACTATGTATGAAATCATGTGAAAGTACATAAGTTGATATATGTTTGAATTAAATTATGTTCACTAAAACCTAAGCGATACTATTAGGTTTCGTTCGATTCTATTCCCGGTAATAAGGTTTATAAATCGATTGATACAAACAAGCGCACGTTAATCAACATCACAGTTATTTCAACTGGTAAGTTGTATTTCTATTTCCGTCGCTCTCGTTACGTGCCATGTGTATGTGAAACGTGATTAATTAATTTGAATTACAAATCCATATAATGCAAAGAGACTATTAGTCTACGAAATAATAAATTTACATTACGAATTCTGAGGAAATACGACAAAGGATAAATCGCGTCAATCAATAAAAATGATACATTAGGGCTTTATTCATCCTTTCCCTTTTGGAGAGAAAAAAATACCGGTAAATACACAAAACACCCTTTCTCAAAAGTTTACAAACGAGGAATACAGCTCATGCATCGAATACAGTATTTAACGTTATATTATAAAGAAAGGATTTTAAATTATCTACCGCTTTAAACTGCGTATTTTTCAAACTTATACGTCATCTGACACAACGTACAATCCACACCTAGGATAATCATTTATAGATTACATAAATATAGATTATCATGTGTTGGATTCGAACTGACGCGACGAGACGACCGATTGTATCACTGCGCTATCCGTGCAGTTAATTTTAATTCCGCAGTTAAAAATACTTTGTTAAGTCGTGAACTTGATCTAAGCAATTGGTACATGACACGTATACTATAGATTATATTGTATTCGTTATGATAGTAACTAAGAATTTCAGACTAGAGACTTAATACATAAAGCGGTAATCATAAAGTTATGAGAAACGAGAAGCAATAAGCAGTGGTATGCGTGAAATTATTATTATATATCATGTACCCGCTGGGAAAGAATGCGATAACCAAACGTTTAGCAACGTTATCAGACAGGCGCGGTGTACAGTATAGAGCGGCGTGTATCACCTTACAGAAGCCATCGTAAACATGCATAATTCGATACAGCAGTACGCTTTATTTTTATCTATTGCATAGCTCTTACGCTTCTTTATTTAATTGTCCATACACTTAGTGCAAAATTATCGTTGTTAAAGTTTTCTACACGATAATTGATGTATATCTTTTGACACGTCATTCAACGGACCTGTTATTATGCATTTTTGCAATTACTCGTAGTTTGAGAAAATAAACCGATATGTGATAAAATTTACTAGTTTCGAGGTATCACGCTAATTATAAGGCAAAGCCAAATTCATAGAGATAGTGGTTCTCAACTCTGTTAAAAAAAAATCCACTACAATTATAATTAATTCAGCAATCAAACAAAAAGAATCAATTCATTACAATAGTACAAATAATGCAAAAAAAAAGTCCCACTTACTACCAAGAAAATACTTGTTAACTCCCTGTCATTCCCCATAATTGATTATGCCGGTGTACGTTATCCATATCTGACAAAGGAGTTGCTCAATAAACATTATCCTCTGCTGAGTTTGTGCATTCAATACATTTTGGGGCTGTTGAAGTATGATCATATTCGTTTTCGTCGGAATTTTCGTTTTGCTTCTTATATGTTTGCACTATGTACAAAACTTTTATATTTGAAAAAATACCCTTGGTTAGTTCATTCATACAAAATATTGATGATCTACATGTTTTTTAGAAGTGAACCACCCCACCACTACACAAGAGAGAGATTCGCCCCCCCGGGGGGGGGGGGGGGGGGGGGGGGGGGGGGGGGGAAAAGGGGGGGGGGGGGGGGGGGGTCCCCCCCCCCCCCCCTCCCGAAAAACAAATTAAACCACTTTTTTTTCCCTCCGTTTTTCTGTGAGAAGGTGGTACTACCCCGGGCGAGCCGATCCATTCATGCTGTAACCAGTAATAGTTTCAGCGTGGCTCTACCACTAGTAAGCGTGGCTCTACCACTAGTGGGAAAAACAAAGCTATATGCAAAATCATTGTGTAGTACTAGTAGTGTAGTATTGTGTACTTATTAATCATGAAGAGAACTGATATTTCTTCCGAAAATGAATCAGCACTTATTAATCAGATACATTTACCTGATTTTGGTTACAGTTTTATTAAGGAAATCCCTATGAGAACACTAAGTTTCGCAGATATGTTGAATGAAAATTCTCACGCAATATTTATTATATTTATTGCAAGTGAAATAATGAAACGCGTCGGTATTCTTCGTATTCGTAATTACATTTAAAACGTTTCTAAGAAATTTGTAAACTTGGCAGACGATTGTTGTAGCCTAGTGTTAATCTTTGTAAAGAATTAATTTTGAGATGTGTCATACTCGTTTAATGGTTTTTATTATATCGTTACGACGAATAAAGTTGAGTTAATTTTTGTATTAGTAATCATTTTGAAACGCTACGTTACATCGATATGATAATTCTTTAATAGATTTAAGTATCTATAAGCATTAATATATATGCTTAGATGTTTCAATAATACACATAGACGAAAACGATTACAAAATAGTTTCGTGGTAGCTTACGAAGGTAAAAACGCTAAAAATACTCGTGAAACGCGTTAGACAATACATCTGAGATTCCAAAAGATATATACCAGATAAATTACCTATAGACCACACTAATAGAAGATTTAAAATTATTTTGAATTAAAAACGTAGGTAAGTTAAACATTTGTAGTTTCAAACGGCAGCGTTGAAACACAAACTGGTACTAGCTATTCTATTCGTACCAGATTATAGAATAACCGTTGGTCCATATTATGAACACCTCAAGCATATAACGTCACCGGAATGAGACGATCTTATAAACACTACCGTCAACAAAGTACTTCATTAAAAATTTCATATAAGGCTAATTCTAAGAAGGAACTAACAAAACAAAACGTTTCAAGCTCTGAGATCTCCTTTGACTTAATAATACCTGCATGTCAAGAATAAACGACCAGGTTCGTTAACGATTTATCATACGGTCGTAGTCTTGCAATCGCTCCAACACATTGCAATCATTAGTTACAATTCGCAACAGTTGCTCTGCTATTTCAAGAAAATAACTAACTTTTGCTTTGTGACGTAGACTAATGTATACCGGTATGTATTTTGTACTACTGATTTGAAAGAACGTCAAAGATAAGGTTCTAAAGACCAGAAACCTAGATTATTTTCTTACGCGTAGATAGTTATTAAAACAACAATATGTAAAGAAACAGTTGCTTCACTTTTAATTATTGAAAAATGTACAAAAATAATATATTTATTACTAATTAACTTAATGTATCCGTTGTATATTTTTGTCTGTTAAATGAAAATTGGCAGACAAATTTGTAGTAACTGAATTTGCGTTTGAAAAAAAAAAACAAAAATTATCCCAGGCAGCCAGAATAATTGTAGGTAAACATGCCAACGGGAAAAGTTTTTCTTCTAAACATCTCTCACGCAGCACAGCGCTTGATGACTTCATACTCGCCGAAACATACGAAAGTAAACTGAACCAATTGCGGGAATAACCCAAGAGGCAATTATTACTTAAAATATAATCGCCTCGTAGTAAACTGCAACGTGTCTAACCACTTACTTGTTGGGCTAATCCGCTGACTTGCTAATTCGTGTGGTCATCGTTCTACATGGTGTCATAAAATACAATTCACCAGAATTTTAATGTCAAATAATCAGCAGGATTTCAAAATCTCGTTAAAATGATAAGAACTACTTACTATCACTGCCGTAAATAATATTACAAATCAAATAACCACGTAGAAAATCTAAAACATAAATAAGTGGATAATCGAAACCTATTATTTTTATGATGGGGATACGTTTTTCCGCCCTGATAAAAAAAAAAACATTGACATATTATATACCTAAACCTTTCTCATAAATCACTTTATCTACTAGTGTAAAACCGCATGAAAATCCGTACCGTAGTTTTTCTCCGACTTATTTTGTAAATCCGACTACCACAAAAAAGTCTTTTCATTTTTCGGGTTAATAGATAGCTTATGACGCTCACAATTAACGTGGCTTTCTATTGGTAAAAGAATTTTCAAAACGGGTTTAGTACATCCAGATATTACCCCCTACAACGCCACACACTCACAAATTTTACTTCTTTATAATATTAAGTACTAGCCTCTGCCCGCGACTTCGTCAGCTTGGAATAGTTACTTTGGGCTAACGCTAACACATTACGGAAGCTCTCAAAAGGATAAAATACGCCGGTTTTAAAACATTCTTCATTGGTGCTCCGCTCCTATTGGTCTTAGCGTGATGATATAGCTTATAACCCTCCTCGATAAATGAGCTATATAATACAGAAATAATTTTTCGAATCGGACCAGTAGTTCCTGGGATTACCCCCTACAACCTCACAAACTTTACCTCTTTATAATATTAGTATAGATAGACTCATGATTAAATGAATATTACAACACGATCTTAGTTTTTTAATACAGAAACATAAAATCAATAACAGATTATGAAGATTACGTAAAATAGTTTAACCTACGCCTATCAATAGTGAGTGAAAGAAAAATAACATGTTAAATGACAAGTTTGTATTAATTCAAATTAGTACACGCATCATATTAGAAGCCAGACTTATATTGCGGTCCCGCTATGATCAATTCGCGGCGAGCAAGCGTCGGACCGAGCACCATTTTCGTCGCTAAAATTACACTCAGGTTGTTTGTCCCGGGAGGTTATTAACACGTGAAAGAAAAAACAACAAAAACACTCGAGCTTCTTTCTAAGAATACGCCATTGAAAATCTATGTCAACGTCTATAAAGAGCGTCAATAACTTAAAACCTGGATGCGATTAAAGTAAAGGAGACGGCGACTAATAAACCATTTAAATTTACAACTTCTATTTCGTAATTATGAAATGATGTGAAGTATTTCCAATAGATATAAAGTAGAATCTCTTTAAGTCGAATCTCGATAAGTCGAAAACCTCTAAAACTCGGAAAAAAATTTTGTTTCGTTCTATTCAAATCCAAAACTATCATCACTCAAAATTTCAACCTCTTAATAGTATAATATTCAGTAAATCGTTAAAAATCATTTCGGTATATATATATTCTCCACAATAACTCGAAAAAATAAATTGTACATTTGTATTTCGAACATTCTCGACATAGTATATCTCCACAATAACTCGAAAAAATAAACTGTACATTTGTATTTCGAACATTCTCGACATAGTATATTTGATTTTACAACCTATGAACTCGATCATTTGAAATTAATTCCTTCTATAGCTCGACAAATAAGTTATCGACTTTAAGAATTTGCTAGCAATGTTAATTTAAAATAAGTAAGAACGAATCTTAACTTCTACAAGTCGAATATATATTTGCAAAATCCGTTTACAAAGTCAAAAATATACATATTTTTAACTTTTTTTGTGTCCCTCCTTTTTTGGTGTCCTCTTGAAGTTCGACTTACAGAGGTTCTACTGCATTTATTATTTTTAAACTACTAGCGGGCCCGGCAGACGTTGTCCCGCCCTGAATATAAAAAAAAACCTTGACAAATTATATACCAACGCGTTCCTCATGAATCTCTTTATCCATTGGTGAAAACCGCATAAAAATCCGTTTTTGAGTTTATCGCGAACAGACAGATGTGGTAGGGGACTTTGTTTTATACTATGTAATGATTAATAAAAATTAAAATGTATACTTCTATAATGAAATCGTGTTTATCGACATATAAATTTGATCGGTTAACAGCATTACAGAACGTACGACCAAAAGTACATAACATCATTAACTAGTCAATGATATGTTGCGGTAATAGAATTTCATAAACACCTAGTTGAAGTATAAAAGGTGGATACGAATATTTTATTTTCTTCACTAATGTTGTCAACTGAGATTAGACTTACTGTTTGAAGGCCAGTAGCATGTCTGACGTCAATTCTTTTTAGGGTCTCCTAGTGTGGGTTTAACCGATGATAGCTAAACATCCACTATCACCATTTTTAAGGACTACTACCTCTTCCTTCCATGGAATCTATAAGCTTTTAATACTATATTGAGAATTTAGTATTTTATTCATCATATATTTTGAAATCAATATAATATAGACTGAATCCTTTCCGTTGTTTGGAAGATGAAAATAACTTTCTATTTATTACTAATGAGAAAACAAGAATATCCATTACAAATATCGTCATGTGACCAAATATATTGTAAGCAAACTAAAATACAAAAATAACAAATACGTATTGAGCTAACCCTTGAAAGAATATCCACAGCATCTTATATTAAACTATTAAAACAGTAAGTTTAAAAAAATCTATTATACAAATAAATTCCGTTGCTTTTCGGCCGTTTTCCCAGTCAAAGAAAAACCTCATTTGATATTCAATTATTGCGAAAACTTAAGATAATTGAGCTGAATGTCTCGATCTGATTACACTCAACTGTGGTTACGAGATTTCATTATTTATTATAAGTATTCGATAATAATTTACTTAGCTTCACATGTAAGCAATTGGTAATATTTTAAAATAAAATAAAAATAAATTAGGATTATTTTCAGTGCTACAAATAATACGTCAAATGAAAATATTCGTATGTGTCTAACAAAAGTTCACGTGATTACGTTTATCGATGTATAAAATCTAATGGTGGCGCGTTCGACGCGCTACCGAATATAAGCATGTGCCATAGGAAGGGGTAATTGAGCGGGGCTGGAAAAGTGTCGCGATCTGATCACAATAATGCGGGAATTTCAAATATATATAAAGCGGCACAACCATCTAATATATAAAAATCTCGTGTCACGGTGTTTGTGATCGAACTCCTCCGAAAATGTTGTACTGATTTTTATGAAATTTTAAATGTATATTTGGTAGGTATGAGAATAGTTGGTAAACTATATTTTATACCTCTAGGTGATTAGGGTGTCCGTATCCAGAATTTATTTTTTCAATCTTTTTGTCAATTTTGTTTTTTATGTTTTTTTTTCATTTGCCATAAAATTAACTATAACCCCGAGTTTTCACCTTCCTAACCGAATCCTGCCATATTTTATTCGCGATTTTAGTATTCTCGTATGAACAATATCCAATTGATTCAATGCAACGGTCGTTTGTATTTGAAATAAAACGAGATCAATCCACACGTGTAAGACATTCACTAAATCAACTAGGTATGTGTTTGAGTGAGTCCCTGAGTTGTTTGGTTTCACAATTGGAAACGGCGGGATCCGCTGTAATCGGGTTCTAGGTTTTTTAAAAATTTATCGGGGTTGGAAATACAATTGGAACTGGTAGGTAACCGATTTCCCGCAGACGAAGTTGCGCGGTTCAGGTCTTAACTTTATATTAATACAGGTATAGATAGTGACCTACTAATACTTGCAGTAGTACAAATATCTTAATCTCTTATCTTAATATATTATGTAATTAATATGGATTATTGCGTTATGCTCGTTACGCTCAACGTTTTATCACCTGTAAAAGTCATACAAGCTAAGAGCTAATAAATAACGTTCCTTCGTAAATAGTAATCTTTTATAAAGACAGAGTTAATTAAAATGAATAAATATGTAATATCAATGAATATATATTTAGATCAAAATTAATTAACCACCTAATATGTATTCGACAAAAGTCACAACCGAAATAATTATTGCAATAAGGAAACCGTTGTAAAGCTGTCTATATATGGTTGTCGCAATATTAAGAACTATTCGTGGGATCACCGCGAAACGACGAGTGAATTTTTATATTAAAACTTTATGAAAAAATACAGAAGTGACATTTATTTTCTATCCCTAATTCGACTAATACAAATCTAAATAGAAACATTATGAATATATAATGTTTGATATATTAATTAAATGAAACTAATAGATATATTCTAATGGATAACTAATGGACAAGGAATATATTTTCCAAAGGTATCTAAGTTAGTGATTGGTGAGATAAATACAATATTAACTGTCTGTGCTAATTTATAAACTAAAATAGAATACAAAAACAAGAATTACAATATTCTATACTAAAATCGAAAATTACATGAAGCATTTGCCAGACATAAAGATGTTTAAAAAGTTATAATACAATGTAATCACAATTTAAGATGAAACTAATACTATACCATCATCATTACCATATATGTATGTATGGGCATGGCGATTGGCGAATATAAAGAGAATAAAACTGGCCAATCACTCTCAAAAATTGGATCCGTGACCTTCGCTCTTTTATCGTGTTTGCAAACTATCAATTCAATTACCTTTAATACTGAACATGGTGCAACAACTTTCATTTGTAAAATCAATGTCATTCGTTTGATTGTTAATGTAGTTAAACTTTCTAGGGCAGTTATCTATTAGCGAAACTTTGCCCGGTGGAATCAAGAGCGTGTGGGCCGGTATTATTAGAGACACCTTGAAATGTTTAACGCTGAAAAACAAAGAATTATAAGAAACTAACGTGTCTAAAAGGCACAAGCATCGTGAGGCTACATCACGAGCAACGCCGTCTTCAACTACAATTGGCAATTTGTAAGTTGTACCAGATTCATGATCAAACGTAATTGCTTTCAATTGAAAACAAGTTTTCGTAAAAGAGAACGTAATTAATAATATTCGCACCGATTTAAACGAATATACAAATTTTAATTTAAAATTATTCAGTGTTGCACACCGAATATTGTGTTGTTGTATTTTTCATCCATCTTAGTTAATGATTTATTATTTCATGCCGAGTTTTAAATGCAAATTGCAACAGCCAAAGGTATAATTAAACAGTAGATTAGTTTTAAAAGTCTGGCAAATTGGTCATTAATTTATCCTCGCACAACAAAAGTATGTAGGATCATTTCGGAACCTTATCGTTTCTATAATTAGTAAACTCAAAAAGTAAATTACATTATTCAGTGTTTCCAGAAATTATAAGTTACCACTGCATACATTTAAAAAAAGTACAGAATACAAGATTTTAGAAATTTGACAGACAGTAACTATGATCCGATTATTAATTACGAATATCTAATGATCCGATATAAATATGATGGGAAGTAATAAAACATAATAATTATCGAGAGTCGATAAGAGAAATCGACATCAACGTGTTTCCTGCAGTGTAAAAAGTTTGGTAACTATTATACGCTATACGCATTACACATGTTTGCCAAAATTTAAAGTAATTCAGAACAATCTATATCCGATCAGTGTTCGCCGTGCTTATAATTAGCGAATGTGTACAGGTATTACAAAAACTATGAGAAAAATAGAACGTAAAGTACCTATTTTTAATGATTTTGTTAATTAATTTATTTGCTCAGTTAATGGTTTTGGTGGTGTATTACATTAATAAATGATTAAAAATCTTACAACGGGTTGTGAAAATATGTGCGCCGAATCACGAAAAGAATACGTTTTTTCAAAGTTATTTTAATATGTAAACAAATATTTGAGATTCCTGATTAATCTGATTCTTTTAACACTTAGTTCTTTTGAAGTGAAACTTCTTATGGCACGGGAGGGAATAACTTTCGTTACGCGTTAAACGTAAGGTATGTATGTACATATGTGTGTAAGTCTGTGTATGTGGCTGTGTGGGCCTAGTAGTAATATCAAAATGAGTAAATGTATAGTTAAGTATTTATACTACGGGACTTCGTAGAGATATAATTTATGAGCATTCTCATATCTATATAATTTAATGCATATAAGGCGGTAAAGGACTTACATTTCCTCCACGTATTCATAGTGATACACGCACTTTTTTTGTACTAAACAAGAAGTATAAACAGTTCCAATTGTACTGAGTCACACATCACTATACAAGTAATTTATAAAATAATACCAACAAATACGGCATGTAAATCTCGGAAATAACATTATTACATTTATTTTTAAAGGCCAATCGACAAATTCAACTTAGGTGAAATTAAAAAAAAAACTGTTTACGCTCGTGAAATGCTCCGGGCGGTCTGGATGGTCATTAAAGGAAAGCTGACATCATCGCCCAAGTTAGAGCGGCCATTGTTGTTATGCCGTGCACCACAGAACGAAAGGAGCCAGATGGCTTATCGCTAACCGCAACGAATATTAATATTATAGAATTAAGACGCAATAGAATAGTATCGTTTGTTATTCAAACGAAGGCTCTCAAGTTCAATGCCATCGGCGTCGGATTGCACGCAACAAATCTCCGGTTCATTGATTTCAGCGCGCACAAATTTGCACGCATTACGTTAAAAAGATTCATTGATAGATCCAAAAACTATCGGATACCTGGTTAAACCGATACTAAGTCTTCGTAATATGGAGTATAATTTATACAAGATATATTAGCTATTCTATTTTTACTAGCACTAAATTAAATATTAAAAACAGAATATTTTATACGATCAATGAACAATAATGAAAACACCTTTAGAAGATAATATAATAGATATAAACATAATATAGACACGTCAACAGATGCATTTTAACCACAAACACTATATATCAACTGTACACATTATAGAGAAACATTACAATATTATTTTAAGAGGCAATTTCGGAGTTTAATAAACAAAATAAGCTAAATTGTTACTAGTAAATTATTCTTTCATAATGTATTTAAGTGGTTCAAATATTAGTTATAATATGCCATAAATAAATTGAAGTTTGTTAGAAAGATTTTAAAATGGAAATAAATTAAACAATAAACAATTAAAGTAATGAAAATACAACTTTCTTTTATAATAATTAAAATAGAAATGAACACTAATAATGTTAATAGTAAATTACATGTGAGTGAAACTCGAGGTCGATTGAATATTTCTAAATATAAACATGACGGAAGTGTGCAGTAAACCAGTATGAATTACAAATTCCAACATTGAATTTTGCATTTCTAATAGTAACCTGATTAGAATGATATTAACACAGGAAATGGTAATAATAATAACAAATGAAACAAATGTTTCAGTGTTAAATTAACGCTATTTATCATACTCATAATAACGTCACATATTTTCAATACAATTGTATACGAATTAATTTAGTAATTAAATCAATTCTATTATTTTACAAACTTGATGTTTAAACTAGGTGACTATGCGAAATTCTATGAACCTGATTATAGATTACTAGCTGACCCGGCCACGCGTTGCTGTGGCTCAGTTATTATATAATTACATATCGATAAGAATTCA